>CM040422.1:109673982-110189849 GCA_022702705.1 Papilionanthe hookeriana x Papilionanthe teres | reverse complement strand
GGTCCCAATATATCTAGAAGTGTGATACATTCAAATTATGGGAGAGAGTAATTGTACATAGCTTTAGATGTGATACAAAGGTTTCTCAAAATCAGTTTGGATTTATGCCGGGCAAGTCTACTATGGAAGAGATACATTTATTGAGAGGTTTGATGGAGAAGTACAGAGAGCATAAGGAGAATCAACATATGATTTTTGTTGATTTAGAAAATGCTTTGATAAGGTACCAAGAAAAATGCTTTGGAGATTTCTAGCAAAGAAATATGTAGATATGACTTATATTTAAATCATTAAAGATTTGTATACTTGAATTGTTACTTGTGTTCGAACAGGAGGATTTACCAAGTATTTTCCTATTTCAGCTGGATTACATCAGCGATCAACATTAAGCCCATATCATTTCACTTTAGTTTTGGATGTTCTTAGAAGACATTTACATTGGTGTATGCTTTTTGCTAATGATGTCCTTTCGGTGGATAAGACTATAGAAAGAGGTCAGGAAAAACTTGAATTATAGAGGTCAATTTTAGAGTCTAAAGACTTCATTTGAGTAGATCTAAAACTGAATATATTGAATGTAATTTTAGTAGTAGAAGATCTAGTGACGCGGTTGTAACAATGGGTGATCAAGTCATTAAGAAGGGCGAATATATTAGATATCTTGAGTCTATTGCTCAAAGTGATGGCGGCGTATATGAAGATGTTAAAAGTAAAATTCAAGTTAGATGGATGAAATGGAGGAATGTTTCAAGCCTATTTTGTGACAGAAAAGTACCTCTTAGACTTAAAGGAAAATTTTATAAGATGGTGGTGAGACCTCAATGCTTTATGTTACGGAATGTTAGCCTATAAAAGAGAAGCATGAAACTAAGTTACGTGCTATTGAGATGAGAATGCTTAGGTGGATGAGTGGTTGTACACTTGGAGAGGAAATGTGAAACAAATATATCCGTGAAAGGGTTGGTGTAGCTCCAATGACAGATAAATTAGAGAGATTCGTCCTAAATGGATTGGCATATTAAATGTCGACCATCTGATCCTGTTAGGAGAGTAGATGTTTTAGATTTGACTTTTGGTAAGAAAGAAAAAATGTAGACCTAAAAAGACTTGGACATGTTGTATAAAAAATGTTCTTAGTCTATTAGAATTAAATGAAAATATGACTAAATACAACACAATAGAGAAAAATGATTGATGTAGCTGACAGCACTTAGTGAGAAAAGGCTTTGTAGTTGTTGTTGTGGGCCTATTATATCTAGATGGAGATTTTTTCAACCAGTCCTAAGTTCAAGTGGTACATTCCTACTTGGTAAACTTGGAGGAACATTGTTGGAAGCAATTGGAATCAATGCAAACAGTGGCTTATTCTCCTTAGATATTGTTATTTTTCAGTCAACATATAATGAGTCTATTTTTGGTTCCTTGACACCTTATACAAGTTAGTAAAATTGCCCAACAATAAATATATTTGTGCATAACATTTGACATGAATGCCATTTTGTTTCGCGGGTCACGAAAATTTACAATTAGCAACACGTTGTCATAGTATAAGACATCTATGGGAGAACAATAAAAAGGCAGTAGGGAGCATGAATATACTAGATATTGAAACTTTATACTCTAGCAAATGAGCATTATCTCACGATGTATTGGGCAAGTGTCGGCCGATATAATTTTTTAAAATAAATTTTTTAGATTTGAAAAATATAGTTTAATATATATAAGTGATTTTTAAAAATAGTGTTTTTAATTTTTATTTTAACATAATGATAAGACCAAACAAGTCTCACATATCTGATAGTTTAGGAAGTTGAGCGCAGTACCACAAGCAATACACTATCCCGAGGGATAGACATATCACTTGATACTAGGCTTAACCACCTAAACTAAAGAGTTTTGTGACATCCGTTTGATCTGCGAAACCTTTTGTGAGGCCGACAGGTTCACCTATCTAATATAAAGATTAGATAAGGTTTATTTTACCTGGGTTCTTAGTTTAGTTAATTACATATTAAATGAACATGAAAAATAAAAAGGGAGTAGCTCAAGTAGGAACAATTATTTTAAGGGATCCAAAGGAGAGAAGAGCAGGGGAAGTCACAGATCTGAGGAAGACCCCGGTGGCCTCCCAACTATCCTATTATTTGGCTTTATATTTTTGAAATGATGTTATTTAAAGTTCAATCATGTAATTTATTTTAGAAATTAGGACTTAGATTCGCACGATATCTGATCGTGCAAATAGCCAGGAATAATATGAGGGTTTACACCGTACCGTACGGCAACATCGGAATCCTAAAAGCGTTAGGACTTGTATTGCACAACAGAATTGTGTAAAAGCCTAAATGATAAGGAGAGGATTTGCGTTGCGCTAAGCAAACTACCTGGAAGTCTTGAGGGTTTGTTGTTATTTAAACTAAAGAAGAGTTTAGTTGTCGTAGACCCGTTCTGCTGCTTGTAGATCGTCATCCCTCGTCCGCTGCATCGCCAATGTGCTGCCCACGAGGACTTGCTTCAGGCTCCATGTAGTAGTGGTTTTAAATTGTGTGTTTTATATGTGAATGTGCAATATTGTTAAATTTATGATTTACTACTGTGAATCTCCTAAACCAGACTATATCCTAAAGGTTTTGTAGTTTAATTTAAAAAGTAAAAAAAGCTAAATATGCTACAAGTAAATGCAGTAAAGAAAGCAGTGTAAAGTGTGGAAAAATGAAAAAAAAAATGCAGTATATAAAAGAGAAGTAGTAAAGTATATAACAACAGAGAGCAGTGACATGTATAAGCAGGTTATGATGTAGGAATGTAAGTAAAAGAAAGCAGTAACAGGGACTGTAATAAAGCGCTATAAATGTACTATAACTTTGGATACCTTAATTTCTTGTTATTGTTGCACCTGTAAATAGTGCTAACATCACAAGCAAAGGAGTTTAGCTGACAGGATAAACATATATTTATGTATAAAAGTCTAAATGACAAAGTAGCACACAGGAAGCCTATGGAAACTGAAAATGACTCGTAGAGACTCGAAACGAATTGTAGGAAAATGACACAAACGAATAAAACAAAAATATAATGTCACATATAAAAGACCAGGATAGGTGATTTATATGTGATATTGGGGATGTCCTCAATTGCCAGGAGAATTTGAATGTAAGATTCAAACTCAAATCCCGGAGCATTGGGTTTCCCTGTTGGTTAAGTCATGACGGGAATTTCATAATTGATTTAATTAAGAAAACGTGAACTAAATCTCGGTGCATCCTTATGTCTAGTATCTTAATCGGGTTGTGAATTAGGATCGAGTGTCTAGCTTCACTATTTGCAAATTAGGTGGGTAGGCTCTCACTTAAGGTGTGCTTCTAAATACTAGGATATCTATACTGTTAAACTAGGTGGAATGACTCTCACCTAAAGTGTGCTCCTAAGATCTAGGAAAGCTCCACTGTGGGCTAGGTAGGATGACTCTCACCTAATGCGCGATCCTAAGATCTAGGAAGGCTGCACTATGAACTAGGTAGGATAGCTCTCACCTAATGTAAAATCTAGGAAGGCTGCACTATGAACTAGGTAAGATGGCTCTCACCTAATGTGTGGTCCTAAAATCTAGAAAAGTAACACTGTGAACTAGGTAGAGTGGCTCTCACCTAGGGTGTGCTCCTAGAAACTAGGAAACATTCACCGTGATTTGTGCTTGAAATGATTTAAGGTATTCTACACTTGATTAAGGGTTTTTCCAATTACTCAAATGTTTCCTAAATGCTTCCTAATCAAATCAGAAATTCCTATTTTTGACTCAACCGTTAAAATAAAATAAAATAAAGAGGCAGACCCACTCCAACAAAATGAACAAAATGAGGAGCAAAACGCAAATGGATCGGCCCTAAAAAAAATTTAAATCCTTTTAAAATAGTGCTCGAATCAGCTCAAAAAAAAAAGATTTGAAACTCATACAAAACGTGTAACTAATTGACTCAAAGAAGGCCAAATGAAACCCCCGATTTGCATAAAACATACTAGACTCAAAACGAGCATTTTGAAGTTTTCATGACAGCGAGAATGTAACATTTAAAATGACGTAAAAGGAACGTTTAAATCTTTTCCAGAATGTAGCCCATTAAAACTACAAAAAGACCCAAAAAATTGCAGCCATATGGACTACAAAAATAAAACAAACAACCCTTAAAATTTTCAAAATGACATGTTTAAGAAAACAGATTTTCCAAAAAAAGAACATTAAAAAAATTTCAGATTTTTTTTTTAAACATAAAGCATCGAAACACTCCCAAACTTTTCAAATAAAGTGAAAATTTTCAGATTTTTTTTTTTTTTTTTTTTTTTTTTTGCACATGTAAAACACCAGGACATTTGTAAACTTTCCAAATTTTTCCGAATAAAACATTTAAAGCTTCCAAGCTTTGCAAATATGAAATATTGCCACTTTCCAAAAAGATCCCAAAAAGGGTTCAGATTTTTTTTTCAAATGTAAAGCACCAAAACATTTGAAAATTTTCCAAATTTTCAAAAAAGATCCTAAAAAGGGTTCAAATTTTTTTAAATGTAAAGCACCAAAAAATTTGAAAACTTTCCAAATTTTTCCAAACAAAGCATATAAAGCTTCCAAGCTTTGCAATTATGAAACATTGCCACTTTCCAAACTTTCCAAACTTTCCAAAAAAATCCTAAAAAGGATTCAGATTTTTGTTTAAATGTAAAGCACCAAGACATTTGAAAACTTTCCAAATTTTCCAAAAAAAAAAAATATTTAAAGCTTCCAAGCTTTGCATATATAAAACAATGCCACTTTCCAAGCTTTCCAAAAAGATCCTTAAAAAAAAGGTTCAGATTTTTTTTTTAAATGTAAAGCACCATAGAATTTCAGATTTTTTGCCAACATGCCATAATAAAGTTCTAGATTTTTGTAACATAAGCCAAACAAAGTTTCAGATTTTGTAATATAACCCAAATGAAGCTTCAGATTTTTGTAAAATGAAGCACCGAAACTTTTCAGATTTTGTAGCATAAGTCAAACAAAGTTTTAGATTTTTGTGAATAGAAGCACCGAAACTTTTTAGATTTTGTAACATAAGCCAAACATAATTTCAGATTTTTGTGAAATGAAGCACCGAAACATTTCAGATTTTGTAACATAAGCCAAACAAAGTTTCAGATTTTTGTGAAATGAAGCACCGAAACTTTTCAGATTTTGTAACATAAGCCGGACAAAGTTTCAGATTTTTGTGAAATGAAGCACCGAAACTTTTCAGATTTTGTAACATAAACCAAACAAAGTTTCAGATTTTGTAACATAACCAAAATGAAGCTTCAGATTTTTGTAACATAAAACACCAAAAGGTTTTGTAACATAAGCCAAACAAAATTTCAGATTTTGCAAATAGCATGTCACCCTTATGCCATATATGAAAGGGCTTTTGTGCTTATGTAAAAAAAAACATTGTTAGCCTAAAAGAAAATCCACATTTTTCAACAATAACAAAGACCATTGGCGGTGCCCTCAATTCCAACCTAAATGAGAGCTTTTGAAAGAACATTTTTCTAAGAATATTGCTATCTTAAAAGTAGAACCAAAACCGGGCCACAATAACATCTGCTTATCTTGGGGTTGAGCTTTATGTTCCTCCAACAACCCCTACGAAATTGTTTTGCATTTTGCGACATTTCCACAAGATCATCAATTTAATGAAGATGATTTAGTTCAAAACGTGGACTGCATTAAGTTTCATTCAGGAATCCTTAACTAAATAAGAGACTTTGAAAGAAATTAGAAGGAGAAAGATTTACTTGCTCAACAAAAGCCACAACAACAAGCCAAAATTCTAACAGTCAGGAATCCAACCAATTCACGCCAAAAAGAATGAGAGAAGGAAGAAAGACCGACCAAGAGATCACAAGAGAAACGAGCAGCACCTCCCCTTGCTAGAAAACTTTTCAACAACCTCAACCCTAACCCTAGACAGTGATTTTATAGGCACAGGAGAAGAAATTACTCCTACATAACAGCCGCTAAAGGGACGAATGAGATGCCGGGAGAGGATGAGTCTCACGGGAAAGAAAAAGAGTTCGGCCACGGGGTAAGCTCGCGAGTGGGGAAGATGTTCGGTCGAGCAGGGCTCGTGAGCCAGGTAATCATGCGGGAAATGCCGCGTGGAGAAGAGGAGGGGTTGGTCGAACTGAGAGAGAGGAAGCGGGAGAGGCGAGCCACGCAGGCAAGGGTTCGTGCAAGGGATTGCGAGCGGGAGCGGATCCCGGGAGGTAGGCTACGCCTGGTTCGGGCTACCTGCGAATGAAGGAGGGGCACGTGAGGCGTGACCATGGATTAGGGATTTAGGAGAAATATAAAAGGCCCCTTTCTTTATTATTTAAATAATATTTAATTATTGAAACTTCCGGATTCGCGTATTTTTGCTCGTGCACAAAATCATACCAAATTGGATGTCTCCCTTAGGCAAAGTCGACGCTCCGAACGCGACGGCGCAGTCAGTTTCATCATTCGAGGTCGTTCGGACAGGTTCATCGATTTGCATGCGTGAATGTACGAGAGTCATAAAGGGTGTCCTAAGGTTTTGGATCTTATTAGGAATTATCTCTGAGTCCCCACATGGTGGTCCCTAACCACTCGACCAAATAATGATGGTCCGTAAACACAACCACTCGATCAAATGGTGATGGTTTAAGACTAACCATGCAAGACACCGCAAGTGAAACAGGAATTGGCTTGAATTTCTAAGAGGGATGGATACCAGCACTAGTCCTCTAAGAGAGTCCAACAGAAAATCCTAGGGCTAGAACCTAAGGTCTAAGGAGAGAGAACATGACCTCATAAAAATGAGGTCAACAACAAGCAATAGTGATGACATGATGTCATTCAATCAATGTATGATAAACATTAAAAATGTTAAGAAGAAGCATTCACTTAACATAATTAGATAGAAATAACAAAATGGGCATAATCTCATGATTTTGATTTCAAACATGGAATATTAATGATCAATGATTCTAAATACTTTAATAGATATTTTTAGCCTACATGAGGGTTCACAATAAATACATTGATTAGTAAACTTAATTTACTGCAATACTACTAAATTATCCTTTAAGTGCTCTAATGCTATGCAAGACAAAGAAATTGCAAACAAAGCGCAATTTGTATCTCAGACCATGGTTAAAAGGCGTTTGAAGCCTCTACTTAAGGCACACACAAAGTTTACAGTTTTCTTATTCACACGCCTCAAAACTTACAATTTTCTGACTTATGTGAAGCTAATAACTTTTTTCATTTGAGGTGCATACCGTGAGGCTTCAGGCACTTGAGGAATATGTCAAAAAATTAATCTCTATTTAATATAAAAAAAAACTCTTTTAAATTGCATATAAGATGTTTAACTGTTTAAGATATAATTTTAGGTTACAAGCCATGATTTAGGAATTCAGTGACAAAGTGATTCAGTTCAAGAATGCAAGCACATAGTAGTCAGGAGCAAAAGATTGAAGCAGGGCTGCCACTTTTGAACCAACCGCGTTGCAAGCACCAATGAGGAGAGTTTGAGATTGCAAGTAGAGAAGCAAGCTAAACGTGCAAGCAAGGGAGCATTGAGTGGGCTGGTGATTGTTTATTTTTTACATATTTTCTTTCAAGATTTATGTCTTAAAAATACATTTTATTTTAACAAAGTCTACTTATATTTTTCATAATTTTAATTTTAAATTTTTTTACTTATCATTTTTTATTTTAATTTTTTTTTAATTTTCTTTTAATAGCTTTTAGTTTTAATTTTCATTTTCGTAACATAAGATTTTAATTACTTCCATTTTTTACGCTAGGTTTTATTTTTATTTTTTTAACTATGTTTTTAATTTCATTTTTAATTATTTTTAAAAAATTATTATTGTTTCATTTTATTTGATATTCAAGTATCTTTTAATTAATTTTTTTCATTCTCTATTTGAGAGTTTTTTTTGTTTTTCTTTTCTTTTTAGTTTATTACAATGGGCACTGTGCTAAAAAAAGATCTAGCTAGAAGTAAAAGCTCCAAAAGAAGGTGCAAAAGTCTACATATTTAAATTATAAATTTTGTGCAAGAAAAATTCTCAAGGATTCCTAAGGATATTAAAAGGTTGACAGATCACATAACTTACACTATGGTTGGAAAATGTGAAGAAGTGCCACATGAAGTTAAAAAGGAATTTGTAGAGTAACAAGAGAATCAAAGGGACAAGAGCTACCTACAAAAATAAGTAAGACATTAAAAGATGACAAATGGGATTATCAGTAATATCATCATTTACATGTATTAGCATATTACTTTAACTACAATTTTATTATAAAAATGACAAACTTTTAGATGTATAAGCTCATGTATGTAGATATAGATATATATCATCTATTTTTCAAATCTAATCTAGAACATTAGTCAACACATTTTGTAGATGACTTGCATGAACTTTAAGCATTTGCAATTAAAGTTCATAATCTTACTTATTTAGCACCTTTGTGTGAATGTAATTGAAACACATTCGACTAAAGTATTCTAAAATGGAAGAATTTATTAATGGCAAAAATGATGAATAAATGGTTATATTCAAGAAAATTAAAAAAAAAAAAACCAAACACCTCCGACACAAAGACAAAGAAATGATGATGAAAATGATCCTTTTGAGAGTTAATGATGTATAAATTTGAAAATAAATGGATAGCTTAAAAAAATATGAAAGATTTAACGTTGAAGATGATGAAATTCCATTGAGTGGTGATTAAAATAACAATATCATTGCTAGCAAAGGGTTACCGAATTTGGTGTGGCTTCTACTTAACAATTATTCAAAAGAAAAAAGAAAAATGGAGTTGGAGAAACAAAAAAGTAAAAAGATAATTCAATTATAGTGAGAGATCTAGGCTTCGTCATAGAGCACTTCTCCGTTTATAGAAGCCCTTTTAAAAATAAATTTAAAAAAAGTAGCGATATAGCATTACAGTCTCTAACATTAATAATCCGTTTGAATTAAACTTCGACCTTAAAAGCCACCGTTGCATCCCTTGCCTCGCTCGCATTGCCTCCGAGCTCGCCCTACAAGTCCTCTCAATTTTTTTTTGCTAATCTCCTACTCATTCTCCCTCTCTTTCTTTCTCTCTCTATGCTTTTTCTAACCCAAGACTAATTGAAATAAAGAGTAAGGATAAAAGTGATTGAAGAAGATTTTGAAGATAACAATGAGACTAAATTGGAGGATAATACATTATCATATATATGATTCTTCTAAAATCGTTGAAAGTGAAGAAAAGAATGATCTAGATCCTTATTATCATGACATATTTTAGTCTTATGTATGTGAGTGCTTACATTGAATCATATTTCACTAAGATTAAGATCTAAGCTTGAGATTTATTTATTTTTTATTTGTGATTTTGTGATCTATGATGATGAACTAAAATTATTCTATGATAGTTTATGACATATTCAAAATTTTTTTATGGGGCTTACTCCTCGATCAACATCAATATTCAAAACTCACCTTGATAAGACATGCTTTAGTTCATAATTTTACCTTTTTAAACCTAGCCTCGAACCAAATGCCACTACAAAAATATATGCACGAAGCAAGAAGATATTTGCAACTTATATGCATCAACATTCATAAGTACCACATTTTTTGCATAGTAAGCAAATCATTTTATGTTGATATAAATTATAATAGAGACTATAGGTGTACATGAAGTCATTCTTAAACCTATAATATGTCATTCATATAAGTAAACAATATGCTTGAGGTTTTTGAATCGCCCAACAAATGCACTATGCACCATGTTCGATAGTTAAAGAAAAATGCAGCAGACATTATTTCATGTAATTCTAAATAGCCCATCATGGCTACATTATGACCCTAGAATGCATAGTTAAATTTCTTGTGCCATATTTAAGATGTTCTGCCCCGCATAAGTAGACACTAAAGATCCACTCGAACTAATTAAAGATTAATATGAAGTAGCAAATGAAATAATTAAGTGTAAAAAGCATCAGTAGGCATCAAAGAATGATGAGCTATTTATGAGATTAACTGCAGAAACAATTATAGCAAACAAAGACATGGGCAATAATATCTTGACTAGTAAAAGTCGAGGTCTAACACATAAAGAGCTTTGTTGAAACAAATAAACAAAACGTTAGGTTAAACAAGATTGAAATGGGGTTCATAAAGTTAATGGAACTTCACATAAACAAGAGCAAGAGTAAGAGTTGAACAAATACCAAATGCCTATTATATTATTAAGGCATGCCACTATGAGATTAGAGGATATTCAATGACAAATTTAGCATAAGATGACATAAAGAGTTCATAAAGGTACCACTACCAAATAAGAAATGAAAAAATTCATTATTGGTGAAGATTGTACAATGTAATGTGCAAAAGTAATGCTTTTACTAGAATTATCACAGCTTTTATATTATATAGGCACGTACTATATGCATGCAATAATCATTTAATTAGAAAAACTCAAATCACATTATGATAAATTTTTAAATTTTCAATAATAATAATTTTCAGCTATCAAACTGAAAAAAAAAAAATCAAAAGCAGAAATAATGATTTGACGAAATCATGCGTGAATAACAAGAATACTTGTGAGATTAAGGGACTAGTTAGAGATCAAGAAGCAAAGCATAAAACATGTAAACAAACACAGATATACATAATACACACACACACACACACACACACACACACACACACACACACACACACACACATATGACGTTGGGAGCGGGCGGGTCTGTTAGGGTTTCGTCTAATGGCGATTCCCGACGCTGAATTATCGGCTCCACTCCAATTTTCATCGTATCCCAAGATGACGGTTCGCGTCTTCGATTTCGTCGTACCAGTCGACGAAGGTTTGCTCGCACGTCGCCCTGCCAGACGACGATCCTTCGTGTGCTCACAGGTCGGCCTGACGACGTCTGTCTGCCTCGACGACGACTCACATTCGCCTCTCCTATTCACCACTTCTCGAACACGAAGGGCTCTGCAAAGTCTCTAGTACTTCCTCACGCAGTCACCTGACACTGCCTTATGAGTTGGTCTCAGGGCTTCGTTCCTACTCCGCCGCTCTCGCCGGCGATAACTCTGCTCCCGCCCCTCTTTTGAATATGTTCCTGCAACGATATCACGATGCTTTCGCACTTGGCGTTGAAATAGGGTTTCTCAAAAAAACATCACGTAAAAACGGTAAATCTGCAATCGTACTCACAGAGGCCGAGATCTCCACTCTAGATGCGCCCTGTCGGTTGTTCTTAGTAGGTAAATTTCTTTATGGAAACCTTAAACCTGAGCTAATTCGAAAAGATTTTGAGCAAATGAAGCTGAAAAGGGGTTGGAAGATTGGTAAATTGGACGGTCGGCATATTCTCATTCAATTGGTAAATTGTAAGTTGGAAGATTGATCAGGAAACACCTAGATTATGAACAGTAATCAAAACCTCTAGTGAGTCTGAATACAAAGTATCTTCAGTTCTTTGCCACAATTCTTAAATGAATTTACCATCAGCCTATCTAATATAATTTCATCGCAAACAGAGTTACCTCAATAATAAGAAAAGTATAAAATAATTAGGAAGTCTTTATAGTCTTTTTTAGAATCTTTTATTAAACCTTAGTAGCCAAAAAGGAGTGTCTCTTAGGAACTTTGGTTTGAATACCAAGATTTCCAACTTCTTACTTTCACATTTCTCCAGAATGAATTCTCGTTATTTCTTTTATTTGATTCAATTCAGAATAGCCCAGACCAATCTTTCATAAGATTGGGTTATTTCATATTTATTGGTATTTTTTTAGCCACACTCAGAACCCAGATTTTGAGAAAAAAGATGACAGTCTTTTATAGGACCTATGGTTCTCAAAATCAAGTATCGATAGACCTAGTCCTTGCCTATGCTTTTGCGAGGCAAGAATTCGTTAAAGTTCGATCAACAGGATTAAGAAATTCCCAAGTCTTTTTTTGTTGATCAGGCGACACCCAGATTCGAACCGGAGATAAAGGATTGATGATGAAAACTACGCTCAATTGTTTACGAGAAGACTCATTCAAATAGACAACCAGGTGATAAAGGTTTTAAAATGGACGGTAGATTTTGACCCTCGTACTAAACCTCTTACCATTCATGTTTGGCTGTGCTTCCCAGGTTTGAAGGTTTACCTTTACGCTCAATAGCTCCTCTTCGCCTTAGCTATGGTATTCAGTAAACCCCTCAAAACTGATACGCCTACAGTGAACCTGACTCGGCCTTCTGAAGCCAGAATTTTGATAGAACGGTATATTATTTTACCTTTTCCAAGAGAGATATGGGTTTGCACACAGCATCAGGGATTTTTGCAGCAAGCAGAACTCGAACAGATACATCTTTACTGCGTCCACTGTCATATGTTTGGACACTCCATTTCTCAATGTTATCATTTGCATCCGAATCTAAAACCTCCAAGTAAAAATGCTGTTGAGTCTGCCCCACTTCATAACTGTCTTTGTTCCACTCCGGAGTGCATTTCACCGACTATTGAAATACTGGTTGACACGCTACCACCACTCCCTCCCTCTACCGGAGCAATACTGTTTCTGTTGTTGCGACTAATGTATTAGTAGATGGTTCAGTTGGGCAACTTACAACTTCTATTACTGTTGAAAATAATACTGCAGGATCCTTACCTCCAAAGGATATTGTTTACTCCAATAATCAAGAGAGCCCGCAGCTCCACATCCTCAGGAAGCATTAGGTGCTGAGGAGACATTTCTACCACCTCTTCAGAATGACAATGTTGTTATTGTTAGTCAGGAGCAATGGGTTCATCCTCTTCTACGTGTCCGACAATCTGTTGACCACACTAATCAGATGAGTCAGTCTTCGAATGAGGAATGACAGGTTTACAATGGAGGCACACTCAAGCTTGGGAACTTAATGTATGATATTTTAGTTACTTCGGATAATGGCACGATACTCAGCAATTTGTTAGCTGACTCCGTTCCTAAAACCAGAGGTAGAGGCAGGATTAAGTTGGCTCGCCCCTAGCTACTTATTTTCTGTAAGTTTTGAATTTTTGAGTTTTATCTGTTTCTTATCTTTTTTGGGGTATTAATGTGTGTATCGCATGGGTATGGTGCCTTTATTGGGTCCTCATACAACCTTTATGTACCTTTTCTATTTTAATATAATTAGCCCTAGGGCATTTCAAAAAATATATGTTTGCTCGCGCGCGCGCGTGCGTGTGCGTGTTTGTGTGTATATATAAAGTACAAACATATAAGAAAATTAATGAAAGAGAATATAGATTAAAGAACAGCCAAAAAGTGGCTAACACCAACAAAAGAAAATACAGAACCAAGGTAGTAATGGCGTAATGACTTGTCGGCCGCTTAAAGTTGCGTCTTTTTTTTTATTTAATTTAATGGATATATGTATATTAGTTTTGAAAATAAGATTTTTAAATTTTAAAATATTAGAATGAGAATGGACGGATCTCATTCGTTAAGTAGTTTGGATGAACGAGCGTAATATCGCGAGTAATGCATCTGTTCCGAAGAATAGACACCCTACTCGACAATATCGCTCGATCAAATAAACCACAAAATTCATGACATCCGTTCCAGCTCGCGAACCTTTATGTGGACCGAATAGTCCCCTATTTAATACAAAAGAATTAAATAGGGTTTATATTATCCGAGTCTTTAAAACTCCCTATACGGCAGTTCTCTATAGTTAATTACCCTCAAATGACCGAAGTCACTCGAGAGAACTCTCGATTTAGATCGCGGGTTTATCTTCACGAATTGAAGGTAGGGTTTCAACGAAATTTGGTAGTAGAAAATCCGATAGGTGAAAGAGCGCGATGTGGAACGATTATTTCGGAGTCGAAGGGAGAAGGGTAGGGGATGTCGCGGATCTCGAGGAGAACCTCGAGGACATCCCGGGCTATCCTATGGTTGGGCTTTAAGTTTTGGAAAGAGATTTATTTTAATTTCAATCCTGCAAATTAATTATAGGGATTACGTTTGCGTAATGTCTGATTATGCAAACTACCTGAAAGACAGGAGGGTTTACGTCGTATCGGGCGACGACCTCGGAAACCTAAGCGAATTAGGGATTATATTGCACAAGAGGGGTGTTCAAAGGCCTTAAAGAAAAGGTGAGGGTTTATGTCGCGTTGGGCGGACTACCTCGAAATCCTAAGGCTTGTTATTTAAACTAAAGAATGGTTTTGCTGATGTCGACACATATTGTCTTGAAGAAGATGGTCGTCTTCGCCCACCGTGCTCCAAGCTCCACGTCGTAGCGAGGACCGCAGCTTAGATTTAAAGTCTTAAATTAAAGTGAGCATACTGAAGTTGTTTATTTCGTTTTTATTATCATTTTATCGTAATAAGTGAGTGTGTGCAATGATGATGAGATGTAAGAAAAGAAACGATAGAACGAGGAGTACGTCTATAAAGAACTAAACGATAGAACATCGTTATCGTTAAACAGGAGTATGTCTCGAAAAGTAAACATGTCATGACGATGGTGAAAAGCACGAAGAAAGTAAAGATACACTAGCAGTGTAAGCTAAAAGTAAATAAGCTTAAACAATAGTGAGTGTAACCGAAAAGAAAGATGCTTGAAGCAGGAGAAAGTACGGGAAAGATAAAACATGCTAAGCAAGTATGTATATCGAAAATAAGCGATGCTGAATTAAAAGGAGCGTATCTTTGAAAAGTAAAATATGCTTAAGCAGTATAACAAGAAGGAAAGTAAAGATCATCACGAGAAGCATCAGTATGCTTTCTTATCCTCTACTATATTACTACCGTTTATTGTTATTTTATTTTTTCTTTATATTTTTCTTATTTCCTACAACAGATTTATTAAGCTCAAAAGAAAGCGAGGAGTAAGTAGTAAGTGAAAACAACCTAATTAAACAAGTGCATTTATGGTGTGACAAAGAAAAGTAAAGTTCGAAAACTCGATAAGTAAAAACGAACGAAAACGGCAGAAAGCGAGAAAATCGCAGTAAGAAAACCAAGAAAGTCGGGAAATAAAGAAAGAAACGTCCGTAGAAAACTCCGAGAAAGTTCGCAAACGAAAACAAAACAAAACCGTAGAAAACCGCAAAAAGCACTGCGAGAAACCCACGTACGACCCGCTAAACTCGTAGCGAACCATAAGAAAGCCATGAGCCTCCGGAAAGAAAGACCAGTAAGCACGGTGGTGTTTCGGACTCGAAGTTGTGCTAATGTCCGGATTCGAGCGTCGACTACTGCAGACCGACTTTCTGCAATAAGCGATCTAATCCGACTCGGATAGCCTAACTGCGACCTTTATAAATTTTCACACATTTCATTTTTGATTTTCATGCAAGCAAGATCAGTAGGTAAAGAGGTTGTGTAAGTAGTGGAGGTAATTTCGTATTTTTCAAACATATGTATTTTTTTGTTTTAAAACATTTCAGATCACTGGGTTACTATCCTAATGTGACTAGGTCTACGAACATTAGACGTGTCGGTTGTAGAAACCCCAGGACGGTCGAACGGTTCCGTGATTCTCGCTATACTCTCACGAGTCTACGAGTCGGCGGCCCATTCTACGATTCTCGTAATTTTTCTTGTTTTGCATAGCCTCATCCATGTCCCCACCGCACTTACAGCTTACTTGATGGCCCCACATATAACCTAAGGGGTTATATGTGCACACCTACACGTCCCCTGTAGGTGTGTCTTTGAGCGAAAACAAGGTGAAAACTAAGGACGAGGGTCGAGGAAAGAAAGAGGAAAGACAAATAAGTCACCCTGGACTCCCGACCGACCTCACATGTCCTGAGAAAAGGACTAAAGGCACATCGACGCTCTCGGAGAGGGTGAAGACTAGACCCCTAGGAACACACCCCTTTTTGCCAAACAACGGTGAAATCATAAATAAAGATAAAATAGAAATAAAATAAAAATAAAATAATAAAAAAAAAAGAAAACTGCTGCCCGGGTGCTGGGCCCTGGGCCACTAAACTAGGAGGGCTATCACAAATCTCCAAAGCTTAACCCTTTCACTTTTCTTTCTTCTTTTTTTTTTTTACTCCAATTTTCATTTGCACCATCAAACCAGGCCTTAAGCAAGAAGGCCACAAATATAAAAACATCAATTTATCCAATAGTTGCCACAACTCATGTTCACACATCCAACTTTTGATATTAACTTTCAAAAATCTTAATTGGAGCGAATGGAGGGCAAACTCAAACCCATCCCACCCAATTTCACGTGCAAGTTTAGCAAGGAGTAAGAAAGAAGAAACATCACCACACCCATTGAGGCTCTCGGCCAAGACAAACACCAAGCTGGAAACCCACGGCCAAAAATCACAAAAAGAATGGAAACTATAAGAGGTAAAGCCCCCACCAAATGCCAAATTTCTATAAAGAAGCTCACGGCTAGGCCTAGGGAGCCAATTACATCAAGCCTAGCTCACCACAAATGCTCAAGATTAAACTCACTAAGTAGCCGAGCAATTCGACCCCAAATACAGCCCAGCAAACTTCAATAAATACAAAGCTGGACTCACACCCGAGCATTCTACAAGGCTTAAAGAAATAGCCCAATCTCAAGCTAGAACAACCCCCAACATCGGGTCGACTCAAGGAGCTCCAGGGACCAAAACCGAGCGACGATGAGGACACAAAACAGCCCACAATCAAGAAAAATCCGTAGGACTCATTCCAGCAATTTCAAAAGAATCAAAATCCGGCCATGACAAGGTTACAGCGGGCCCAACCTTAAATCATAACAGTCCCCCAACATGCAGCTAAGGCTAGAAGGAGCTAAAAGAGCCAACCCGAGCCATAGCCAAATTAGGGGAACAAGTCCAGCCTTGGCTCAAACAGAGAAAGAAAAACAAACAACAAAACTAACAGGGAGCCGAGCCATATAAGGCTAAAACCAAATCCTAAATCGAGCTTAAAATCGAGAGCATAAGCAGGTTTCGACCACAACCAAGCCAAAATGGGGCTCAAAGCGAATTTAAAATCCGTAAAACCGCAAAATAAAGCAAATCGACCCATCCACGAGGGCAAACCGAGAAACAACAGAGCCAAAACCGAGAAACAAAACCCCCAAAACGACTTCCAAAGCTCCCTTTTAACATTAAATAAAATTTACTTTCAATCAGGCTCATCATGAGCCAAAATAAGACTTAGAATATAACTAAACAATGTCTAAACAAAGCATTTCCATATATCCAACATATCCCAACATAGAGCTCCAATGTATTTCAAATGAAAATAAATATAGAACTCTCTTGAATCAACTCAAGCTTTCCTCAACATGCTTTCCCCCTTTTTTTTTTAACAAAGAAGCAGTAAAAGGAGCAAGAAGAGCAAGCTCCACATGCATATAACTACATAACCCATTCCATATTCTGCATCAAGCTATCATGAATAAAGGAAATAGAGGAGCCATAATATGCTATTTTAACCATGAAACCATGTCCATCTAAGAAAAGCAGTGTGTAGATAGCCTCAAATATAGAAATTAGAGCTAAAGGAGCTCATACCTCAGTGAGAGCTCAAGCAAACCACACCACAATTTAACAGCAGGGACCGAACGGCGCAAACTAGAGCCAACCAACCGAGCGACCAAGTCCCGGGAACTTCAGGGAGCAAAGCCGACAGCACCCCTACCTCACTCAAACACAAACTCAGGAAGAACCGGGAGCAGCAGAGAAGAAGAAGAGTGAAGAGAGGGAGAGAAAAGGGAGCCTTCAAAACTAAGGTATCCAACCTTTAAACTCTCCCCAAAATGGGGTTTAAATAGCCGCAGGGGAAGAAAGCGCCTAGCCAAGCTCACCCCAGCCCATCGTCACTCACCTGGAGCCAACGGCTACAAAGGGGCCATTTTTTTTCTTGGCGCCCGAACCCACGCACACAGAAAGAAGCTACGGGAGAGCAGAGAAGGGAAGCAGAGGGAAGCCATTGGGAAGGGAAGATACTTCCCGAATTGCGTCAAGCCACAGGTGTCGCAGCTTCCCGAATGCTCGAAGAGGAAAGTTCAACGGGTCAGGAAGAGAAGCTTCGGGCAGAGGCGCTTGGGAGAAGGAGCCGAGGTACGACGGGACGAGACCAGACGAGGCCAACGAGCTCGTCGAACCGAGCTAGGGCACGAGGCGAGTATGCCCGCGGGAAGGAGACGGGTGCGGCGCCAAACGAGTACGGGAGAAAATGAAATAGGGTAGGGATTAAATGAATTTTAAAAGGAAATAAAATTTATTTTATTAAATTTCGTCAAATTTCGTGTCGCGGACCCGCGCTCGAAAACATAACAAGTTATACGTCTTTTCCTAAGAATTTGACATCCCGAACGCATCGGCGCAGTCCATTTCGCGATCCGAGGTCGTTCGAACAACCTCGTAGTCGGTCGAGTCGAAAGTGCGTCAAATTCAGTCTCGTCGAAATTCTGACCTTGATGGCGCTCGTTCTGGCATTCTGACCCTGATCTCGATCCGTTGGGAAAATTTGAAGACGTCGAGGCCGTGGCTCGAGGACTCATGCTCGGTGGTGCAGAAAAAGTGCACGAGGCTATCCTAAGGTCCAGGTGGTCCCATAGGAGCTTAATTTGAGTCCTAACGCTAATTCCAACCTACTCGCCGTGAGCTAGAGGTCGGAACTCCGTCCGGGACTCTAAAAGAGTATCGAAGTGGTTTCGAGCATTCTAAAGCGAGGTGGGTCCAGTGCTAGGAATCTAAGATCGTCGGGGAAGCTCCTAAAGCTAGAACCCTAAATCCTAGGAGGAAAACTAAACCTCAACAAAAGTGAGGTCAACATGACTATAATAAATAGCAAGGAGAGACAAATGTTCTTGCCTAGCTATTATAATAGATGCTGAACTAATCTGCGACATTTGTGCAAGGATTTCATTCTGAATTGAAGCTAGGGGCGCTACAGTACAACACGATTTGGCAAAGCATCTCAGCACGTGCTTTACTTTATGAAAATTCATTTAACACTGAACACATATTGTTACTACTATTTAATCGAACATATTGTATTACAAACTGAACAACGCACCACCAATCAAAGATTTAAGACAATGCAGACGCACATGAAACTTTGTATGAATATCCATTCAAAAATAACTCTGCACATGTAAGGAATTAATTCAAAAGATATAAGACAGCAAAAATCTCACTCGGGCCAATCAACCCACCAGTTTAATGGCAACCTCCTCATTGGTCTGTAAATTCGTGCCTGTAAGAAAGCCCAAAGTATCAACAATTAAGTACCCCACAAACCACAAATTTCTAACACCAATTTTTAAAAAGCACTCCATACATACCTAAGTAGATCTCCCCAAAGGAGCCGCTCCCGATTTTGCGACCGAGCCGGTATTTATTGCCAATACGAGGCTCCATCCAAAACAAGAATCTTCTCCGACGAATCCAATCACTAACAAAAAAACAAAGCTTGGCTTTACGTCATGAAACCTCCCGATCGACTTGAGACACGATCACTGAAACCCAAATCCCAAACCATCGCAACTACTAGATTAACAGATAAATCCTTCCCTTCTGTTAAATCTAGGGCTTGACTCGAATCGAATGATTGGGAAGGAAAGAAAAGGGGGGAAGGAGTGGTAATCGCATCGTCTCCTCCCACACGTGCTTCGAAACCTCTAGTCCTGGAATCGTTAAACGTTTTGCCGTAACAGCAAAATCATCTCGAGAATTTGGCTTCTTTTCACCACTTCGCTCCTCAACAATGGCTAGACTTTGCTGAACCAGTCCAGAGCAATGAATTCGATGCAAGAAATAAAGGTATAATTACGACAAAATTGCTGTCATCTTAAACTAAATTAATTGGTCAGTGGTTGAAGAACTGAGGAGAATTGCCTGCTGAGGTGGTTAGGAAGATGCATATATAGTACATCGGCTTGTGTGTTTCACTGGCACTAAAATTGAGGAGAATATTTGGGCCACTTATTTTAATCAAAATTTTTTCAAGATATCATTGTAATTTTTAAATGAATTTTGTTAGGTGGTGGGCCTACTATATCATATTTAGTCTATATTGAAAATGTGATGTGATGAGAGAGTAATTTTGATATAAATTTATTAAATATAGAAAACTAGTATTTTCATTTGAGACTGGTACTCAACATCAAATTTCTATGCATTTATCTATCTCACGTCAAAACTCTCATTTTTACAAAATGAATCCCTACTTATGGATTAAAATGTGGATTGACTGTTACATAGTGTGGAAAACTGCAAAGGCGAGTTGACCTTGGGGCAAACTCCATGTAAAGGACATATAAGCTGAGAGATGGGACCCAATAAGTAGAGGACAAAAGGAGAAATGTGGTGTCGTCGAAGGATGACATACTATAGATAATATTATTTGTGTTCATGTTAAAATAAGATAAATCGAGTAGCCAAAGATCCTTAAAGATCTAAATGCAATAAACACTTGTGTATCTTTTATAGAAATCACTTTCTTGTATAAAATAGAGAATTAATGTAAAGTGGAGAATGAACCATTGAACTATTACACAGATAAATAGTACAACATTCCTTTCTTTTCCATCTCCCCTGCTCACTCTTTCCTCCTTAGTTATTTTCTTTGACATGTGAATCTATGAAAATTCATCATTAAACGCTTTAAAGGTGAGTTGAGCATATGATAAGTTACACAATGAGTAGAATCGAGCCACAGAAAACTAACAAACAACAAAATTACACTAAATAACAATCACTCAACAAATCAATGAGTTGAGGAACAAATGTCGATAATGATTAGAGAACCTTAGCAAAAGCTGCAAGAGATCTTGCATTTTAACTTGATTCATAGTCCCAAGATAGTAAAGAGAACCCTCAGATGATCTCAGAGAAGCTTATTTACTTGTTCCAGTGGATGAGGATGTTAGGTACCATCCAGCCAATGCGGGCTCGACCCCATCTGAGTATGAAAGGAGGAGGGTACAACCCTGCAACCATATCAATTGAAGAGTGCCTTCTCTAAGGAAATCATTAATGCTCAAGCGCCTGAGCACTTCAAGATTTTCCTTAAAGCCTTAGCGAGGATGATCAGATTCGCTAGATCACATTGTCACTTTTGAATCTATTATTTGCATGTTAAGATTAAGTAATGCCCTGAAGTGTTGGTTAATCTTTAGATTCTAAAGAGTCAACATTAAGATGTTTCAATTTTCTAATGTAGGGAGTGATAACATCTTCTGCTATATTTATAGTATAGTTCACAAGTTCCCAATAACTCCACAAGAGTTTGCAAGAGCTATTGTGAATTTGACAGGATCAAAGTGAAACATTGCAAACTTTTGTGTAACCTATTTTGAGAGAGATGTTTAATGTATTTGATCTTGAATCAGTAATTTCTCACACCACATTAGCCTAAGGGCTTTCAGAAGGTTTTGTTTTCCACGTACTTGGCTTGTGGTAAACATGAAGCTTAGCTAGGTTATTGGAACACAACAACAACCATATTTCTACTAATGAATACAAGTTGCTTCTTATTGTCTCCTTGATAGAGTGTTCAGAAATATGCCTTCCAAGAAGAAACTTTCTTCAAATCAGTAGAATAGCAATCACCCTGTAAGATCAACTATGAGGTAAGAATAAGAAAGACATTAACTGCATCATTTTAGAGAAAGCGTGTATGTTCTGGAGAGAAGAGTACAACCTAGAATCTTATTAAAGGGTGAGTTCAATTCTAGGAAGGTGAATTAACCATTGTATGGAGAGGAGGTTGCTACTGCATACTCATTAGTTGCCACTACATACTCATTTACTGGCCTCTATGGATGAAATAATGAAGGCTATCTTGAAAAATGAATATTTTTACAAGCCCATGCCTATAATGGTAGGTGGGCATCTACATAACCCACAAATGTTTTAAGTATATTATTGTTACTACAAACATAATACAGAGGTGTATCACCACCTCAAAAGCTTGCTCAAGGAGTTGATCAAGACGAGGAAGCTAAAGGAGTTTCTAGCACTAAAGGAAATGACTTAGAGATGAGAGAAAGTACTAGCTGAAGAAGCCCATAGTGAGCTAGCTCAATCGCAAGAGATCCATATTGCATGATTAGTTTCAGCCGTACTTGATGAAGATGGAGTCGAGGCATCCTCCCAAGTGAGCCTTACATGACTCTGCTCAGGAAAAATGTTCCTAACATGTGAAGTTTATAAGTTTTTTTTGCTCTTTATTGTGTCATTTATATCCTTTTTATGGGGGTATTTATAGCTTATGGGTTGTGTACAAGTTGAAAGCTCCAAAGTTGGCTAAGAAATCAGAGTAGCGGGAAAGTAGGCACCAAAGTCTAGAAGTGAATCACCTAGCCCAAGCATTGACTTACCCAAACCTGAAAGTGCATTGCTCGGCCCAGAGCTGCCTTACACAGTTCTAAAAGGGGGCACCCATAATAAGCACTACTTCTCCCATACTAGCGAGAAGGGACCTGAATAGATTTTCCTTACACCAGTAGAGACCGAATGAGCAAAAATCTAGCCTCTAAGTGGGAAACTCAATGTCCAATAACATATTTCGATTGTTTCTATGATTCAAAGATTGTCTAAACAGTGGGAAAGGTTAAATATGATTCATTTCAAAGAAAAGAGTATTTCTATGCAAATATTACTTAGTATGTGAAGAGAAGTGTGTGTAGGAAGTGTGTGTGTGTGTGAGTATTTAGAGTGTGTAAAAGTGTAAAAGTGTTATTTCTCTCTCGTAAGTATATGGAACTGAATCAAAGTGGATTTTTATTATAAAAAAATATTTGAAGTGGAGCAAGAGCAGATTCATTCTTGATTTGATTATATTTCATTATATAAACTTTTACTTTGGATTTCAATGAAATTTTATTTGTTTTCTTCAAATATGTTTAAGAACTAAGTGTTACTTGCTTCTTTGGTTTGCATGTGTGAAGAATCATATTTTTTCATGGATTTTGTTTGAGATTTCCCTTGAATAATTGCATGTTGTTGCATTATCCTTTTGATCTCCTTTTACTATCAATCTGGACAATTGGAATATTAAAATAAATTATGAACTAGAACTACTGATCATAGTATAGAAGAATAAATAAGATAAGACACAATAACTTAGTGGTAGGAATATTACTAGTAGGACATTGCAACCTAACTAGAGGACAAGAGGATTCTCAAGAAACTATGCATGGTTAAGCCAAATTAAATGTGATACAACTTTACAGTGCTTCTTATGACCTTGGAAGAGGCTAAAGAGGATTTTTTCATGGTTGATAACGTTAATTTAGAAATTAATTGGAAGAATATCAGATATTCACACAATCGAAATCAAAGGAGTGTGATTTTCACCTGTTATAAACACCCTACTCTCACTTAGGATTTTAGTTTTGCAAAAATTAGGATTTGACACATTGAAAAATTAACAAAACTTTGAGTTCTGAAGCTTGACATAAAATTAGTAAACTAAAACTTTCATCTTCTTTAAAAATTAATAATTTCGCTATGAGAATGATGCATATACTCAAAATTTTATATACTATTTTATCAACACTTATACTTGTATGGTTGACACATGCTTCATAACATCAAGTTTTTGGTATCATTGTCAGGAACTAAAGTTAAATTTCTATTTTAAGAGGATTTTAGCTGAACTTTTGAGGTTTAGATTTGAAACATTAGTGTGGTTGTTTTTAATATTATGTGTTGTTTTATTATGTGTTATAAATACTAAAAAAATTTGTGCCTTGTGATTTGTGTTTTATTTTATTTTCTTTAATTTTGTGTTTTTATTTTTTTTATATATTAGATTATGGTCATTTACTTGTTATTCTTAGGTATGTTTATGTAATAATGGAACTGTTAACTTAGTATCATTTGACCTTAAAATTGAGAAGAACGACATAAAAAATTAGAAAAAACACAAAACTTTAAAAGACTTTAATGGAAAATTTTCAGGAATAAATATTCACCTTTGGCCACTTAAGGATTTTACTAACCTATTGGTAGATGAAATACACTAGAATAATAATAACCACCATCTAATGAAATATATTTGAGCTTAATCTTGTTATAATTCAGATGGTTCAAAACAATTAGTTTGAGGGATCCCCTACTAAAACTCTAAAATTCACATATACAACATGGAATTGTGTGCAACTTTTAAATACATTGATGTCTTTGACGATGTCGTTAGACTTAAGCTATTCCTATTCTTCCTTATGTGATTTTTATATAGCCCTATATACCCATAAAGCATCATCTAATTTCATTTCACAATATTTTCTATTATGATGCATTGATTTCTCCAAATTTTCTCTTAATATCCCTATTATAAATTATAACTTGTCCATTTGTTTGTGGCTGATAAGCAGTAGCCATCCTATAAATAATCTCATATTTTCTTTAAAATGTATTTACCTATTTATTATAAAAGTGACTACCTCCATCACTTATGATCAGTATAAGTGTCTTAGATCTAGATAATATATATATTTTTAAAAAAATCACAATTATCCTAACATTATTCTTAGGTGTAGCCAAAACTTTAATCTAACTAGACACAAAATCTACTACTACCAATATATACTGATTTCCAAATGAATTTATAAAAGGACCCATAAAATTAATTCCCAAAAAAATGAAATGTTTGATGTTCTCTGATAGAATTAAGGAAATTTTATCTCTTCAACTTATATTACCTACTCTTTCATATTTATCACTCTTCCTTACAAATACATTAACATTCTCAAATAAGTTAGACCAATAAAATCCAGATTAAAAATTTTTATATGCAATTTTATCTCCTCTAAAATTCCCACATACTTATAATCATGATACTTCATAATGATAATATCTATCTCTCCTAAAGACGCACATTGTCTAATGATTATATTTTTAAATAAATAAGGGTCATCCTAAGTATAACATTGAATCATGGATAAAATTTTTTGTTTGATTATATGTTAACCCAAAAGGCATATCACTGGACAAGAAATTCATAATATCATAACACTACAATATACATAGACTCAAGCTTAGTAGTTATTCATAAGAAAGAAACTTCCATTTATACAATATTTTTTAAGTCCTTGTTTTCTGATTTCAATATAGATAAATGACCAACTGCCAAATTCTCTCCAACATTCCTATCATAAATCTTTATATCAATTTTTCATAGCATAAAGAAATAACCTGTAAGCTTGAGCTTAGCATCGTTCTTTGCTGCACGATACTTAAAAGTAATATGATCTATGAAGACTATCACCTTCTTTTCTATCAAGTATGATCTAAACTTATCAAAGTCTAAGACTTTTATTAATAGTTTTTTTTTTCATTGGTGGCATAATTGATTTGAGCTTTATTCAATCCTTTGCTTGCATAATAAATGATGTGAAAAAGCATAAATCTTATTTTCCCTAGCATAACTCTTATATTATAATCACCAACATTACACATTATAGATAAGTGTCATCAAAAGATATTATGACAGATGCAACGACTAGCTAATTCTTTAAGATTTTATAAGCTTTTAGGCACTCTTAATTCAATTCATATGAGTCATCGTTCTCTAATAGATCACATAAAAGAAGAAATATTTTAGATAAGTCTATAATGAATCTCATATATAAACTCACACGACATAAGAAACTTCCAACTACTCTCACAGGTGTAGATGGGGTGGATTTTTTATAATTTTTAATTTTTGCAAGATCTATCTCCAATCCTTTCTAAAAAATTATGTCCCAACACAATGTCATCAATTTTCATAATTTAATCATAAAGTATCAATTTTCATAATTTAACATGGTATTAATCTCCCCATACCTTTTTAAAATTGATACTGAATGTTGGAAATAACTATCAAAAGAAACACCGAATATTGAGAAGTAATCTATAAAAACCTCTAAATAAAATTTAAGAATATATACATCACACATCTTTAAAATGTAGCACGAGGATCGCATAAACTTAAAGACATCTTCTTAAAAGTAAATGTACCATATTAAGTAGTAAAAGTAGTTTTTTTTTTTATCCTTAGGAGTAATAAACATCTGATGATAACAATTATTTCCATCCTAACAACATTTGATCAATGAAATATATTATAAAATGATCCTTCTTAGTTGCCTTATTTATTTTCTTATAACCCATACATATCTACCACCATGTTACTCTCCTCATGGGGATTAGATCACACTATTCAATATCAATGAGGATTGATCGCCTATAAATGTGTGTGTGTTTTTTTAATGTTTATTTGCTTCAATTTTAATCTCTTGCGGTGGCATTAAGTACTTGATCTGACCCATAATTACTCAAATATTTAAATACATGGCAAAATACTTGACCCATTTTAATTATGGCGACTAATGTGAAAATTGAATATGTTATAAAATTTTATAATTTAATTTATAGTTCACACACTATTGGTGCTACACAAATACACATATCGTTACAAGTAGTGTAAGGTTTTCTTTTAAGAGTAAAGTGTCGATCCCACAGAGAAGCAAGGTAAGAAACCCTTAGGGTAATTCTAGTCTACTACTATTAGGCTTAAGTTTGGAATGACGATTAAGGGTGTTTTTTTTAATAACAACTCCTAAATAAAAACCTAAATCTAAAGATAAACCTTACTAAAGAGATTGGTTTAAAGAATTTTGAGAACTTAAAAACTACATTTCTCGTGCAGCGTCCTAGATAATATGTAAGAACGAAATGCTTAGAATTTAATGTAGCCAATGAAAAATAAGAACATACCTATTCTTTACCCTCTTCCGAGTGCATAAAGAACATTGACTAACCTTAAGTTTGTTCATGATTGTACAGTTGTGCTGAGTAGATTCTGGCCTCTCACTTCCAAATTACCCACTGACTCCTCTCTATAAGACCAATTAGGGCCTTGGGATCCAAACTTTATACCAAATTGGTAAAGGAACTTGCCTGTCACCCTAGAAACACCAATTCTACACCCATCAAAACTTATCTTCCTATCTGTTTGCTCTAACCAGTGGACTGAGTCAGCCTCCCATCCTAAAGGTTAGTGTGGTTCAACTTAGTTGAGAATTACACCACCCTTTCAGATCCCAATGCAATTATAAAAAATTTTAACATTACAACAGACCTAAATTGCAATGTAAATGAAGTCCAAGTGAATAACATCACATTAATAAAATAAGAGAAAAATCAAAATTTCTAAACATGCATCCAATTCATAGCAAAAGAAAAGTAAAATGAAGATGATGACATAAGCAGAAAAATGATTGATAAATTATGTAATAAATTATGTTCCAAGAAGGAACATATGTCTACCTACTCTCTTTTGAGTGTATAGGTATACCATTATATTAGTTTTATGCAACCATCTATCACCTATAAGCTCCTAATATAAAAAAAATTATTAAATTATATTTCCTTAAAAGTTGCATTGCCGCCTAAAATACTTTAGCCAACTGATAAATGTGAGTGCACTCAAGTTGCAAGATCACCTCTCTCCCGAGTCTTAGTTTTACTTGTAACAGATTTTAACATAACATATTGCCACATAAGTTATGTTAATGAAGCAAAGCATATATTACTGATCACATAGAAATAAGAATTATTCTATCATAAAACAATTTTTTTTAAACAGCCACTACTTCATATTAAAAGAAAGTAGTAAAGAAAACTACTCACGAAGCATGGATAAAACACAACAAAAAACTCTATTAAATCAAAAAAAATCCACAAGAAAGTGTTCACAACAATTATTAGACAATGAAAAACACAATACTTAACTTTTTCCCTTTGAAAGAAAGAAGAAAATCTCTCCAACAAAATCTCATGCCGATACATGTGCCGCCCATACACTTCCTTACTCATAACTCTCAAAATCCCTCACCAATCTCTCCCAAAATGGTAGAAATCTATATCTTCTGCTCCTATCTATGACCTTTGGTCGTTCTTAGAGATTACAAGAGTTTGAAATGCCAAAGGGTGCATTCCCAAGTGCCAAAAATCTCCTTATAACTCCTAGGGCAAGTAGAACCCATCAAAAACTGTCACTGGCACCTAAGCATCAGTCCGGACGCCTAGGAACAGTCTTCAACCTACTTCTGGAGCCTAGACACTAGTTTGGGCACCTAGGCGCTAGTTTAAAGGTTGGCTCTGCTCCAATTCACTCTGTTTCACTACATTGCACCCCATTTCAGCTTCAGTCTGCTCCAAGTGATATACATACAAAATAAACATGAAAATAACCATTCTATAAAGTGCAATTTCATTCAAAAGCACGTGATAAATGTAAATGAGATTAAGCATAGAAAGACATATCAAAATGCGCTAGATTAGAATTTTCTTCCTTGCTTGATTTGACTCCAAATTAAACCATGTTTGCTCCATTTTCAATAAAACTCTATTTCTTGCACCTGTAATCAAATTCATGCAAAATACCTTCCATTAAAGTGCAATATGATTAAAAATAAGCATAAAATGTATATGAAAAAGTATGTAATTTTTAGGCGTGTTAACAATCAAACCACCCTACTTAAGTACATAGTGGATATGGCTTATTAAAACACTATCAGATTCAAGGTGTACAATATTTGCTTTCAACAATTTTAAAACCTCATTTTTATCCATTTTCATCATGGTTAGATTGATCCTTCTTTATGTGTTTGCCTTTGGTTGATGTTCATATTCCATCAAAATATTTTGAATATATAGGGAAGGGATAAATCCTTTGATATTAATAATTTTCCAATCAAGGGATTTTTTATAGTCTTTAGCACTCTAATCAACTTCACTTCCTAAATTTCATCCAATTCAATAGAGAATACAATTAGAATAGTTGATGTTTTTCTTGAGAAGGAATACTTTAATTATTAAGACAAGTGTTTAATTTTAACTTAAGTGCCTCCACCAAAGATGGTTTTATTATCTCTCCTAAAAATCAAGCATCTACAATCTCAAACCTCTCTCTAATGATTCCAGGTGTAGCTTCTAAATATAGACTAAACTCCTTCTCATCTTCTTTTAACTCCACAAAAATCTATAATTATTGTAAAGGGTTAACTTCAAAATGATTATGTGCTTGGATTTTTACTTTCTGTCTATCACATCTATCTAATAACATTGATCACTAGGGTCATCAAAGAATTACATAGATTTTAATACTCTAAAAGTAAATTCCTAATCTTAAATTCCTCTGTTTAATTTCTCATTTTGCACATCGATCATATCCTCTAAATTGCCAAAAATGATCTTCCTAAATAATAGATATCTCTTTATCCTCTTTCTTATCTTATATAATAAATTTGATAGGGACGATATACTTATCTACCATAACCCTTAAGATAAGTTGAAGATTGATCAGCTAACTGAAGGATAATAAGAGTTAGTTGTACATGTATACTAGCTCTTAAGTCACTTAAGCTTAATTTTTTAAATAATGCATCCCTTATGGTTCATGGAATGATAAAACTACCAAAAACTACAACTTCTATTATAGACCTCAAAGGTCTCACCTAATAATTATAAAATATTTGAATAATGAGACAATCAAATAGAGTGTGTTGTTAGCTTTTTTTCAATAGGTCATGGAAACTGTCCCAAGACTCTTAATTGGATCCATTATCAAACCGAGTGAAAGTGGTAATATAATTCTTAATTTTTTTTATTTTTTATGATTGAAAAAACTTGGTTAAAAAATTTTGAACTAATTCAGTTCAACTGATTATGGGTCTTAGTGGCAATAAGTTTAATTACATTTTTACCTTATCTCATACAAAAATGGAAATGATCTATAAGTCTAATAATATCGTTAGAAACACCATTTTACATAAAAATTACATAGATTTCTAAGAAACTAGTGATGTGTACATTTAGATTTTTATAGAGTAACCCACAAAATAAGAATTTTAAACTGTTTGGATAATGACTTGTTTAAGTTTAAAAATACTAGCCTTGATAGTATCTAGTTTATGCTTTGGTGTACCCCCTGATGCACTAAAAATATGTTAGATTATTGCTATATAATTTGTACTCATTTTGGTGATATTTCACTTTAAATGAATGTATTCTTAATGTTTTGCTGCAGTTATGATAATTTTAGGTGATTGGAGCAAAAGGAAGAGAAAAGGAATTACTTTGGAGCAAAAAGAGGCAAAATGAAGAATTTAGCCTACTGGCGCCGCTGTCACCCAAATACAAAGAGTTCAAAATTTAAGTGGTGGCCCAGCGCCGCCGACGCCCTATGTCGGTTTAAGTCAAATTCAATGCGTTTGGACGATTTTTGAAGGGTTGCTTGAGGAAAATCTTGGGGAATTTGTTTCTAAATTATTTCAAACAGATTTGAATGCCAAGAAAGAGAGAGAGGAGAGGGAGGGAAGTCTATTGGAGTGAGGAAAGTGTGTTAGGGTTTGTAGAGGGTGTGTGGTAAGTGTGTTTAAGTGTGTAGAAATTTTGTTTTATGAGGGATTCTTCTCTAAAGAGTGTAGGAGAAGAAGGAAAGTGAGAGATTGCTTCTTCCTTACTATTCTAAAGAGAGAATTGATTGTTGTAGTGAAGAGAGAAAAGGATTCAAAAGAAAGGGATTTGCTTGGGGAAGAAATTGAGATAAGTTGTATTTACTTTTGTGGTTTGTATGATTTTGCTTATATATATATAATCCATATATTATTGTGTCTTCCTCATGAATTCTGAGTTGATTTCTTTATCTTTCTTCTTCCAATGAGAAGTGGTGAAGTGTTGATGTAGATTTTATGTGTCATAAAAATGTTAAGAAATTGTGATGATTTTTCACTTTGAACTTCATTTACTTTTCGATCTGGCCAATTGAATTGTTAAAATTTTTTGTGAAACATTCAACTCGAAAGGACTAAGTGTTCTACAATAATAGTGGAGAATTCATTCAATGTCCATGAATGAGTTGTGTAGTTCATGGGAATTGAGTGCAAATAAATAGGAAAATGTGGTTTGATGGGCGTCGAATTGGAGATTTTAGAGTGACGGGCTGAAATCCCCAATTTGGTCCTAAAGTTTGGTAACTAAAGCCAGGGTTGGACTTCAAGTGAATGGAAGTGGGAGTTCTGAAGTGAGAGTCGCCTAATCATGGATTTAGTGACTAAGTCTAGGATTTGTCAATGTTCTTTACATAACTTGGAAGAGGGGGTACTCTGACAAGGGTAAAGAATATGAATGCTCCTATTTGACACAATACAAATTTATTACCAATCTATATCAATCACTCATCATAGAATCATTACAAGAGGAAAGATTCTTTTCCATATTTGAACCTTTCAATACAAAACTTAGTGTGTATTATTTAATCCTGTTTAGAAATTTAGAAAGTAATTTTAGTTAATTTAGCTTTAGTTATATTTGTACTAGCAACTTAAATAGTACTTGAACTTGCATTGTGAATTGAGTATTGGGTTTCAAATATTTACTATACTTTGAAAAGTTCTAATCTTCCTCATGGGATCAATAACCAAGACTCCACTAGAGTCCTATAATACTTGAACGATACATATACTTGCGTATGCGAGTGACTGCCTAATTATTAAATTAATTTTATTGTGAAACTGTACTGAAATTATCTTTTGAATATTTACATCAGAGGCAGTGCACCAGATTAAGTTTTTGGCGCCGTTGTCGGGGAATGTATAAAATGGTAACTGTTAAAATTGTAGTATTTAAAAACCTTTACTTTATAGTTTGCAATTATGTGTGCATTCTTACTTTTTTAGTGTGTTTTGTGTGATTTTATATGTGTAGGACTGGATCTATAGGTTTAGTTTCTTACAATTTATAATTAGAGCGCACTATTGGAAAAATTCAAAAACAACAAAAACAATATGAAGATCCTCACAAAATGGCGAACAACTTAGATAATCAAAGAAATGAAAATAAAAATTTACCAAGACCTTTAAGAGATTATGCTAACCCAACAACAGATTAAATTCACTTAACCATCCAAAATCTTGATGTTGCTGCTAATTTATTTGAGCTTAAACTTGATATTGTCCAAATGATACAAAATAATCAATTTGGAGGAACACATAATGAATATCCTAATTTACATCTCCCTAGTTTTCTAGAACTGTGTGTTACTTTTAAATATGATGGAGTGTTGAATAATGCTGTCAGACTTAGACTTCTGCTTTTTCATTAGGGGATAAAGCCAAGGTGTGGTTAAATTCGTTAGCACCTCCATCTATCAGAACTTGGGGAGAACTTTTACAAAACTTTCTGTCAAAATATTTCCCTCCATCAAAATCTGTTAAACTAAGAAATGACAGTTTGAAGGGGAATCAATATATGAAGCTTGGGGAAGATTTAAAGATCTCCTTAAGAAGTGTCCACATCATGCTTTACCAGATTGGTTAATAATTTAAACATTTTATAATGGATTAGTGGGATCCCTTAGATCGATTATAGATGCTGCTGCTGGTGGATCATTAATGTCAAAACCTTTTGATGAAGCATATTCGTTATTAGAAGAAATAGCCACTAACAGTTTTCAATGGCCCTCTAAACGGGTAAAACCTAAGAGAGTAGTTAGTATTTATGATTCTGATGCTATAACTATGATAGTCTCTCAAAATACTGTCATTTTGAAGAAAATAGATCAATATAGAATGAATTATTCTCAAACACCAGTGCTAGAGGAAAATTCATTAGGATAGATAATAGAATCTCAAACACGCTATGAGACCTTAAATACTATAAATAATAGACCCAACAATCCTTATTCGAATTATTATAATCCTGGTTAAAAGAATCACCTAAATTTTAACTGAAGTAATAATAATAATGCTACTGTTAACCCGCAATGGGGAAACAATTCTATGAACCCAGTAGAAAATTTGAACAGCCAAGGAAACACAAACTATAGACCTTCTTATCCTCCAGGTTTTAATAGTAACCCATAACTTATGGAAAAGAAGTTGTCTACTAAAGAATTAATTTTAAATATGGGTAATCATTTACAAACTCAGGGTGTTGCGATTAAGAACATTGAGAATCAATTACTAAAGAATTAATTTTAAATATGGGCAATCATTTACAAACTCAGGGTGTTGCGATTAAGATCATTGAGAATCAATTAGGACATATTTTCACTGCACTTAATAATAGACCTTCAGGAACTTTTCCCAGTAATATTGAGACAAATCTAAAAGATCAAAACAAAGAGCAAATTAATGCTATTCAATTAAGAGTGAAAAAGAAGTAGAAACGAGAGTGCAAAAAGAAGTTGAAACTGAGAAAGAGAAGGTGGAAATTGAAAAAAGGGACTAATAAAATATATCAAGACTTAGAATATCCGCTTGAACCAATGAAAATCACTTTAGAAAAAATATCACCTCCGTTTCCTCAAAGATTGAAAAAAAAAATTGGAATAACTGATTTATGAAATTTTTAGAAATCCTTAAGAAATTAACGATAAATATTTCCTTTGTTTAAACATTAGAACAGATGTCTGATTATGTGAAGTTTATAAAGGAAATTCTTAAAAGGAAAAGAAAGTTCATAGATCATGAGACTGTTGCGCTTAACAAAGAGTTTAGTGCAATTATTCAAAAAAAGCTTTCCAAAAAACTTAAAGACCCTGGTAGTTTCACTGTCCCTTGTGCTATATACGAAAATTTTTTCGGAAGAGCTTTATGTGATCTAGGAGCTAGTATTAACCTTATGCGTTTATCAACTTTCAAAAGATTGGAAATAGGAGAAATCTCACGTACTTCTGTAACTCTTTAGTTAGCTGATCGTTCCATTACTTATCCTAAAAGAGTTGTGGAAGATGCATTAGTTAAGGTGGACAAATTTAACTTGCCTATGGGTTTTATTGTATTAGATAAGGAGGAAGATAAAGAAATTCCAATTATTTTGGGAAGATCATTCCTTGATACTTGAAGAGCTTTGATTGGTATTCAAAAAGGAGAATTAACTATGAGAGTTAATGATCAAACGGAGACATTTAATATTCTGAAATCTATGAAATATCCCTCAACAGAAAAGATGATGAATGCTTTCGAATGGAAATCTGTGATTATTTGAGAGATGATCTTTTTAAGGAAATGTTGGAAGAGAAAATAGAATGTGAAATTTTGAAATGTGAGGATGATAATGAAATTGAAGATGATTTTGATGACATGAAGAATGTAGATTTAGATTAATTTCAGGTAGCATTTGAAATGTTGGATACTATGAAATGTAATGATAAAAGATTAATTCCATCTATCATAAAATCTCTTGAACGTGAAATGAAAATTCTTCCTAATCATTTGAAATATATGTTTATAGAAGAATCATTTACCGTACCAATTATGATATCTTTGAATTTGAATGAATATCAAGAATAAAAATTATTGGATACTTTAAAAAGATACAAAAAAGGCCTTTGGTTAGACCTTAGCTGATTTTAAAGGAATCGTCCATTCGATCTGTATGCATAAAATATTGTTAGATGAACAACATAAACCTAGAGCTGATTCACAAAGGAGATTAAATCCAATAATGAAAGAAGTAGTTAAGAAGGAAATTTTTAAATGGCTTGATGCTGGAATTATTTATCCAATGTAAGACAGTGCTTGGGTAAGTATAATTCATTCTGTCCCTAAGAATGGAGGAGTGACTGTTAATGTGAATGAACAAATTAAAATTATACCAACAAGACAAATTAATGGCTGGCGAATTTGTATTGATTATATAAAATTAAATGTCGCCACTAGGAAAGATTATTTTCCTCTTCCTTTTCTAGATCAAATGTTGGATAGACTTACCGGACACAAGTACTATTACTTTTTGGATGGATATATTTGTTATCATTAAATACTCATTGCTCCTGAGGATCAAGAAAAGAATACATTTACTAGCCCTTATGGAACTTTAGCTTTTAGAAGAATGCCCTTTGAATTATGTAATGCACCTGCAACGTTTCAAAGATGTATGATGTCTATTTTTAGTAATTTAATTGATAATGGAATAGAAGTATTTATGGATGATTTTTCTGTATTTAGAAATTCATTTGACATATGTTTGAATAATTTAGAAAAAGTTTTGGAACTTTGTGAGAGAACAAATTTAGTTCTAAATTGGGAAAAATGTCAATTTATGATTGCAGGTGGAATTGTACTTAGACATAAAATTGCTGAACTTGGTATGGAGGTTGACCTAACAAAAATTTAGATTTTTGAGAAATTACCATCTCCTATTACAGTGAGAGGGGGAAGGAGTTTCTTAGGATATGCTGGATTTTACAGGCGTTATATTAAAGATTTTTCAAAAATTACTAAAATATTGTGCCAACTTTTAGAAAAAGATAAGAAATTTGATTTTAATGAAGAATGTTTGATGGCCTTTGAACTATTAAAAGAAAATCTAATCATTGCCCCTATAATTGTTTCACCTAATTGGGAAAAACCATTTGAACTTATGTGTGATGCCAGTGAATTTTCGATTGAAATTACTTTAGGGAAATGGTATGATAAAATGTTCAAGGTTATCTACTATGATATAAAACTCTTAATGAAGCTCAGATTAATTATACCACTACGGAAAAAGAATTATTACTTATTGTGTATGCTTTTGAATAGCTTAAACCTTATCTGATTAGAACTAAATTTATAGTGCATGTGGACAATTTATCTATCAAATATTTAATGTAAAAGAAGGATGTCTTACCAAGATTAATCAGATGGATACCTCTAATGCAAGAACTTGACTTTGTGGTAGTTGATAGAAAATGAATTGATAATCAAATTACTGACCATTTGTCTATACCGAGCACCATAAACTATCTGAATTTGAGAAGGAAATTACAAAAACTTTCCCTGATGAACAACTTTATTTCATTAAGGAAAGGAATTTGCCTTGGTATGCTGATATTGTGAATTATATAGTAAGTGATATTTTGCCACCTGATTTAACAAGACAACAACAAAAGAAATTTAGATATGATGCTAAATTTTACTTTTGGGATGAGCCCTACCTATATAAACAGTGTAAGGATCTTATTATTAGAAGATGCATGTCATATGAAGAAATTGAACCAATTTTTCAGAGTTGTCATGATTCAGAATTTGGAGGACATTTTTGATACTGATAAAACTGCTTATAAGATTTTACAATCTGGATTTTATTGGCCTACTCTTTTTAGGGATGTATATAGATATATAAAATCATGTGATCGATGTCAGAGAGTAGGTAATATTTCTAAAAGAAATGAAATGCCTCTAAATTTTACTTTAGAAGTTGAGATCTTTGATGTATGTGGATTGGATTTTATGGGACCATTTACTCCTTCATTTAAAAATTTATATATATTGGTTACTGTTGATTATGTCTCAAAATGAATCGAAGCAATTGCTTTACCAAGATGTGATGCTCGGAGTGTTTCAAAATTTTTAATGAAAAATATTTTTAAAAGATATGGAATGCCGAGAGCAATCATAACTGATGGTGGATCTCATTTTTGGAATATTCTGATTCAGGGATTAGTTGGAAAAATATAATATTTTTCATAATCTTGAAATTAAAAGAACTTTAGAGAAAACAAATTAGATTGGTCTGTGAGAACTGCATTATGGGCATATAGGACTGCTTTGAAGACCTCCATCAGAATGTCTCCTTATAGACTAGTATTTGGAAATACTTGCCACTTACCTGTAGAATTAGAGCATAAAGCATATTGGGCGATAAAAGAGCTGAATTTTAACTTAAAGAATGCTGGTGAGAAGAGATTTGTGCAATTGAATGAATTGAAAGAAATTAGAAATGAATCTTATCATAATGACATAATTTAGAAGGAGAAAATGAAATTATTACATGATCGAAAGATATTAAGAAAGAAATTTGAATATGAATAGAAAGTATTTCTATATAACACAAGATTGAAATTATTTCCTGAAAAACTAAAGTCTTTGTGGATAGGACCTCTTACTGTTATAAAATTTTCTTCTTTTGGAGCTATTGATATTAAGGATCCTAAAAATGGAAAGTTATTTGAAGTTAATGGGCATAAATTAAAACCATATTTTGAAGTGTATCGTACAAATTTTAAAGAGGTTTTAATGTTAAGTCATTCTGAATAACTGAATGTTTGTCGGGCTGACGACGTTAAACCAAGCGCTTTATGGAAAACAACCTATATTTATCTTCGTTATATTTGATTGCTTGTTTTTAGTAGTTGCACTTGTAGTTAGTCATATTTGAGTCCTACTTACTCATAATTATCATAAAAAATTGGAAATTATTAGATCGTATCGAAGAATTGGAATATTTCGGACCAAAACGAAGTTTGGTGGATTTTTTAACACTAGTGCTGCCGGCACTAGAATGGGCGCCGTCGTCGCCCTATTCTAGAGAGCAACACCTTATTTCAGGATTTGGGCATCACCGACACCGAAGGTTTGGTGACGGTATTTAGAGTTACAAATTACAGTCTTTTTCGGTTTTAGGCGAAATTTTCTTCCTCTTAACTCCCCAAACTCGATTTTAAACTCCTAAACTCCATAAAAATGAAAATTTTCATTCCAAATTCGCATCCAATGGATTCCAACTCCTTAGAAACCTCGAGATTTAGAGTTTTCAACCGACAAAATTTCATCAGTTTCGAGGCGCAGCGATTATTCAACAAAGTGATGATGAAGAGGAGGATTATCAAAGTAAGAGGCTTTGTGACTCGAGGTTTGTATACTCCAAGTACTCAAGTAGAAGAGATTACTGTGTAGAGGTGTTGGGAAGTGTTATGCTACACTACTGCTGTTGTAGTCATTTCTGTTGTGAATGAGTTTTATACAAATCTTCATGGAATCAACCAAGGAATCATCTATGTGAGAGGTAGGTTTGTATCATTGACTCCTTCAAAGATTAAAGATTTTTTTATGATTGAGAACATGCCTATCTGCCATTATACAAATTTTGATGCGACGATATAAAACATAAATGAAATTCATTACTATTTGACGGATGAAGGTGAAGATTGGGAGATAAGAGATAACAGATTTGTAAGTTTTTCTACTGCATTTTTAAATCCGGTGTCGAAGCAATGGTATTACTTCATTTCTGTAAAATTACTTCCAACAATGAAAACTAGCAAAGTGATAAAGAAAGTGCAATTTTAAATTACTATATTCAAACTAGAAGGCCGATCGATATTGGTACTATAATTATGAAATCTGTATTGGAATTGATTGTTCATGGATATAAATATGGGCTTGGACATCCTTCCACCATATTTATTCTTTGCAGCCAGTCACAGGTTCCATGTGAAAGTTGGGACAAAGTGCTTCTTCTCTAGAGTCCTATAAACCCAACTAATCTTTATGACTGTCAGGCAATAGGAGATGAGAACTCATTGCAGATCAACCATCTCAAAGTTCACGATCTATTTAAGCTTACTTTCCTGAAAGTTCCCAAGTGATTTTGAAGAAGATAAATAAGTTAGAGATAGATGTACATAATCTTATGAATGCTATTAATAATATCTCTGATTTATTTGATCACTTGGATTGGAGGATGAAAGAACAATTTGATCACACTGGGTGAACATAACAAAGTTTAATAAATCTGATAATGTCGATTAGACCGATGAATTCCCGTATCGTCCCTTCTACAATCTGTCTGTGCATTGTCAATCTATGTGAGATATCAGAGGAGAAGATAGTACTGAGACTGACAATGAGTAATGAATCTGCTTTATATTTAGTATTTCGTATTTTTATTATGCTTTGGTGTGTTTAGTGTTGGCTTGATTGACTTTATAGTATCTGTTTGGATTTATTATGCTTAGATTCTATTTTTGTGTTTAGTTTTTAGCGTTAAAGTATCGTAGTGTGTTTGCGACGTTGAATTTCTATGACTTGATGAACTCATAGCGTGAATGCTTAAGTGTGTATGTTTGTAATGTGGATTTTATATATTAAAGTAATGTTTTGTGTTGTCTGTGTAAATTTGATGTCAGTTAGTTGCTTAATTGATGAAATAAATGCTTAAAGAGGCTAATTATTTGATGACGTAACTTTGAAACGATCGAAATTGCAAAATTTTTACGGGCCCAGAAATTAAATTGGTGCCGCTGGAGCCCAAATATCAAGAGTTGAGCAAAAAAAGTTAAATAGAGTGCCGCCAGTGCCCTATCCAGTGCCACTAGTGCCCTATCTAGCACCACCAACGTCTGGTTACCGAAAAGGCCCAAAACACTTTAAATTCTCGATTTCTGCCATGGGACCCACCAATTCCTCCACTTTCATCTTCTTCTACCTCCAGCCAACGCATATTTGGAATCTAGAGCTTGTTACATCAAGAATTTCAAGCAATTTCAAGGCTTTTAAAGTGTAAATCTTGACTTCTTTAGGTATGAGCTTCACTTTAAACTAAAATTTTTTATTTTCATCATGGAAATTTCTCACTTTATTTAGATACGAAATTTGGAATTTTTAATGAAGTTTTGAGATTTTTCATAGTGATTTAAGCTCTTAATTACTTAGAGTTGCTTTAGGAGTCTCCTACATTGTGATTTTGAAATTTATTAGATTTTTTTGCAAATTTTTAGACAATTTCACATGGCTCCTAAAATAAGTAGAGGCAAGATAAAGATTTTGATGAAAATAGATTTCTTAATGTGAAAGAACAATTTCATTTAAATTTATCCCTGTATAATAAAAAAGTGTATTCAAGACCGAGCTTTTGAAAATCCGGGCGGATCTGTAGAGCCGTTAATTTCTGATCAAAATTGGGAAATCTTTTGATATTTTACTGTTGATGCGGTTATGGGTTCTATTAGAGAATTTCATGCAAATCTACCTTGGACTGAAACTGAATATGTGTATTCATGGAAAATGGTAGAGTTTAGCCCTCAGCGTATTAATACTTTTTATCAGTTAAGAGGAACTTCATATTGCGAATATGAAAACTTTGGTACTGCGGAAGCTGACATGAATGAAGTTATTGCATTTCTTACTGATGGAAAAGGGGAATGGAAAGTAAAACAAAGACAAATGATTAATTTCCCTGCTTCTAAGTTAAATGTAGATCTAAAGCTTGGCACTATTTCATCTCTACTAGATTACAACCTTCTTATCATCACAGCGAAGTCACTCGAGATAAAGTGATTCTCAATTGTTATATTCAGACTATGAAATAGATTGATATTGGATCGATTATGTTCAAGAATATTCAGACTATTGCTAGAGGAGAAACTACTAGTGGGTTAGGACATCCTATCCTGATTCATTCATTATGTGCAGGATATGGAGTTGAGTTTGATAGTACTGAGGAGTTAGTCCATCCACTGAGGCATATTACAAAGATCATCATTCTTACTTATGAGTCTCATGTAGTAGAGAGAGGAGAAAGTAGGAGTACTGATATTCCTACTACCAGCCAAGACATACCGTCTACTTCGGAGGCTCCTACATTATCTGATGTTATGGAGCACCTGAGGATTCAGAGTGCTAATATTCATAGACTCCATAGCAAGATAGATGAATTCGAGGCTCGAACTGATGTTAATGAAGATTATATGAGGAGAAGAGTTAAGTATAACATTGCTTACCATGATGCTCAGGTCGGATATATGAGGGGAGACACTAAAGTGACATTTTCTACTTGCCCCAACTATGTTCCATATCGACCTGATCATACAAATGAAGCTGAGGATGCTGGTGATGATGGCTAATAGTTTTATGATTTCTGTTTTCATTTATGTGTTTTAGTACTTTTATGTGTTGTTATTTGTTTTTCTATAATGTGTGAAGTCTATAAATGTATCTGTGTTAAAAAATGAAAATGTAATGAACTCTATGATAGTTTGTTTAGTGATTTGGATTGAAATTGTGATGTTATATTGGATGTTTAATTTTTAAGTGTTTAATATTTCTTCTCACTGAAAATCTTTGATATTATATATATCACTGCTTCTAACTGTTTAATGCTTGCTAGCTTAATTTTTTGATTAATACCAGCATAGCTTCTGAAGATTTCAAAATCCTAGCACAAAAAGTTAGTTTTCTTTTACTCTCTGCCTTTTCAAATTTATATGTGATGAAAAACTTAAGTTTGGGGGAGGATAAAATATTAACTCTTATTTGTTCTCAATTAATATAATTGCAAAAACTATAAGCATGACTTTTAGTAGTGGAACTCAACTTTAGATAAGTAATTTTTTTATTTCATTTAAATATTATAGTTGATTTGGATGAAAGTTTTAGTAATAAAGGTTAATTATATAAGGTTAAGATATTTAGTTAGAGAGGATTGGACTATAGTTGACTATTTAAAGTAAGGAAAACTGTATTTTTGAAATGTTAAGAGACTTAAAAAACTATGTCTGAAGAAAGGATTGTGACTTCATGATGAAATATACAGCTGATATATATTTATAAAGTAAGGAGGTGTTTTAAGTTTCAACTTTAAAAAGAGGAGAGTGAAGTTCAAAATTATTAAAGACTATGCAGATATAGTAATCCTCAAAAGAAAAGAGAAAGAAAAAGAAAGGATTGAAAAACAATACAAAAAAGAGAAAAAGAGAAAAAGAGAAAAAAAGGAAAAGAAAAAGAAAGAAAATGTGGGTGAGGAGAATCTTAAGGAGATGTATAATCAAAAAATGGCTTCACTTGAATCAACCTAAAGGAAGAGATTTGTTATATTTTTGATTTTATATTTAAAGTATTAGCCTTGTTTCTAATAGAGTTTACATGAGATTCTTTTTTCATATAGTCTTTCAAGGCACCCTTAATGTGACAAATTATGATTTATCTTGAAATGAATAGAAAACTAGAACTCTTAGACTTGACTACTGAATGTTCTTATACCTTTAGTTTTAACCTGAGTTATTGAACTTCTTTCTAAAAATTTTACCATTATATTCATTTAAATAAAAAATCATAGCATTCTATACGTGAAATGTTCACTACTTTGAGTTATATTTTTTGTAGTAAAAGGATTATTTGAGGATAAGTAATAGTTAAGTTTGGGGGATTTTGATGCACCAAAAATATATTAGATTGTTGCTATATAATTTGTACTCATTTTTGGTGATATTGAACTTTAAAGAAAGGTATTCTACTTGTTTTATTGTAGGTATGATGATTTTAGGTGATTGGAGAAAAAGAAGCGAAAAGGAAAGAATTTGGAGCTAAAAGAGGCAAAATGAAGAATTCAGCCTACTGGCGCCGCCGGCGCCAAAATATAGAGAGTTCACAATTTAAATGGCGACCCAACGCCCTATCCAGCGCCGCTGGCTCCTATATCTGTTTAAGTCAAATTCAATGCATTTGGACAATTTTTTAAGGGTTGCTTGATAAAACTCTTGGGGAATTCTTTCTAAATTATTTCAAACAGCTTGGACGCAAAGAAAGAGAGAGAGAAGATGGAGAGAAGTTTTCTGGAGTGAGGAAAGTGTGTTAGGGTTTATGGAGAGTGTGTGGTAAGTGTTCTTAAGTGTTTAGAAGTCTTGTTTTGTGAAGGATTCTTCTCTAAAGAGTGTAGGAGGAAGAAAGTGAGAGATTGCTTCTTCCTTTCTATTCTAAAGAGAGAATTGAGTGTTGTAGTGAAGAGAGAAAAGGATTTAAAGGAACTTCAAGGGATTTGCTTGAGGAAGAAATTGAGATAAGTTGTATTTACTTTTGTGGTTTCATGACTTTACTTTTATATATAAAATTCATATATTGTTGTATCTTCCTCATGAATTCTAAGTAGATTTCATGTTCTTTCTTCTTTGAATGAGATGTGGTGAAGTGTTGATGTAGATTTGATGTGACATAAACATTTTAAGAAATTGTGATGATTTTTCACTTTGAACTTCATTTACTTTTCAATCTGGCCAATTGAATTGTTACATTTTGTTGTGAGACATTGAATCTGAAAGGACTAAGTGTTCACAACAATAGTGGAGAATTCATTCAATGACCATGAATGAGTTTTGTATTTCATGGGAATTGAGTGCAAATAAATAAGGAAATGTGGTTTGATGAGCGTCGAATTAGAGATTTTAGAGTGATAGGCTGAAATCTTCAATTTGCTCCTAAAGTTTGGTAACTAAAGCTAGGTTTAGCCTTTAGGTGAAGGGAAGTGAGAGCTCTGAAGTGAGAGCCAGTATCCTCCCAGCCTAATCATGAATTTAGCGACTAAGCCTGGGATTTGTCAATGTTCTTTACATAACTTGGAAGAGGGGGTACTCTGACGAGGGTAAAGAATATGAATGCTCCTATTTGACACAATACAAATTTATTATCAATCTATAACAATCACACATCATAGAATCATTGCAAGAGAAAAAATACTTATCCATATTCGAACCTTTCAATACAAAACTTATTGTGTCTTAGTTAATCATGTTTAGAAATTTGGAAAGTAATTTCAGTTAATTTAACTTTAGTTATCTTTGCACTAGCAACTTAAATAGTACTTGAACTTGCATTGTGAATTGAGTATTGGATTTCAAATCTTTACTATACTTTGAAAAGTTCCAACCTTCCTCATGCGATCGATAACCAGGAATCCATTAGAGCCCTGTATTACTTGAACGATACGTATATTTGCGTATACGAGTGATTGCCTAATTATTAAATTAATCTTATTGTGAAGTTGAACTGAAACTATCTTTTGAATCTTTATGTTCGAGGCATTGCACCGGTTCACCCCCTCCACTGAAGGACTGAAAATATGCTTAAGTGGTCAAGTTTAATCCTTTTCTATTATAAGGTTTGCCATGACTTCCAGGTTATTTTTATTTTTATGTGTTTTCTAAGCTTTTATCTATTATGTCTATCTCAAGATAAAAAGGAGCTAACACACTAGGTTCAACCCTACACATAATAATGACACTATAATGTTTATAACAAAGAACATATACAAGTAAGCACTTATACATGTATATCCAATAAACTAAATAGTTAATATAAGCAAATGATATAAAATGTAACAAGTGCTACTATAGTGGTGGTAATGCTATAATGATCGCTTGATAATTATTCGTAAAATACATAAATTTAAATTAAAATCAATAGAAACTTAACATTAATCATTAAGAAATATATCAATATTGTTATAAAAAGATAAAAGGAAGGATATACTTTAACAACATAAATTAGCATAAATTATTAAATTAAAAATAAGACTATAAAACTAATATTTACTTTTTAACTTGAATTCACCACTTAATTACCTAACAATTAAACTAAAATTTTGAGTCGACCTATGCACAATTCACGTAAGTGCACATATCATTCAAGTAATATACATGTTAGTACAAGAAAATTCCCATGAGAATCTAGGCAAACTCTAATTAAGAAATTCACAAACCCTAACTTCTTTTCAATAAATAAAAATTTTAAACTTCTTATGAAAAAAATTTGAAAATAAATTTGTAAATATAAGTCTCGAGATTTTTATATTTTTGAATTAAGTTTCACAATTATGGGTTTCATAATAGTATTACTATCAATCAGGAAAAATATTAGCTTCTAATCCCTATCAATAACCAAAGACTTTAATTATAATGTTCAAAAGATTATATGTATATGCACTTTGAAATAATATACCTGAATTCAATATCTTCCTATTTGATTGCTATAGATATATGCATATTATACCAAACATTAGTTACATTGCTCCTTTTTCTCATTTAGACTCGGTTGATATCTCGAATTTGTAATTCATTTAAAACAAAATTATGGTCATTACACATACTAAATTAATTGATGATATACACAAGATCTTGTAAGATTCAAGCTTGAAAAACTCTGATTATATGAAATCTAATTGATAATTTACTAATATATAGACCCAAACACTTATCCTATTAAGCTTTAAAGAAAACATAAAATAACTTTTAATTCCAAACCATGATGTTGGGAGTTTAATATAAAATTTTTAAGTTGATCAATAAAAAATAAGGACAAGACTTCCTTGAATTGCGTCTAAGTTCTCTAATGAAGTCCTCCCCAATTTGTTCACCTTATTCTATCTAACTTTCTTGTATTTTCACTTTCTTTACTAAATTAAGTGGTACACTATCACACTCACTTTACAAAATAAAAATAAGATCACTCTCACCAAGTCACTTTCATAGGACCTATCATAATAAAAAACTACTCTCCTCACCCTTAAATTTTTTATTTAAATTTAGATAGTTTTATGTTCGAGTCATCACATCACAGTGCTCATAGTGTAGCATTGTAGTAACCTAAGGTCATGAGTTCCCAAATTTATTTCTCTTAAGTTTTCAATAGTTGATTTAACTTATTCCTTTAGTTTATGAGATAAATTGCCAATTAAGAGGTCATCTTAATCATCCAAAATTTATAAACAATGTTATTATTTAAATAATTAGATTTAGAAAAGACAATATGAAGTTTCATATAAACAGTGATGACCACGCAGTATTCTTTACCATCCATTAGTTCTATAGTGGAAAATCCTACACCGGCTCTTAACTTAACTCCTTTACGTTAAGTATCTTAAAGATTTTTGAAACAGTGAGATAGTCTTTTTGTCCATGTTTGTTGTATTATACCGTATTTTGCTAAAGTCGTAATACAAGGTGAGTATCAATCAAAAGAAATTTTGGTGAGAAACTTTTTGGAGGGAGGAGTGATACACCTAAAATATAATATTTTTATGCACATTTTTAAACCTGTTTTTGGATATTGCACTTTAATGGAAGGTATTTTTGTGTTTTTCTTGCAGGTATGATTAAAATGACCGATTATGATAAAAAGGAGCAAAAGAATATCAAATTTGGAGCAAATATGGGCTATGTGAAAATTCGAACTGTTTAAAAATATGAATTAAATCAAATTTGGCGCCATTTTCAAGGGGTGTTTGAAGCAACTTTTGGTGGTAACATTCTTAACTTAATTTGAGCGGCAGATTTAAATGAAGAGATGCATTCTTTGGTGGACACATTGAATCTGGACTTGATTTGAAGAGACACCAAAACACCTTTTGAAGAATTATTAAAATCAAGACATGGAATCAATTTAGAGTCTTCTTTTAGTCCTTCTTTGTCTTTTAAGAGTCTTCTTTTTAGTTTTTAGAGTCATGTAGTTAAGCCTTTTTTAGTTTAAGAGAGTTTTAAAGGAGAAAGGGGTTGGTGTGAAGCTTTCTTCTAACTAATTTTCTTTCATCCATTTATCTAGTTTGTATTGGAGTCTAAAGTCAGAGTTGGAGTCAACAGAGGTGGGCAACAACCTCTGTGGACTTTTTAGTGGAAAGCAAACTTTTAGAAAAACTTCTAGAGTCTTGTGGAGAGGATTTTCAGATAAGTGTTTATCTTTGTTTTTTACATTTGGTTTTTAAGTAAAACTTGTGTTTTCATTATGATTTCTACTTTCAAATCTAGTTGTGTTTGTGTTTTCTCCATGAGTTCAGAGTTGTTTTCTTTGTCTTTTTCCTTTTAAATGATGAAGTAATTAAATAATGGAAGGAAGCTGTGTGAAGTATATAGTTTAATGTTGGAAGAAGTTGTGATGATTTATTTCCTTGCACTTAATTTACTTCTTGATTTGGCAAATTAAGATGTTAAAATTTGTTGTGAGATTATGTAAGAACCAATGCGGTATTGTCTCAATCAACAATTGGAAAGAATCAGATGCAATTGTATCGTTGAGAATTATAGTCCATATAATTGAATGCAAATAAATAAGGAGATATGTTTTTAATGGGGAGTAAAATTAGAGGACTTTAGAGTGACAGGCTAAAGGCCCCTAATTTGGTTTGAGGTGAAAAATTTTGTTATGAGATGTTGTCGGCATATTTTTAGGTTGTGTGTTTTGAAAAGGGGTCGCCTACAGAAGTTGTCGGCGAATTTTTTAGATTTTAAATTTAATTTAAATATATATATAATTTATAAAGTAGTATTCGATTTTGAAAATAATTTTGAGTTTGAAAATTTTAAGATATGAAATCAAACCGATCTCACATCCCAAATAGTTTATATAAACGAGCACCGCATCACAAACCGTGTATTTATCCCGAAGAATATACATGATGCTTGATGATGGGGCTCGATTAAATAAACTAGAAGATTTGAGGCAACTGTTTGGTCTGCGAACTAATTTTATAAGCCGACAAGTTCCCCTGCTTAATACAAAGAAATTAAGCAGGGTTTATATTACCTGGGTTCTTAAAGTTCCCTATAAAGGCAAGCCCCTATAGTTAATTACTTCTTAAATGACGGGAATCATTTAAGAAAACTCTCGATAATGATCAGTGGTTTTGGTCTCAAGAATTTCAAAGTTTAAGGTTTTCAAAGGATTGGATTTTGGAAATTTCAATTGGGAATGGATCAAATTTGGAACAGTTTATTTCAAGAACCCGAAAGGAAGAGAAGTAGGAGAAGCTGAGGATCCAAAAAGAATCTTGGCAACTTCCCAAACTATCATATTGTTTGGCTTCAATTTGGGAGTTTATTTAATGTTTCAATCTTGCCAATTTTAATTAATCAGGACTTATATTTGTATGACATAATCATACAAATAGTCTCGAATATGTGAGGGTTTATGTCGTACCGAACGACTACCTCGGAGTCCTATGACCGGTTAGGGCTTAATTTGCATAACATGATTATACAAATGCCTAACAAAAAGTTGAGGATTTATGTTGCACTAGGCAAACTACCTCGAAGTCCTATGGTTTTGTTGTTTAAAACTAGGAAAGGTTTCTGTCGAAGTAGAATCCAGTTTTGCTGATGACGATGGCCGTGCTGCCCACCATGCTCCAAGCTCCTTGTTGTTGTAGAGGTTTAGTTTTAGAAGTCATAAATTGGGAGATGAGAGAAGTGTTTTGGATTAGAAATCCTAAAATCCAAGTGTTTTTAATATTTTAATTAAAACAAATCTTAAAGTTGTTTAAACAGAACCGATTAAGATCCCACGGTTCCGTCATCCCGGCACCATTATTTTCATCGAATTCACTTAGTCCAGATGAATTTGCTAAACTCAACTGAATGAGCTCCACACTTTCATTTAGAAGTGGGAAATCTCATTAGCAACACGTGGGTTACATCATCCGAGGTATTTTCGATCATTCAACGAGACGTTTTAATTTAGTTACAATTGTTGTTTTGTTGTTCTTGTGATTAAATTTTGAGTTGTTTTATATTTTGGAATGTTGTGGCGGTGAATTTTATCTTGTAATGACTTTTAATTTAGTTTTAATTTCAGTTCAAGGACTATCCTAAAGGTTTTGGTTTTCATGCAACAGTCTTATTTATCATGTAAGAAAAATAAAGTACAGTGCACGTAAGTAAATTGCAATAAAGTAAATTGTAATAAAATAAAAGCTTACCTGGAGGGTCTTCCCGTCATCCCAAGCTGCACTTAAAACACATGTTAAGGCATTTAAATATTTCGACAAATACCTAGGTAAAGCTAAGGTAAGGGTTTTGGTTGTCTACCAAATTCCTAATCCTATTGCTAGTCATCTCCTATGACGTCTAGGTTGTTGGTTTGGTTTAGGGATGTTTTTCTTCATCAAAGAACAATTAAATTCAATTGTTCTTCTAAAACATCCCATCATATTGAGGAAGTGCTTAGGACGAGTCCTAAACATCTTTTCAATACTTCTGGGATTATTTTGAGTCCAAGTAAATTTAGTTGCACATGTGAATTAATCATCCAGGAGTTTAGTTAAGCTTTGTCTCTTGCTCGGTGAACCTGGGTATTTGATTACCTGATGAAAGAAGTGACATCTCACTTAATACTCTATTTAAGAGTTATAATAATTAAAGCCTTTAAGGGCAAGTTGGTTTATTGAGAATTTTAATCATTCTTAATTTAAAGTTTTGAGTTAACAATTTAAAGTGATTTAATTTAATTATGAGATTTTAATTAATTATTTTAAGTTTGGAATATTATTCAAATTATTTTAGATTTAATTTAAATCTTTACACTTTCAATTATCTTAGTATTTCAGATTGATGTTTATGTTTTAAATTTACCTAGATAGAAAGAGGTGTTGAAATTATTGATATGTTTTGATTTAACTCTTAATGATTTTATTTAGTTTTGTTGTTAAGTGATTTTAATTTAATTTAATTTAATTTAATCTGATTTTAATTTAATTTCATCTAATTTAATTTAATTTTAATTTAATTTTAGTTTAATTTAATTTTAATTTAATTTTAATTTTAGTTTCAATATTTTTAATTTAATTTAATTTAATTGCTAAGGTGTTAATTTAATTTAATTTAAACTTTGACTTGACTTAATTTAATTTAATTTAATTTAATGTAACTCTAAGATTTTAAATTTGATTTTAATTATTGGACCATTTAACATTTTAAACTTTAATTCATTTAAGGGTTATCTTCTTTTAATTTTTTTAATTTATTTAATTTGGATTATTATTTTAATCTTTAATTAAGAACTAAATATTATTGAAATGACTTATTTAGAGATTTTTAAATTAAAGAATAAATATCCTCTTAATAATATCCCTATTTAATAATCCAAATTTTAAATATATTCTTTCCAAAATTTAAATTATTTAATTAATTAGAGTTTCATTTTGATATTTTCAAAGTGTTTAATGGGTTTCTACCCTTTAATTTCCCTAAGTTTTAATCATCTAAGAGAAAGTTAAAATCAAATATTTTACCCTCCATTTTGATTAAACCTAAAGTTTTAATTAAGGGTTAAAATTTTTAATTGCCTTTATGCCCTTTTAGGCTTATTTATTTCATAACTCACTAAATTGACCTCAAATGAATTTAAAATTTTTATGTCACCTCTCTCATATGTCAATTAAGAAATTAGAGGAGAAAATGTGATTTTTCTGACTTTATTTTATTTATGTAATTATTTTTAGTAGAAAATAGGGGTTTTCAAAGAAAATTCAACTACATGACCAAGGTAAAGTTTCTATCCTTAAGATAATTATGAGATGTTTCTAATGACTAGAGAACAATTTGGACCAATTTTGGTGACTTTTTGAATTATATTTTATTTATTATAATTATTTTGAGTTTTAGAGTATTAATTAATTTTAAAATAAAGTAAAAAATTGAAAAATAGATTTTATATTTTTCTTAAATTTCTTTGACCCCAAGGAGTCTAGAGATACAAATTTTATAATTTTCTAATTTTTTTATTTATTAGAATTATTTTAGTGAAAAAGGTTGAAAATTCATTTTTTAATATTAAAAAATTCATTAAGCCTTTAAAATTCAATATCTTATCCTAGGGACTTAGGAAAAATATTTGGTTTGTTCCTAAGTGATTAGGAGTCAAAATGTGACATTTTTATGATTTTTAATATTTTTGTGATTTTTATTATTATTTAATTATTAAAATATTAAAATATTGTGAAAAATCATCTTTTTTTAGAAAATTCCAATTTTAATTTTCCTGAACTCCCCTGATATCAGAGAAGCTCCAAAACCATTTTTGTGAATTTTGGAAAAGTATTTTTGGAGTTATGAATTTTTAAAGTTCCATTTTGCTTATGAGGTTTAATCAATCCATTTGGTGGTGTTGATCAAGTCCAATTGATTTCAAAATTTTATGTAAGGTTCCTCTGACCCTAAAAAGCAATGGAGAATTATTTTCAAGTCAATTTGGTATGTGGTTGACCCTAATTAATTCAAGTTCAATTTTGGGATTTTAGGCCAATTAGGATTATTATGAATGAATTAACTCAAAATATATTTTTCACAGGGTCCTCTGGTCCTAAGAAACACCACCAAATTTTACTAGAATTTATTTTACAACATGCTAATTATTGGAATTAAAATACCTAAAACAGTGACATGAACTTGAAAAATCAATAACTTTTCACAGAGATGGCCTCTGACCTTGAAAAATTCAGGGAATGTTCCCAAGATCGGAGGCTTCAAAATCCCTATGGTCTCATGCCATGGTGAATTGCCTATGCAAATAGAGAATCAAAACATTGGAAACAGAAAATAAATTATTAAAAATAAAATACTCATCCAATTAACTTTATTCCTTTTCCACATTATTCTCCTCTGTTCATTGAGCAAGAGGGCATTTTAATTTTATTTTTGTGATTTTGCTATGCAAATGTATGAATTTTTAAAGTTCTGGTATTTAAATAAATCAAAAAAATCCTAATTTTCTACTTATCCAACTCGTTGCCGCGTCATCCTTGTCCGGATCGAAAGCCCACATGTCGCTCCGTGATTCGGCGCCTCCATCTGAGTCAGCACTACGGGGGCCTGCCACTCACGTACCATTGCACTGTCCGGCTTGATCTCGACCGTCCGCTTGATACAAGGGCGATCCAACGGCTCCTGGTTATCGTCTCTGACTGGTGTGCACCCGTGACCATCCACACTAAAGCCTTAAGATCTCACTCGATTCTCCATGGATTTTTGCGTTCTTATACTCTATCGATTCGTCTTTAAGAGACAAACACATCTATACTGTTAAGGTGCATTGAAATCAACTCAAACTAAATGGAGAATCTCCAGGAGCTCGGGAGGAAGAGTGAGTTCATACCTTTGCTTAAAGAAGTGAAGCTTCGATCTGAGGATTGTGTCACCTTCAACTGAGTCCAAGCAAGCTCTAGATGAAGTCTCTTGCTCTGGGGAAATGCTTAGGTACAAAAGTGACCAAGGCCGATCACAAAGCTTGGAGGCTGGAAGCAATGGCTAGCCTGGTGAGGGGGCTTTTGCTGGGGAACTTCTCCTCTTGGTTTGGTGAAGGTGTAGAGTCAATCAATTTGAAGATTGGCTCACTGTGGTGAAGTGTCCTGGTTTTGGGCTTGAATTTCAACTCCAAAATTGGACTCACAGAGAGGGTTTTAGGGCTGGATTTCAGTGGGGATCAAGTTCTCTATGTCTGGAGAGGGGTCTGGAGTGATTTTGGCAGAGTTTTGGTAAGGTTTGGTTCAACACCTTCTTTGGCCGAGAGGTGGTGGTGTTTAAATAGAGGTGGCTGGAGGGCTTCCGGAGGCAATCGGAGGTCAGGATCGACGTGCTCGAGGCAAGGAAGAACAGCCGTGGAGTTCAATTGAGTTGGGACACCTCAGCAAGGAGGAATTTGAAATTTGAATCAAATGGGTGCTCAATGAAATTTGAATCAAATGGGTGCTCACGGGTGTGGTGTTTTCCTGTGGCTGTGGTGGCCGGCCAGCCAGGGTCAAGTCACTGTTGTCGTCAGAAGGGTCAGGGGTTGGCAATGGTTCAAGCAATTAACATTGGCCTTGTGTAAAGGACTTGATTCAAATGGAATGGGGGAAGTGGCTATTTTGGATTCAAATTGGTCAAATGCATGCTTTAGGCTTGGTGCACCTCCCCAAGGCCTGATTTTGGGCTGAGGGAAATCAGTGGGTTCAGCCAAGAGAAGGTGGTGAAGTCCCCATCCATGAATATTTAGATTAATCATGAGTTAGGGTGTATCATTAAAATGGTTAAAACTTTTTTAAGGGGGTTTAAAATAGGCTCCTCCTTTTGCAATTAATGGCATGGCGATGTGTAAAGGGGCTCTCAAGGCTTGCATGTGGCTTGTGCATGGTTCAATGGCTCCATTTGGGTTAGGGGTGGCTTGGCTTAGTTTCATGGAAGTGGGTTTTAGAAATTTTGGCATTTTGGTGGAAAATTTTCATGAAGCTTGATTTGGAATGGTTTAATGATGGTTTTGAAACTTAGGGGTGATTTTGATTAAATGGATGATGGAAAGAAATGTCATGTGGGCTTTGGATTGAAAACTTGGGCTTTTGAAATGGTTTTGGATGGCTTTTAAAATGCTTTAATGAAATGGGCTTTTAGATTTTAAGATAAATTTTTGGATGAAAATTTTGTAAAAGATTGTACCAAATAAATGTTGCATTTAGTTTAGTGATGTGTCATGAAGATTTTGGAAGAGATTTGGTGTGATTTGGAGTAGAATTGGGTTGAATTTGGGCTTTTTTTGGTAAAGGGGCCAAGGTGGGCCACATTTGGCTAATTTGGGCTAAGGTTGGGCAAAGGTTGAATTTGGTGTAAAATTAATGTTGAAAAATGTTTTTGGGAGTGTTGCAAAGAGTTTTCAACTTTGGTTGGGCTCTAATTTTGGGATTTGGGCCCATTTGGGTTAGGTTTGGGCTTAGGTCAATTTAAGGGATTTTGGTTTTGGGTTAGGTTTGGGTGGAGTTTAGGTTCAAATTTGGGGCAAATTTTGTTAGTTTTTTGTTTATGGGGATGTTAGGAAAGTTTAGGAAAAGATTTGGGGTTAATTGGAGTTGAATTGGGTTAGTTTGGGCTAGGTTTAGGTCATGTGCCAAAATTGGGCCTTAGGCTTCAAATTGAAATTGGGCCCAAATGTCAATCAAATTGGACTTGGATTTGGTCTAAATTGATATTGGGGATATTAAATTGAAGTTTAGAATTGAATTGGACCAAAATTGGGGTCAATTGAGCTGGTTTGGTTTGACATTGGGTTCACTTGGGTTAAAAAAAGGGTCAAATTGGGGGTTTTGGTAAAAGTGGAGTAAATTAGCAAAATTGGCCCATGGTGTAGTTGAACAAAATGAAATTGGGAATATTTGGGATTTTCTGGAATTTTCTGGGAATTTGTAGAATTTTTTGATTTTTGGGGTAAAAGGGTATTTTGGTAATTTTGGGGGGGGGTTTAGGGGTATTTTTGGAAATTTTGATATTTTTGGCCAAAGATGGACAATTTGAGTGGTGGGAAGTGTTTAGGATTGATTTTGAGGGATCTTGGGTAATTTAGGTAATTTTGCAAATTTTGGGTCATTTCAATGGTATTTGGTAGGTTTGGTGGGTCCGGGGCCCCGGGGGTCAAAAACTGAAATTTTGAAAAAAAGGAAGATTGATCAAATGTGAGTGAAATGGAATCAATTTGGTTGAGCCATGAAGCCATATTAAGCCCATATGAGCCATGAGAGGACTCATTTGAGGCATTCACTATGTTGTTCCTAACCCTCTTGCCTGGGGGCTTTGGGGTTAAGGACCATCCATATGAATTACCTACATGAGTCAAGAAGTCAAGTTGGGTGAGAGTGTGGTTTTAGAACATGGAATGTGTGTGAGAGTGTAGTGTATGTGCAAGTCAACCCTCACCAGACCAGGCCATCCAGGGTATTCCTAAGGCCAAAAAGTCATATAAGGAACTCATCCTTTAAACCTCTACATTTGATTTCAACCCTCTAGCTGATTAGGGGTCTACAATCAAGCTTATGGGGTTTGCAGGGAGTTAAGAAGTAGTTTGAATTTCTAAATGGTGGATTCCATTTCTAGTCCTCTAAGATTAGTCAAAGGAAAAGCCTAAGGCTAGATCCTAAGTACTAAAGAGAGAAGCAAAAGACCTCACCAAAATTGAGGTCAACAGATGTTAGCCTCAGGTAGAGGGAATAGTGGGAGCTCTAGAGTGAGCTGGTATCTTCCCTGCCTAACCCATCTATAAAATTTCAAAGGTTCAAATTAACCAATTTTCTTTATAGAACCAAGTAAGGGCAAAGAATAAAATTGCTCCTATTCGGTACAACACATTTAAATACTTCCACAATGAAATTCCATAATTATTACTGATTCATTAAAAGAGGAAAAGTTATTTTATTCTCATTGCATTCATATCATTTAGTAATCTTGTTAATTTTATTTGCTTGCTTTACTTTTTCTTAAATAGAAAATTTTAAAAAAAAAATTCAATTTATCTATTTTAAAACATACTTTACAAAATCAATTTAAAAAGTAAAAAAGGTTAATTTTCTTATTTCTTTATATTTTTAAATATTTCCCTGTGGGTTTGATATCTCGGGGCTTAACCAGAAAGTCTTATATTACTTGATAAACGATACATATAATTGCGTAGAGTCTCATATTATAAAACAATTAAAATATATTTCTTATTTGCTTCGTAATCAAAGCGTTGAGGAGAAAAAGGCGGGAAAATTTAAAAAGAGGAGAGAAAATTGGAATGAGAAGGGTTGTTGCGGTGTTTATGACCAAAAATGATAAGCTAGCTCATTTGAAAGATAAAAATACAAGGAATCCAGTGATAACATTCATTTTTTATGAAGCAGTCTCTAGCTCAAGATATTTAAATTTGAAATGGCTGGGTTGTTATTGGTGTGTCGACTGATTTTCTTGCTTCAGGTTTTTAATATGATTCAATTTAGTAGATAATGTATAATTTTGGTTCTAAAAATTAGTGTTTTAATTTTTGAAAATATGAGCCTGAAAAGATCTTATATGTTTGGTAGCTTACATAACCGAGTACAATACCATGAGTGGTACACCCTCTCAAAGGATAAGTGTATCACTTGACGATTGACTAAACTATATAAACTAAAAAATATATGGCATTTGTTTAGTCTGTGAAACCTCATGTACAACCAACAAGTTACCCTACTTAATAAAGAAATCAAATAGAGTTTATTTTACCTGGGTTCTTTAGTTCTTTATAGAGGCAAGCCTCTATAATTAATTACATCATAAGCAACTGAAGTTACTTAATAAAACTCTTAATAATGATCAGAGGTTCCTTCATCAAGATTCCAAAGTTTAGTTTTCAAGGTTGCACATAGAAAATCAAATCATAGTGGATCAAATATGAACAATTATTTTCAAAGTCAAAGGAGTGAAAGGTAGAGGATGCCACGAACCTAAGGAAAACCTCAATGACTTCCCAAACTATTCTATTATTTGGATTAAATTTTGAGGATGATGTTATTTGATGTTTCAATCCTGCCAAATTTTTTTTAGGGCTTACACTTGCATGACACCCAAGAAAACCTACAAAGATAAGAGGTTTTATGTCATACCGAACGACAATATTTTAACCTAAAAAGGGTTAGGGCTTATGCTGCATAACATGGTTGCCCCGAGGCCTAAAGATAATGTGAGGATTTATGTCACACCAGGCGGACAACCTTGAAATCTTATATATTATGTTATTTAAAGCTAAGGAAAGTTTAGTTAAAGCAGATTTTCCTTACGATAGAATATTGACCACTTTTAAAAGTTGACCTCCATCTGCTTGTAGCTTGCTCCAAGCTCCTTACTGTAGTGACAGCTCCAAGCTCCTTGCTGTAGTGACAAATGTAATTATTTGTTGAGCCAATTGATCTTATTATTATTAAAGTTAAATGATGTGTTTGTTCATGTGTTATAGTGATCCACCTTAAGCAACCAGACCATTGTTCTCTGTCCTAGAGGTTTGAAGAATATGTAAAAAACATACATAAGTAAAATGACATAAAAAGTGCATTAAAACAAATAATTGTATATTTGGGCCTCTGCTACTGCCGCAAAAAGGGTTAGTACAATAAACATAATATGGTAGTGTGCAGAAAAATCTGAGCAAATGCAATAACTTTAAGCAAATCGTGAGAAATCTGAGATGAGAAAAACTTAAGTAGATCTTAAAAAATATGAATTGAGTAAAACAAAACTCATTGTCACATATAGAAGACCAATGTTAGATGTAGGAATTTAGTAAATGTGGGGGCTCAAAGCTAAGTTGTGTGCTTTATAATACCAAGGATAGGAGCTACCAACCAAGCAATCTATGGAGGGCAATTCCTGACCTCAATAAAAGCTTCATCGAAAAAATCCTTTCATTAATTTTTTATGCATGTAGAAATTTCTTAGTAGTCAAAAGTAGTATTGTCGCAGGAAAAGATATTTTTTATGTTGTATATATATATATATATGTTAGCGATGGGAACTCGTCGCTTCCGATCGTTGCCAATTCCTGAGTGTCATGTCAAATGTCAAAGAGTCACCAGTCTATTTTTATTGCCCCAGTCTTTATTCCTTATTTGAAAAAGGGTGAAAAAAAGGACCAAATAGACAATCATAGGAACAAGTAATGTGATATCTTTATAGGAAGAACTCTAGAATGTTTCTACCCTACTTGAAAAAATCACAAGTCTGGTAACCAGAGATTTTTATAAATATTTAACCTATTTTGAATTCTTTTTACTTCTCCTATAGAAGAAAGCTTCTATAGTTAATTACATCCTAGGTAATTCTAGTTTTGCCTAAGAAAACTCTTGATTAATGTTAAAAACTCATTTTTCTAAATACATTTTAGGAAAATAAACATATGAATGTTTTATTCCTAATGTTTATCTCATTTTTTCATGAGGTATCTTCTATAAAAATTTTATTTTCATTTTATTTTTAATTTTTATTTTGTCATGTCAAATGTCATGTCAATGTCAATGTATTTGTTTTATCATTGCTTTAATGTCATTTTGTTATTAAAGTTTGGTAACTATCCTAACAGTTCTAGTTTTGTTTTATTGACGGTTATCCTAATAGTCCAGTTTGTCGTTTTTGTTGTCATGTCATTTTTGTTTGTTTAGGTTCCGTGGCTAACCTAAAATTTTCAGTTTTGTTATTTTTATTGTTTCTTTTTGTCTTTTTATAGTCAATTTTTTTAATGTCATCGATCTTCCTGCAAAATAGAGTTAGCACACCCTATAACATGTAAAGAAAATCTAAATGAAACTTTTCATTATCCTGCGAAGAAAATATTGTCAGAAATAATGTCGTAAAAATATTTAGATTCTCTGGTAAAAATATCTATTGTTTCAGAGATGTCAGATATTCAATTTTGGTTGAAATGTAGATTTAATATTGAAATTTGAATTTTTGATTTCAATTTATATCGATTTAGGTTTGATAAGAATTTAGATTTAAGAATTAGACTTCTAAATTCAGTTGTCATCTAAACTTAGTCGTTTAATTCTAAGGTTTTGGAGTTGATTTTGATTATCACTTGAATAAGATATTTAGACTCGATGTCATTTGAGCCTACAGGTTTCAATTTTAGATTTTTAGATTCAATTGTCACTTAAATCTAAATCAGATTTTTTGACTCGATGTCATTTAGAGTCTAAAGGTTTGGAATTGAGTCTAATAGAAATTAGACTTTAAAAATTTAGATTCAGTATTATTTGAATCTAGAATTTCTGAATTTTATGTTGATTTATGTTTTACTTGTCAATTTTAATTTTATTTTTTGTCAATTTAAGTTTAATTTGTTAATTTATGTCAAGTCGGTCGAATTATGTCAAGTTTGGTTGGATATGCCAATTTATGTTATTTTATGTTGGTTTATATTGTTTTATATTTCAATTTAAATTTATCTTTTGTTTTTCATCAAATTGTATTGAGTCAATTTTAATTTTGGTCGAACTTAGGTTTTATGTTTAGATATGCCGAGTTAAAATTTATGTCGAATTAAGTTTGATTTAAATTTATGTCAAGTTAAGTTAATTTGAATTTAGGTTTAACTCAAACATAAGATTTTGATTTAAATTGAGTTTGACTTAGGTTTAAATTAAACCTAAAACTTTATGTTTGCCTTAAGTTTAATACAGTTTGAATCTTAAGTTGGGTTTGAGTTAAATTAGGTTCAAATTGAACCTAGGCTTAAGGTTGACTCAAGTTCATATGTGTTGAACTTAAGTTAGATTTAAGTTTGGGTTAGGTTCAAGTTAGTTTAAAAATGACTCAAGTTCAATATAGGTTGAACTCAAGTTATATTTAAGTCAACTTGGGTGATCCTAAGTTTAGTTTTGACTTAAGTCCGATGTGATTTGGACTTAAGTTAGGTTTAGGTTTTAAGTTTGAGTTAAGCTATGTTCCAGTTAAGTTGAACCTAGACTTAAGATTGACTTAAGTTCAATATGGGTTGAACTTAAATTTGGTTTAACTTGGGTTCAAGTTAGGTTGAACCAAAGTCATAAATTTTGTTTGATAAGGATTTGTGATTAACTGAACCTGATTTGGATTAATTTTGATTAGCTCAATGTTAATTAAGCCTAATTTATGTAAAGTTTAATTGATTAATTAGACTTAAGTAGGATTAAGCCTAGTTGGTTTAAGGTTATTTAAACCTAATTTAGTTAAGATTTAATTGATTAATCAGACTTAATTAGGGTTAAGCCTAATTGGTTTAAGGTTAATTAAACCTAATTTAGGTAAGGTTTAGTTGATTAATTAGGCTTAATTAGGGTTAAGCATATTTGGTTTAAGGTTAATTAAACCTAATTTGAGTAAGGTTTAATTGGTTAATTAGGTCTAATGGGATAGACCTAATTAGAGTTGAGTTTTGATTAATTCAAGTTTAATTAAGACTTAATGGTTAAATTAGGTCTAATGGATTAGACCTAATTAAAGTTGATGTATGATTAAGTCTAATTTAGTTAAGACTTAATGGTTTAATTTGGTATAATGGATTAGACCTAATTAGGTAATGGTTTAATTTATATTAAACCTAGTTTAATTAAGGTTTAAGGTTAACCTGAGTTTATTTAAATTTAGGTTATCCTTAAATTCCCAGGAGAAGACACTTGTCCTCGTACGCGTGAAAATGCGCTAAATCCACTGTAAGGCTCCGAACAGCGGATTCGCAGGGACTTAATCTCGACCGTCCATTTCTAAAACACGGAAATGGACAGTTTCAGAGTGTCTCCTTCATCCTGGTTCAACCCGCGCACCATCCAAGTTCAAGAAGCAAATTCTCGCTCAAATCTTAATGGATTTAAGTGATTTTTGTTTCTATAGGATCGTCTTGAGACAACGAACCTATCCATATGGTGATGATTGGGTTTTGAATTACTTTCTTTCATAATGTATGAAATCGAATGACATTAGAGCTCAACAATCCATACCTTTGCTTTAATTGATTTAAACTCGATTTAAATGCTTGAGCAGCTTCGCTTTGACTTCCTTAAGCTTTCCCCTAAGTCAATTTTGATTCAAATTAGGGCTAGGTATGAAATTACTTTTGAGTGGCTCGACTTGAGTTGTTATGGTCAAACAGTGGCCTAAAACCTTGGGGAAGGGCCAATTTTTGTTGGGCTTCTCCTCACTTGGTTCCCTAATGGATTTGGGATAGTTAATTTAGGATTTTGGAGAAGTTGGTTTCACATTTCCAAATTGTCCTATTTTTTAACATTTTGGGTGCACTCGGGTTAGCCAAATTGAGAGGATTTACTGGGCTTCAATGTTGGGTTTCTTTGGGAATCAATTGCTAAGGTCCTAATTAAGGTTTTTTGTATTGAAAGTATTTGAATTTGGGCAATGTATAGGGTTTTCAATTTTCCTCCTCTCCTCTTCCATGTATTCATGCCTAGGCTCCTATTTATAGCCATGGGAAGATTATGGCTAAGCTTGGGTGTCTAGGATTTACATGGGGGAATTTTTAACTCCCTCACAAATGTTTTGGAAAAGATGGTGGCTTTCAATTGAGTGGAGTTTGGGATTTAAAAACTATTAACCCATGTAGGGTTTGCTTATGGTTATACTTAGGTTAAAATTGAATTCCTCTTATTTGATCCTTTGGAAGGTGGATATGGCATGTTAACTTACCATGGTATAACCTTCCCTTCATGTTTTAATAATTTTTTAATGGTGTTAAGGAGAGAAAGCCACCTTAGCCCCCTTACTCATTTCATGCATAAATGGATTATCATTGTATTTAACCATGGTAAAAAAGTCAATCTTATGCTTGTTTCTTTTTTATTGGATGATCAAGGAGGTGGCTAAGATAACCTTTGTCATGGCTAGCCACATCACCTTGGAGAGGAAGATGATTCATACCTTGAAATGGTAAGATTTTGCAACTTCATTTTCCATATCATCATGTCTTTTAACCATAGTTAGAAATATTATATTATAAATTATTAATGGCTCAATTCATTTTTGATGGGTCATATGGGTAGTGTCTAACCTATACGAGGTCATCCATGATGTCATTAATGAGCTTAAAATTTTGAAAAAACCATTTATTATGTCATAAATGGTGTCATGGGTCAAAATTTCCTTTCATGGATTTTTTAAATATAATTCCATTCTTAATTAATTATATCATTAATTAAAATATTGGAAATTATATTATTGGCTAATAAATTAATCAAAATAATTTTGAAATTTATTTGATTAGTTTTTGTTCAAAATTATGCATGGTGTTATTTTATAGCTTTTAATTATATTCCCTCTTTTTAATTAATTATGTCATTAATTAAAAATAATAGAAATTATATTTTAGTTAATAAATTAATCAAAAACAATTTTAAAATTAATTATTTGATTAATTCATATTATTTTTAGTTCAAAATTACATATGGTCCTTTTCATAGTTTTTTAATTATATTTCTAATTTTATAATTTAATTATTAATTAATCAAAATACCAGAAATTATAATTTTAGTCAGTAAATTAATGAAAATAATTTTAGAATTAATTATTTGATTAATTTTATCATTTTTGGTGCAAAATTGGGTATTTTGACCAAATTTGATAAATATTGGCTAGGGTTAACCAATGTTGACTCAGGTTAACCTAAGTTGACTAAAAAAATGTCCAATATGACTTCCTCAATCCTATCATGATTGATTTGGTCTTGAAGTTTATAGATTTTTTAATTTTAAGGGTATAAATTGGTCTTATTGACCAATTTTGTGGTTTAGGTCAATTCATTGGTCAAAGTGGTGAACACTAAGTCAGTAAGGAGGTCATTAAGTCATGGATTCACTTCTTTGACCATATTTTGATCATTTAAGTAAAAATTTACTAATTTGAACAAATGGGTTAAGAAAATTTATCATTTCATAATTTGTCATTACTGATTTAATTAATTGAATATGTCATTAAAATTTTAAGTCAAAAGACTTTGTTTTGGTTTTACCCTAAATATTTAGGGTTTATTGTCCCTTGTTAAATTCTAGGAGTTCAATATAGATAGACTTCCTTTCTTAATTTATTTGGCGAATGATCCTCACAAAAGTGAGGTCAACAATATATATATATATATATATATATATATAGTGTGTGTGTGTGTGTGTGTGTGTGTGTGTGTGTGTGTGTGTGTGTGTGTGTGTGTGTGTGTGTGTAAATATTTTTGCAAAACTAGATAGTCCATAAGTTAATCACTATGATCAGACTAGAACAATCAACAACCTAAGAAAGTAAGGGGCAACTTCTTACCTCAAGTTAGGGAATAGTATCATCGGTCATATCCCCTCATCAAAGGTCGGTGAGGTGGGAGATACTATTATAATATACCGCTCTTAGAACACATAAGCATTATTGTCATCAACCTCACCACCAACACCTCTGACTTACACAAGCCTGATGATTCATATGTGACATTAACAAGATGTCTTTAATTGCCCATAAGGTTTTAGACACTTTATCCAAGGCCCATACCCTTGAGCGTTGGGTTTTACTGTAGGATAAGTAGTGACAAGGTTTTCATTAGTGATTTAAGTTAAAAAGGTCCTGAATCATATCTTGATGGGTCCCTAAGGTTTTAAGGATAATTTTATTCAATAAATTATAATAGGTTTAAATGTCCTACAAAATATACAAAATCTTGCAATGGTGTTCGGTGAGTGACCCTAAACAACTTCGGAATCTTTAAGATCATTTCAAGATCACTTGAACTTATTATATTGTTGAACTGATTAACTTTGGTTAAACCAAAGTTTCATTGTAATGTTTTGTATTGTACTCAGTTTTCATGTTTCAATTAACCCATGATAGGGCAAGTAGTCACTTCTTTCCTTATGTTTGAGATTTGTGTGGGTAGTCACCCCTAGGTGTAGGCTTAATCACTTAAGAAAATTTTACTCTTTCTTCTCAATTGAACTTGAGCTTGTAGTATTTTAAAGGTACTTATGTTAAATTATGTTCTTTATTTTTTAATCCCTTTAAATGTTTTTCTTTATTTCAACTCTGGTTAAACTAAAGTTTCATTGCAAGGTTTTGTATTGTACTCAGTTTTCATGTTTCAATTAACCCATGATAGAGAAGTAGTCACTTCTTTCCTTATGTTTGAGATTTGTGTCGGTGGTAACCCCTAGGGGTAGGCTTAATCACTTAAGAACATTTTACTCTTTCTTCTCAATTGAACTTGAACTTGTAGTGTTTTAAAGGTACTTATGTTAAATTATGTTCTTTCTTTTCTAATCCCTTTATATGTTTTTTTTTTAGATCAAGCCTAGCTCTCTACTATCGACACATTAAAATATTTGATTTAATATAAATTTAATTTTGTAAAAGTAATAATTTAATTTGAAAATTTGAAATCAAATTGATCTCATATATGTAGCAGGCACTACACATTAAGCCATGGATCTATCCTGAAGCATAGACACATTACTTGATACTGTAGCTTGATTAAATAAACTTAGAAGTATATGTCATCAGCTTGGTTTGCAAAACCTGTTATGTTGACCGACAGGTTCCCCTATCTAATACAAAAGAATTATATAGGATTTAAATTAATCTAGGATCTTTAAAGTTTCTTATAAGGGTAAGCTCTATACTTAATTACATCTTAGATAACTGAAGTCTTCTAAGAAAACTCTCGACTTAGATTAAGAAATATTATTTTCATGACTTCTAATAGGCAGGAATTTTCAAGGTAATGTGGTAATAGGAAATCCAATAGGTGAGTGACTCAAGTTTGAAAGTTATTTTAGGAATCTAGAGGAAGAAAAAGCTAGGGGAAAACACAACACCAAAAAGAATCTTGGTGATTTACCAAACTGTCCTATTGTTTAGCTTCAATTTAAGATATTTATTTAATGTTTCATAATGTCAATTTTAATTATTTAGGGCTTACATTCACTTGATACTAATCATGTTATTAGCCTGGAAGAAAGGAGAATTTATGTTATATCAGATGATAACCTCAAAATTCTAAGGCAAGTTTAGGGCTTATATTACATGAGGTGCAAAGACCTAAAGAGATAAAGTGAGGGTTTATGTTGCACCAGGCAAAATAACTCAAAGTCTTATGTCTTGTTTGTTTCTTTCTAAGAACGGACTTTTCAAGTTGAAGATGGCTTTTCTGCTCACCATGCTGCTCTAGCTATGTCAGACTGATGACGTTAAACCAAGCGCTTTGTGGGAGGCAACCTATATTTATCGGTGTGTTTTGCTTTATGTTTGCTTTGTGTGCTTTTATTTGATTTGAGTTGAGAAATGTTTTAGCATTTTGGAGTTTTTTATGTTAAAGTGGTGTTTATTTGACCTTATTTGATGACTTAGAGGAATCAGAATTAAGATTTTGACGTTTGTCAAAACTGTGCAAAAATGTGCACTAGAGGCTATGCGCCGTTGGTTGTTGCATAGGCACCACAGTCATAAAAAAACATGAAAAATGAGGTTCTATAAGCCTAAATCATGGGTGAGTAGTTTTTGGAGTTATTAAGGAGTTTTAAAATGTCTAGGCTCGGTTTTAAGGCTTCTAAAGTCTTCAAAAAGGCTCTGAATTTATGAGATACTTGTCTTAGTTCTTATTTTCATTTTTGTGTCTTAAAAAGAGTATTTTTAGTGCAAATGTGTCCTCTTAGGAGAGTGAAGTTAAGAAGAAAGATGATGCCAATAAGAAGAAGTTTATTTGTCATTGTGCGCAAGAGTTATATAATGGATTTTTGGTTGTGAGTATCCAAGGAATAACATAAAGAATTATGAAGATCGAGGTTGACGTGGAGTCTATTGATGCAAAGGTAAATGAAATTAATGCACATTTATCGTATATTGGATGACAACTCAAAATGCAATTCAATCATACAAGTCCCGTGGAAGTTACGGATAAAACGATGTTTCTGAAGAACAAATGGATAGAAGAAGAAGATGTAAGAGCTTTCAATCATCGCGATTTTTATCAGATTTACATTCTATATGGTTCAAATGGAACTAATGGTGGTTTTGTATATAATCCACCTAATGGAGTTTAGAATTAAATTAAGTGTGGTTATGTGTGTTTAGTGTTTTAAGAGTGTGGTTATTTTTTTTAAATTTTTTGTTTGTTCCACTTTACATGTGTTTGTTATATCTCAATGATGTAAATTGGTGTTTAAATTACATATGTTTGAACTTATGTATTGGGGAATTTCATCTAAAGTGTTTGGATAGAAATTTGTAGTTTGTATTATGCGTGTTTTGATATTTAAATAATATAAGTTTTGTTTGTGTGAGATTTATGTTGAATCATTGGAGATTAAACTGTACGTTAGGAGTATTAGAAGATTTTACGGGGAGAATTAATTATTTGAAGTCATTAAAGGTGATTAACGCAAATTTTTGATGGAATTAACTTAATTACCAAAATCTGGGCACTGGCGGCTAAACGTCGAACCGACGGAGCATAAGCGTCAGTTTTCGCGGCTAAGCGCCGTATGCCGCCCGCATAAGCGCCAATTCGCGAAAATCGATTTTCTATAGTTAAAAACCGAAATCTGCAATTTTTAACTCCCCCATCACCTTCAACCTCTCAATTTCATGAAATAAGAGCCTAGGACATCATCAAATTGGATCACTTTAGAGCAGATTTCGTCAAAATTTGTTGGATTGGAATTTCTTAAGGTATGATCACTACTCCTAAGTAAATTTTTTTTCTTTTCACCATGTATTTTGAGTACATTATTGAAAAATCCGAAAATCACTATTCATGGTGAAAATTTGAGGAAAAACATTAGAAATTGTTTGGATTTAGTGGAGTTTGCTTTTGAAAGTTGAGTTAACAAGTTTAGTTTAAATTTAGAATTTATGGTGAATGCCTGTGAATTTTTAGAGATGGCTCCAAAGTCGAAACGCTCGAAAGAAAAAGTAAGATTTGATTCCGACAAATTTGTCAGTTCTCGAGCAGTGGATCGCTACGTCGATGAACTTGCATTGCGGAAATTGATTCCATAATGAGTTTTTAGCAAGCCAGGAGGAGATATTGAGGAGATGGTTGCAAGAAGGAATTGGGAAAGATACTGTTGTTTCTTCGCTGTTGCAGTTGTTTCTGTGGTGAGAGAGTTACATGCTAACTTGCCAGCAGCTGAGGAAAATTTTGTGATGGTTAGGGGGCAATAAGTGAATTTTTCACCTGCGTAATTAATACTTTTACTGATTACTTCCTGCGATGTTTTATTTTTATGTGAATTATCAACCTTTTGAGAGAGAGTTAGATGAGATAATGTCCTTTCTTACTGATGGAAGAGGTTTATGGAAGATTACAAATGAAAGAATAGTGAATTTTTAAGCCTCTAAGTTGAATGCCACTTCAAAGGCATGACATTACTTCATCTCATCTAAGCTTCTGCCTTCAAGTCATGTTAGTGAAGTTACAAGGGAGAGAGCTGTTCTGAACCATTATATTCAGCAAGGAAAGTCTTTAGATATTGGGGTTATTATTTTTTATTATATTATGAACTGTCTCAAAGATGTAACTACTGTAGGTATGGGATTAGCTTCACTGATTCACTCGATTTGTGAGCAGTTTGGTGTAAAGTATGAAACATGGGAAGAGGTTCTTCAACCATTTAGACCTATTATCAGTGTAAACGTGAACACTTACACTGTAAATTCAGTATTTGTCTGGAAAGGATGATCTGTTAGAGCTTCCAGTGCTTCTACTTCTACTACTACTTCTCGTGCTTCAACTGCACATGCATCATCCTCCAGAGATTCACAAACTGGATTATTACAGAAGATCTTGAATAAGGTGAGTCTTACCAGAGAGCATGTTAGAGATATGGATGGAAAGGTAGAGAATATTAAGAGGTATATTCAGAAACATGATGCTTATGAGGAGAAATATCATCAGTACATGGATAGATTGATTAGAGGAGATCATAGTACTGAGATGCCTCCTCATCCTTATTGTATACCTTATGTGCCATCCAGAGATTGGAATGAGAGAGATGATGATGATGAGACTGATGAGTAGGATATGAACTTTTTTTATGTGTTGTTGAGTTTGTTATGTTTGTATTTATGTTGTATGATGTATGTATTTTTATTTGTTGTTGTGTTTTGATATGAACTCTGATGTTGTGAAGATTATAGTTAGACTATTTCTCTTATGCACATTCAGATGTTTTATGTTGTAATATATGATGTGTTTGTGGTAGTAATTGTTTTTATGTGTTTATAGTGTTTACGTTTCTAGTTGTGTCTAATTTAATTCCTATAAATATTAGAAAATTTTAGAACATTATTAGAAACCACTATTTATATAGCATGTTTAAACTTTTCAAAATTTGCTACAACTTATTTTATAGTATGTTGTGATTTGTGTTATATTAAGTTGGTGTGTATTTGCTTTGAAAACCTCCACTATTGTAGAAATCCTTTGAAATTTTAAAATTTCTATTTTTATGAAAAACTGAATTTGATCTACTGTTTACTTCTGTTTTTATACTGTTATACTTGCATATTTAGAATATTAAGTTTCCTGTAAGCATGTTATTCTAGTTTTTTAATTCTTACCCATGTATTATTTTTATGCTTAAATGTTTTATCCTAATTAAAAATTAAATTTTGGGGGGAATTTAAAAAAAATTTCAAAACTTAAAATTTTATTTATTCTAAAAAGTACTTAAATAAAATTTGATTTTTGATTGAAAATAATTATGTATATGAAGTTATATTAGGGAAGCAAAATTTTAAATATAGAAATGAGTAAGAGAATTTAGTTAAAATTTATAGTAATGATGAAAAATTTAAAGTTAAAATTTTCTTAGTAAAGAAATGTTAAATATAGTTAAACTATCTTTAGTAAGAAGTGTTGTACTTTTTGATAAATAGAAGATTTGATTTTTATTTTTCAAAGCTAAAATTTCTTTTATTGAGAAATAATTTTTATAACTATTATTATGTTTTTTAAGTGAAGGATATATATTAAATCTTTTTTGTAAATAAAAGAGTGGAATTCAAAATCATTAAAGGCCTATCCAGATACAATAATTATTGTCTTATAAAAATAGAAAAGAAAAGGAAAAAGAAAAAAAAAAGAAAAAAAGAGAAAAATAGTATGTAAAAAGGAAGGAGAAGATTGAGGATTTAAAAGCCTAATAAAAAATTGGTTTTGATACCTAAAGTTTAAAATATAAATTTTGAGAAAATCTAATGCTTAAGGTTATAATATAGTAGGTAAAATTATTTCCAAATGAAAATTTTTAAGTGAGGAAGATGAATTGCTTGAATCCTATATTTTGAAATATCTACATGTATTTGTAAGTTAGATAGGAACTAATATTTTTCATTATCCTTTACTTAAAAACCTTCTATACTTTAAGTTGGTCTCATTTACTAAATTTTTTTCTAAATTAGAATATTTTATTTCTAGAACAAAATTTTGAAACCTTCCTAAAGAAACTCAATTACATAATTTGCATGTTAAGATTTTCTATGTGATTAAGTGTTACTTGAGGACAAGTAACACTTTAAGTTTGGGGGAATTTGATACACCAAAAATATATAGTGTTTTTAAATACATTTTTATACCTATTATTTATGATATTGCACTTTATTGGAAGGTATCTTTGTGTTTTTCGTGTAGGTATGATTAAAATGACTTACTATGATGAAAGCAGCAAAAGAGGATCAAATTAGGAGCAAAATTTTAAGAATGAAAAATTTAACCTATGGCGGCTAAGCGCCGGACCCTTGGCACATAGGCTTGACAGTTAAAAATACGAATTAAATCAAATTTGGCGTCATATTCAATGGGTGTTTGAAGCAATTTTTTATGGTAACTTCCTTGACTTCTTTTGGGCTGCAGATTTCAATGAAGAGATGCATTCTTTGGTGGATACATTGAATTTGGACATGATTTGAAAAGACACCAAGGCACATTTTTGAAAATTTTAAAAAGAAGACTTGAATATCAGAAAAATGGTTGTTTTTGAAGGGTGTAATTAGTTCTAAGAGTAAAGTTATGTTAGAGATTTATTTAGAGCACACCTTTCCACTTGACCACTTTTATTATCAATTGTATCTAGTTTTTATTAAGAGTAGAATAGAGATTCAAAGTCAACAGAGTTGGGGTCATCCTCTATTGTATCTTGTAAAAGTTTCAAAGGAACTTCAAGAGTCTTATGGAGATGATTTTCATATAGGTGTTTATCTTATTTTACATTTGGTTTTAAAGTATAATTTGTTGTGTTTTCACTATGATTTCTACTTTCAAATCAAGTTTTGATTATGTTTTCTCCATGAATTCTGAGTAGTTTTCTTTATCTTTTTTCTTTTTAAATGATGAAGTAATTAAATTATGGAAGGAAGTTGTGTGAAGTATAGGATTTCAATGTTGGAAGAAGTTGTGATGATTCACTACCTTGCACTTCATTTACCTCTTGATTTGGCCAATTAAGATGTTAAAATTTATTGTCAGAACATGTAAGAACCAATGCAATATTGTCTCAATCAACAATTGGAAAGAATCACAGGCAATTGTATGGGTAAGAATTGTAGTCCATATGGTTGGGTGCAAATAAATAGGAAGATATGTTTTTAATGGGGAGTAAAATTAGAGGACTTTGGAGTGACAGGCTAAAGGCCCCGAATATGGTTTGATATTTTAAATTTTGTTATGTGATGTTTGCCCCTGATCCAAGAAAAAAATACCTATTTTTATGCCTTAATTTTTATTAAATTTTAAGGATATTATGCTTTAATGAAATGTATTTTTGTATTTTTGGATGTAGGTGATGCAAAAATGTTCAAGAAGGAGAAAAATATGAAAAATGAGCAAAAAGTAGCAAAAGGAAGCCAAAATAGAGCCAAAATGCAAAATTGTCGAAATTACTGGCCTGGCGCCTAGGCGCCAGAGTCCGGCGCCTAAGCGTCAGCTCGATACAGAAAACTGTTAAGTTTTTGACGACTTTTGGGCGGTTATTTTGACGGTGTGAGAGGTAATTGGACCTTCTAGAAGACTGACAGTTGTTCCTGGTTTATAGGACATGTGATACAATGTATTTGGACGCTTCAAAACAATTTTAATAGCGAAGAGGTGCGATCCAAAGTGAAGAGGTGCGAAGAACTGGACGCGGTGTCCGGCGCCTAGGCGCCAGACACACCTTCTAGAAGATTCATTGAATGTGGACACATTTTGAAGAGGTGCCTTGAGGCAACCCTTGAAGCCTATAAATAGGAGGGTATTCCCTCAGACAAAAACGCCCCATCTATCCCCCATCTAGAGTCCAATCTAGAGAGAGAATTAGAGAGATCATATTAGGGCCACCTTTTTACTTTTCTTCATAAATTTGTGAGTTTATTTTAGAGTTTGTATTTAGAGTTTGAAAGAGTTGGTGCATCTGTAGTTCATTACGCTGTGGAGTCAGTATGAATCAGAAGTTCAGTAGGAGAAACATCTAAGATAAGTATTTTTATTTTAATTCAAAGTTTATTTATTATGTTTTGTTATTTAATTTCAATTTGTTCTGAGTAGTTACTTTACTTTCTCCTTTCAATTATGAAAAGATAAATAAGATAATACAAAATCCGTCAGAGAATTAAAAATCATATATTTTCAAAACATTGTGATGATATTAATACCGGTTCTTAATTTACTATTTAAATTGGCCATTTAAATTGTTAAAACCCTTTGAAGAGTTCTGAGACCTAGAAGGAGATGAATTCTTAACTTTTAGATATCACATGAATCCTTAGGTAGTCGAAGGCCTTGTGCGGGTTATTCAAGGTGAAGTGCAAATAAATAAGAAGATGTTATATATTGAGCGTAGAATTGATATGTTTTTAGAGTGACAGACTAAAATCTTATGATTTGGTTTCTAGAAATAGAAATGGTCACTAGTAGGGCCGACCATAGCCACCCTTGGACATCTAGTAGTGTGAACCTAGATTAACCCATTCTACTAACAATACATCCGAACCTGATCTATAGGCTAGCCAATGTTCTTTGCACCTGGATCAAAGGGAAAAGAATATGAATGCTTCTATTTGGCACAAAACCATAAATTTATATTCTCCACGAATATTATCATTATCTTAGAAAATCTTAGATTAATTGAAAGGAAGAAGGTTACTTTCTTATTGCTATTTACATCAATTATTTTATTTCTGCTTTATTATTGCATCTAGTAAATTAAAGATATTTTATTTTTGATCATAAAAGAAATACTTTAAAATAAAAATATTTAAAGATCTATAACTCTCTCCTCGTGGGAACGATACTGGGGTCTTTGTTTTAAAGCCCTATATTACTTGAAACGATACATATATTTGCGTAGAACCCCTAGTGTGTAAAATATTTTTCATCAAATTATATTTATATACACTGTTGACCTTATTTTTGATGAGGTCTTTTCTCTTCTCTCTTCTTAGTACTTAGGATCTAGCCATAGAGCTTCTCCTTGTGACTATCTTAGAGGACTAGAAATGGGACCCATCACTTAGAAATTCAAACACTTCTTGGCTCCTTGCAAACCCCATAAGTTTGATTGTAAACCCCTAAGCCACTTGGAGGGTTAAAATCAAATGTGGAGGTTTAAAGGATGAGTTTCCTATACGACTCTTTGGCTTTAGGATTACCCTGGGTGGCCTGGTCTGGTGAGGGTAAGCTTGCACAGACCACACTCTCACACACATTCCAAACCCTGAAACTACCTTTAACTAATTTGATTTTCTGACTCATGTAGGCAATTCATATGGATGGACCTCAACCCCTAGGCCCCTCGCTAAGAGGGTTAGGAACAACATAGTGAATGTCTAAAATGAGTCCTCTCATGGCTCCTGTGAGCTTAATATGGCTTCATGGCTCAACAAAAATGATTTCATTTCACTCACACTTCATTAATCTTCACTTTTCCAAAATTTCAATTTTTGACCCTAGGGGCCCTAAACCCACAAAACCTACTAAATGCCCTTGAAATTGCTCAAAATTTGCAAAATTGCCTAAATTATCCAAAGTTCCTCAAAATTAGTCCTAAACATTTCCCCCCACTCAAATTGATCATCCATGACCAAATACACCAAAATTTCCAAAAATACCCCTCAATACCCTCCAAATACCCAAAATACCCTTTTAACCCAAAAATTCGAAAAATTCTAAAAATTTCCAGAAAATCCCAAATATTCCCAATTTTATTTTGTTCAACTACACCATAAGCCAATTTTATCAATTTAATCAACTTTTATCAAAACCCCTAATTTGACCCATTCTTAATCCAAAGCAAACCCAATGTCAAACCAAACCACTCCAATTAACCTCAATGTTGATCCAATTCAATTCTAAACTTCAATTCAATATCCCCAATATCAATTTAGACCAAATCCAAGCCTTATCTTACAAATATGTGAATCCAATTTCAATTTGAAGCTTAAAGCCCAATTTTGGCCCATGACCTAAACTTAGCCCAACCCAATCCAATTCAACTCCAATAAGCCCCAAATCTTTTCTAAAACCTTCTTAACACCCCCACAAATAAAACACTAACTTTTTTTGTCCAAAATTTGAACCCAAACTTCACCCAAACCTAACCGAAAACCAAAATCCCTTAAATTGGCCAAAACCCAAACCTAACCCAAATAGGCCAAAATCCCAAAACCAAAGCCCATCCAAAGTTGAAAGCTCTTTGTTACACACCCATAAACATTTGTAAATATTAATTTTACATCAAATCCAACATTAGCCCAACATTAGCCCAAGTTAGCCCAATTTGCCCCACTTTGACCCTATCACTAAGGAAGCCTAAATTAAACCCAATTCAACTACAAATTATTTCAAATATATTCCAAATCACTCATGACACATCCCTAAACTAAACCCAACATTTGTAAGGCCCAATCCTTACCAAAATTTTCATCCATCAATTTATTTCAAAAACCTAAAAAACCACTTCCTTAAACCATTTTAAAAGCCCATCCAAATGATTTAAAAAAAGCCCAAAATTGGCTCTAAAGCCCACATGACAAATTCTTCTCACCATACCTTTAATTGAAATAATCCCTAAGTCCTAAATCAATAATCAAGTCATTCCAAATCAAGCCACATGCCAATTTCCCCTAAATTCATCAAAAATGCCAAAACCCTTTTTCATGAAACAAGCCAACCTTTTCTAAGCTAAATGTAAGCCAAATGTGAGCCATTTACAAGCCTGTCGGCATATTTTTAGGTTGAGTGTTGTATTTTTGAAAAGTGGTCGCTTACAGAAATTGTAGGCGAATTTTTAATTTAATTTAAATAAATATTTTGAAATGTAGTATTTGATTTTGAAAATAATTTTAAATTTGAAAATTTTAAGATATGAAATCAAACTGATCTCACATCCCGAATAGTTTATATAAACGAGCACCGCACCACAAACTGTATATCTATCCCGGAGAGTAGACACACTGCTAGATGATGGGGCTCGGTTAAATAAATTAGAAGATTTGTGACATCCGTTTGGTCTACGAACCAATTTTATAAGCCGACAAGTTCCCCTGCTTAATATAAAGGAATTAAGCAGGGTTTATATTACCTAGGTTCTTAAAGTTCCCTATAAGGGCATGCCCCTATAGTTAATTACATCTTAAATGAAGTGAATCATTTAAGAAAACTCTCGATAATGATCAGTGACTTTGCTCTCAAGAATTTCAAAGTTTAAGGTTTTCAAAGGATTGGATTTCGGAAATTTCAAAAGGGAATGGATCGAATTTAGAACAGTTTATTTTAGGAGTCCAAAGGAAGAGGAGTAGGAGAAGCTGAGGATCCAAGAAGAATCTTGGCAACTTTCCAAACTATCCTATTATTTGGCTTCGAGTTTAAGAAAATCCTAATATTATCTGAGATTTCAATCTTGCCAGTTTTAATTAATTTGGACTTATATTTGTATGATAAAATCATATGAATAGTCTCGAAGATGTGAGGGTTTATGTCTTACCAAACGACTACCTCGGAATCCTAAGACTGGTTAGGGCTTAATTTACATGGTATGATCATGCAAAAGCCTAACAAAAGGTTGATGATTTATGTTGCACTAAGCAAACTACCTCGAAATCCTATGGCTTGGTTATTTAATTCTAGGAACGTTTAACTGATGTAGAGTTGTTTTGCTGACGAAGATGGCCATGCTGCCTACCATGCTCCAAGCTCCTTGTTGTTGCAGAGGTTTAGTTTTAGAAGATTGTAATCAAAAGAGAAGAGAAGAGTTTGGTTTTAGGAATCTTAAAGTCCAAGTGTTTTTAGTGTTTTAGTTAAAACAAATCTTAAAGTTATTAAAACAGAACCGATTAAGATCCCACGGTTCCGTCATCCCGGCACCGTTATTTTCATTGAATTCACTTAGTCCAGATGAATTTGCTAAACTCAACTGAATGAGTTCCACACTTTCATTTAGATCGTGGGAAATCCCGTTAGCAACACGTTGGTTACATCATCTGAGGTATTCCCGATCATTCAACGAGACGTTTTAATTTAGTTGCAATTGTAGTTTTGTGTTCTGTTTGTGATTAAATTTTGAGTTGTTTTTATATTTTGAAATGTTGTGGCGGTGAATTTTATCTTGCAGTGATTTTTAATTTAGTTCTGGTTTCAGTTCAGGGACTACCCTAAAGGTTTTGGTTTTCATGCAACAGCTTATTTATCATGCAAGAAAAGTAAAGTGCATTGTGATTAATTAAATCGCGAAAAGGTAAATTGCAATAAAATAAAAGCGTACCCGGAGGGTCTTCCCATCATCCCAAGCCGCACTTAAAACACATGTTAAGGCATTTAAATACTTCAACAAGTACCTAGTAAAGCTAAGTGAAAGGTTTTGGTTGTCTATCAAAGTCCTAATCCTATACATAGTCACCTCCTATGACGTCTAGGTTCTTGTATTTTGGTTTAAGGACGATTTTATTCATCAAAGAATAATTAAGTTCAATTGTTCTTATAAACATCCTATCATATCGAGGAAGTGCTTAAGACAAATCTTAAACATCTTTTCAATATTTCTAGGATCGTTTTAAGTCCAAGAGAATTTAATTATACAAGTGAATTAATCATCCGCGAAATTAAGTGTTATTCTTTTCGCTCAGATGAACTTAGGACATTTGAATATCCTATAAGTGAGGTAACACTTCACTTGATGTTTCATTTAAGAGTTATAATAATAAGAGCTTTAAAAGGGTAAATCAAGTTATTAAGTATTTTGATGATTTAAACTTAATGATTCAATTTATTTTTTTTTCGATTTAATTATAGAAAATTAGTTTAAGTTTCGAATAGTTGTTCAAGTTATTTTAGGTTTAATTCTTAATAATTTCATTTAGGTTTGTTATTAAATGATTTTAATTTAATTTAATTCAATTTAATTTAATTTAATTTACTTTAATTTAATTTTAATTTCAATTTAATTTATTATTATTTTTTTAAACTTAGTTTAATTTAATTTAATTTAATTTAATTTTAATTTTAATTTTAATTTTAATTTTAATTTAATTTAATTTAATTTAATTTAGTTTTAATTTAATTTAATTTATAATTTAGTTTAATTTAATTTAATTTGATTTGATTTTAATTTAATTTAATTTACTTTAATTTAATTTAATTTAATTTTAATTTGGATTATTATTTTAATCTTTTAATTAAGAATTAAGTATTATTGAAGTGATTTATTTAGGGATTTTTAAATTAAAGAATAAACATCTTCTTAAATAATATCCCTACTTTATAATTTCAATTTTTTTATTAATCTTCCAAATTTAATTAATTAATTAATTATGGTTTACTTTAATTATTCTTAAAATGATTGGTGGGTTTCTACCCTTAACCATTTAGGTTTTAATCATCCAAAATCAGTTTAAAATCAAATATTTTACCCTTCCCTTTTGATTAATCCTAAAATTTTAATTAAAGGTTGAAAATTTTAATTACCATTTTGCCCTTCAAGCTTAATAATTCTATAACTCACTAAATTAAGCTCAAATGAACTTGAAATTTTTATGTGACCTCACTTACATGTCAATTAAGACATTAGAGGAGAAAATGTGATTTTTCTGTATTTAATTTATTTATGTAATTAGTTTTAATGGAAAATAAGGGTTTTCAAGGAAAATTCAATAACATGACTAAGGAAATGTTTCTGTCCTTAATAAAATTATGGGATGTTCTAGACTAGAGAACCACTTGGACCAATTTTGGTGATTTTTTGAATTATATTTTATTTATTAGAATTATGTTTGAGTTTTAGAATATTAATTAATTATAAAATAAAATTAAAGTTGAAAAATGGATTTTATATTTTTCTTAAATCTCTCTGACCTCAAGGAGTCCAGAGAAATAAATTTTATATTTTTTTGATTTTTTTTTGATTTATTAGAATTATTTTAGTGAAAAAGTTGGAAAATACATTTTTTTAATATTAAAAATTACATTAAGTCTTTAAAATTCAATATCTTACCCTAGGGACTTAGGGAAAATATTTGGCTCATTCCTAAGTGATTAGGCATCAAAATGTGACATTTTTATGATTTTTAATATTTTTATGATTTTATTATTTTTTAATTATTAAAAATATTAAAATAAGCTTAAAAATCAACCTTTTTTGAAAATTGCAATTTTAATTTTTTTAAATTCCTCTGATATCAAAGAAGCTTAAAAATCATTTTTGTGAATTTTTTAAAAGTATTTTGTGAGTTATGAATTTTTTAAAGTTTAATTTTATTCATTATTACTTAAGAGGCTTAATCAACCCATTTGGTAGGGTTAATCAAGTCCAATTGTTTTCAAATTTTTATGTGGTGTTCTCCTATCCCTAAAAGACAGTGGAGAATTGTTTTCAAGTTAATTTGATGAATGGTTAACCGTAATTAATTAAAGTTCACTTTTGGGTATTTAGGCCAATTAGGGTTGTTCAAAGTGAATTAACTCAAAAATTATTTTTCCTAAGACTCTCTGGTCACAAGAAACATCACCAAATTTTCCTAAAATTTATTTCTCAACATGCTAATTATTGGAATTAAAATACTCAAAACAGCAACATGAATTTAAAAAATCAATAACTTCTCATAGGGATGGCCTCTGACCTTGGAAAATTCAGGGAATGTTCCCAAGTTCAGAGACTTCAAAAGTCCTATGGTCTCATGCCATGGTGAATTTCATATATGCATGGAGAATTAAAGCAATGCAGAGAGTAAAAAATTCATTAAAAATAAAATACTTAATGAAATTACATGATTTCTTTTCCACATTATTCTCCTCTGTTCACTGAGCAAGAGGGTATTTTTATTTTATTTTTAGGAATTTTCTACACAAAGTTATGAATTTTCAAAGTTCCGGTAATTAAATAAATAAGAAAAATCCTAATTTCCTACTTATCCACGCGGCGCCGCGTCAACCTCGGCGTCTCCGAAGCTCCACGCGTCGTCTTTTGATTCGGCGCCGCCATCTGACTGGGATGCCACGCGGCCTGCAGTTCATGTCCCGTTGCTCCATCCGCGCGATCCCCGACCGTCCGCTCGATACACACGCGATCCGACTGGCTCCCGGTCATCATCTACGACCGGTGTGAACCCGTGACCGTCAACCTTCTAACCCTAATTTCTCACTCGATTCTCAATGGATTTTTGTGTTCTTATGCTCTATGGATTCGTCTCAAGAGACGAACACATCCATACAATAAACATGCATTGAAATCGATTCAAACTAAATGGAGAATCTCTCGGAAGCTCGGGAAGAAGAGTGAGTCCATACCTTCGCTCGCAGAAGTGAAGCTTCGATCCGAGAGTTGTGTCACGTTCGATCGGGTCCAAGCAAGCTCCGCATGAAGTCCCTTAGCCCGGTGAATTGTCTAGGTATGAAAGTGCCCACAGCTCGATCACAAAGCTTGGAGGCTAGAAGCAATGGCCGGCCCGGAGAGGGGGCTTTTGCCGGTAAACTTCTTCTCTTGGTCTCGGTGAAGGTGTAGGACCAATCAATTTGGGGATTGGCTCACCGTGGTGAAGTGTCCCGGTTTTGGGCTTGGATTTCAACTCCGAAATCGAGCTCGCAGCAGAGGAAATGGCAGGGGATTTCAGTGGGGATCAAGTTCTCTATGTGTAGAGAGTGGTCCGGGATGATTTTGGCAGTGGTTTCGGCAAGTTTTGGTTCAGCACCTCCTTTGGCCGAGAGGTGGTGGTGTTTAAATCAGAGAGGGCGGAGGGCCTCTCGTGGGGCTCAAGGCTGGGATCACCGCTCTAGTGAGGAGAAGAAGAGCTATGCTGTCCATTCGGGTCGAGACAAGTCAGCAAGGTGGAATTCCAAATTTGGCTCCTCCCAAGGTCTCGGCCATGGTGTTTTTCCGGCGATCTCGGCGGCCGGCCGGCAGACATGGGTCACCCTCGTGTCCAGTGGGTCGTGGCCGGAGGTTTGTGCAATCAATCGGGCTTTGCCATGTGTAAAGGGGATGGCTTGGAGTGGAATGGGGAAGAGGCCATTTTGGCTTGGTTTGGGTCAACCCATGGAAATAGACTTGGTGCACCTCCCCAAGACCCGATTTTGAGCTGAGGAAATCATTTAGGTCAGCTTAGAAGGGGTGGTGAAGTCTCCATCCATGATGAGGTGGCTAAGCATGGTTTAGCGTGTGACATGCTTAAGGTAAAAAAAAGGTTTAAAAGGGTTTAAGAAAGAGATCCCCTCTCTTGCCATTAATGGTTTGGTGAGGTGGAAAGTAGATTCCATGGCTCTCATGGCTCCCATGGGGCTCATGCATGGCTTCATGGCTCATATATGGCTTGGGAAAAGTTTGCCTCACTTGCATGAGAAAGGGTATTGGAATTTTTATGGATTTAAGGAGAATTGTCATAAGTCTTGATTTGGATTTATTTGGTGATGGATTTTAGAACTTAGGAAGTGTTTTAAATCAAATGGATGATGATAGAGGATTGTCATGTGGGCTTTGGGCCTTTTGAAATCATTTTTGATGGGCTTTTAGGAAGGCTAAAGGGGATGAGCCTTTAGGTTTGAAAATGGGCTTTTGAATGGAAAAAATTGCAAAGGTCCATGCCAAATAAAATGTTGAGTTTTGTTTAAGGATGTGTCTTGAATGATTTGAAGCAAATTTGGGGTAGTTTAGAATTGAATTGGGTGGAATTTGGGTTCATTTGGTAAATGGGCCAATGTAGGTCAAATTGGGCTAACTTGGGCCAATGTTGGGCTAGGGTTGAAATTGATGTAAAGTTAATTTTTGGAAATGTTTATGGAAGTGTTTCAAAGAAGTTTCAACTTTGGTTGGGCTTTGGTTTTGGGACTAGGGTTTATTTGGGTTAGGTTTGGGTTTAGGTCAAAATTGGGCTTTTTAGTTTTGGGTTGAATTTAAGTGGGGTTTGGGTCCAAATTTTGGGCAAATTATGTTAGTTTTTTGTTTATGGGGATGTTATGAAGGTTTGGGAAAGATTTGGGATCAATTGGAGTCAATCGGGTTAAATCGGGTCAAGTTTAGGTCATGGGTCAAAATCGGGCTTTAGGCTCCAAATTGGAATTGAATCCAAATGTCAATCAAATTGGACTTGTATTTGGTCTAAATTGATATTGGGAATATTGAATTGAAGTTTAGAATTGAATTGGACCAAAATCGGGGTCAATTGGGAGGTTTGGTTCGACATCGGGTTCATTTGGGTTAAGAATAGGTCAAATTGGGGGTTTTGGCAAAAGTAGGGTAAATTGACAAAATCAGCCCATGGTGTAGTTGAACAAAATGAAATTGGGAATATTTGGGATTTTCTAAAATTTTCTGGGAATTTTTGGATTTTTTTAGCTAAGAGGGGTATTTTGGGTATTTGAAGGGTATTGGGCGGTATTTTTGGAATCTTTGGTATTTTTGGCTATGGATGATAAATTTGATTGGTGAGAAAATGTTTAGGGCTAATTTTGGGGAATTTTGGGTGATTTGGAAATTTTGGAGGATTTGGGCAATTTTAAGGGCTTTTGGTAGTTTGATAGTATAAGGTCTCCGGGTCAAAAATTGAAATTTTGGAAAAGAGAAGATTGATCAAATATGAGTGAAATGGAATCACTTTGATTGAGCCATGAAGCCATATTAAGCCTATATGAGTCATGAGAGGACTCGTTCGAGGCATTCACTATGTTGTTCCTAACCCTCTTAGCCAGCGGCTTAGGGGTTAAGGTTCATCCATATGAATCACCTAAATGAGTCAAGGAGTCAAGTTGGGTATGGTTGTGGTTTTAGGATTTGGATTGTGTGTGTGAGAGTGTAGAGTATGAGTGTAGTGAGTGTGTAAGTCAACCCTCACTGCACCAAGCTACCTATGGTGGTCCTAAGGCCAAAGAGTCCTATGGGAACTCATCCTTTAAACCTTCACTTTCGATTTCAACCCTCTAGGTGATTAGGGGTCTACAATCAAGCTTGTGGGGTTTGCAGGGAGACAAGAAGTGATTTAAATTTCTAAAGGATGGGTCCCAATTCTAGTCCTCTAAGATAGTCAAAGGAAAATCCTAAGGCTAGATCCTAAGCACTAAAGAGGGAAGAGAAGACCTCATCAAAAATGAGGTCAACAAATGGACCTCCAATAGGTGTGGTGTGCTAACCAAGCATACCACGCGTATTGGCGTTGACCGAAGAGATCAACAAAACCAAAACAGATGTCCAAGTAACAGAGTTAGGACGAAGTATAAGAAATTTCCACTGGGGGGTATCAGGTAAATCTCTAAAACTGAAGATTCCAGAACTCTCGCTGGGGAAGAAGGAGGTGAATTTCAGATCACAAGATTTCAAAAGATTGGATCTTAGATTCGTTTCATTTTCTATTTCAAGTTTTCAATTTTGAGTTTGAACTTCGATTTAAGTTTCAATTTTGATTTTATGCGGAGAAAAGAGTAAGGCTAAGGCCCACCCGAATGCATTTGTATGCTGAGAAGAAAGTGTTGACCTCATTTTTGATGAGGTCTTCCCTTCTTCTTTTTAGTGCTTAGGATCTAGCCTTAGGCTTTTCCTTTGACTATCTTAGAGGACTAGAATTGGGACCCACATTTTAGAAATTTAAACCACTTCTAAACTCCCCGCAAACTCCACAAACTTGACTATAGACCCCTAATCACCTAGAGGGTTGAAATCAAATGTAGAAGTTTAAAAGATGAGTTCCTATAGGACTCTTTGGCCTTAGGACTGCCCTGGGTGGCCTGGTCTGATGAAGGGGCTGACTTACACTACACTTACACACTACATTTCCACACACTTCCTAAAACCACACCCATACCCAACTTAACCTCCTGACTCATGTAGGTGATTCACATGGATGGTCCTTAACCCCTAAGCCCTTGGCTAAGAGGTTAGGAACAACATAAATGAATGCCTCAAATGAGTCCTTTCATGGCTCATATGGGCTTGAAATGGCTTCATGGCTCAACCAAAATGATTTCTTTCCACCTAGATTCACCCAATTTTTAATTTCCCAAATTTTCAATTTTTGACCCCCGGACCCTACACCTACTAAACCTACCCAAAACCTCAAATTACCCAAATTTTTGCAAAATTTCCAAATTACCCAAAATTTTCCAAAATCACTCTCAAACATCTCCACATCACTCAAATTGATCATCCATACCCAAAAATACCAAAAATTCCAAAAATACCTCCCAATACCCTCTAAATACCCAAAATACCCTTCTCGCCTAAAAATCCAAAAATTCAGAAAATTCCCAGAAAATTTCAGAAAATCCTAAATATTCCCAACATCATTTTGTCCAACTACACCATGGGCCAATTTTATCAATTTACCTTACTTTTGTCAAAACCCCCAATTTCACCCATTTTAACCCAAAGTGAACCCAATGTCAAACCAAACCTATCCAATTGACCCAAATTCTGGTCCAATTCAATTCTAAACTTCAATTCAACATTCCCAATACCAATCTAGACCAAATCCAAGTCCAATTTGATTGACATTTGGATCCAATCTCACTTTTGGCCTTAAAGCCCAATTTGGACCCATGACCCAAACCTAACTCAAACTCACCCAATTCAACTCCAATTAACCTCAAATCTTTTCTAAATCTTCCTTAACATTCCCACAAACAAAACCCTAACATGATTTGCCCAAAATTTGAACCCAAACCCCACTCAAACTCAACCCAAGGTTAAAAGGCCCATTTTTGACCTAAGCCCAAACCTAACCCAAATTCAACCCAATTCAAATCCAAATCACCCCCAATTTGTTTCAAATCACTCATGACACATCCATGAGCTAAACCCAACAATTATTTGGCCCAACCTCTTTACAAAATTCCCATCCATAAATTCATTTTTAAACTTAAGGGCCCATTCCTTAAACCATTTTAAAAGCCCACTTCCACCAAATCCAAAACCCCAAAAATTCTTCCAAAGCCCATATGACATTTCCCCTCATCATACTTTCAATTAAAATCATCCCTAAGTCCTAAACCAATGATCAAATATTTCTAAATGAAGCTTCATCCAAATTTCCACCAAATTATCCAAAATCCTTAAAATCCTTTTTTATGAAATCGACCAAACTTTTCGCCAAGCCAAAGGTGAGCCATGAAGCCATGCATGAGCCACATGTGAGCCATGAGAGCTTTGGACACTCCACCATGCCATATTGGGTAATAAGAGGGGGGCTTTCCTTAATCCCTAAAGCTCATTAGCCTTAATCATGTTTCACCTAAACTTAAATTTAATCCAAATATATTTGGATGCGAGACTTCTCCATGCCAAACCAAACTCGATCCCTTTGATCCCCCACAGCATCCAAAGCCACCTCAAGGGTGCACCAAGCCCAAATGGGTGGATTGACCCATTTAGACTCAAAACTAGCCATGTCCCATTCTACTTTGGATCAAAGCCTTTACACATGTCCATGGCCAATTGATCGCACAAACCTCCAACCTCGACCCACCCGACCAAGATGGTGACCATCGCTCGGCCGGCCGCCACCGTGCCGCCGGAAAACACCATGGCCGAGAGCTCAAATGTGAGCCAACATTGAAATTCTCACTTCGCCGAGCCGCCCCATGCCTAGTGGTCACCATGGCCGTTCTTCTCCTCACCGCAGCAACTCGATCCCAAGCCCTAACTCCCCCGGAGGCCCCTCACCAGCTCTATTTAAACTCCACCCTCTCGGCCATGAGGGAGGAGAAGCATAAACCTTGCCAAAACTCGCCAAAATTGTTCCGTACCCTCCTCCACCCTTAGAGCACTTGATCCCCAATGAAATTCCCCCGCCATTTCTCCTTCCGAAAGCTCAATTTCGTAGTCGAAATTCCACCCAAAACCAGGACACTTCTCCACAATGAGCCAATTCCCAAATCGATCGGCTCTACACCTTCACTAGACCAAGGGAAGGTGTCCACCATCAAAAGCCCCATCTCCAAAGCCACCCGATTGCTCCAGCCTCCAAGCTTTGTGATCGGGCTTGGTCGAAATCATATCCAGACAATTCATCAGACCAGGAGACTTCATCTGGAGCTTGCTGGGACCCAATCGAAGGTGCAACAGCTCTCAGATTGAAGCCACACTTCTCTGAGCCAAGGTATGAGCTAACTCTTCATCCCGAGCTTCTGGAGATTCTCCATTTCAAATGCTTTAGTTTCAATGCATGTTAACCGTATAGATGTGTTCGTCTCTTCAAGACGAATCCATAGAGTATAAGAACGTAAAAATCCATCGAGAATCGAGCGAGATCTTGGGATTTAGTGTGGACGGCTCTCGGGCGAGAACACTCGGGGACGATGAACGGATGCCGTCCATTCAATACACGCGCGGACGGACGGCTCAGATGGTGTCGGACCGTGAGACGCGTACGAGAACCGCGGGGTCCGGCCGGCCGACTCAAGTGGCGACGTCGAATGGGAGCGCGCCGCGCGGCCTTTCGGAGCTGCCGAGGATGCGTTGGCGCCGACTCGGATAAGTAGAAAATTAGGGATTTTTTGATTTATTTAATTCCCTAAACTTCAAAAATTCATATCTCTCGTGTAGAAAAATCGAAAAATAAAATAAAAATACCCTCTTGCTCGCTGAAGAGAGGAGAATAATGTGGAAAAGAAATCACTTAATTTCATCAAATATTTTATTTTTTATAATTTATTTACTCTCTCGCATTGTTTTAATTCTCCATGCATGCATACAATTCACCATGGCATGAGACCATAGGGCTTTTGAAGCCTCCGAATTTGGGAACATTCCCTAAATTTTCCAAAGTCGAGGCCATCCCTATGAAGAGTTCTTGATTTTTCAAGTTCGAGTCACTCGTTTTAAGTATTTTAATTCCAAGTAATATAGCATGTTGTGAAATAAATTCTAGGAAAATTTGGTGATGTTCCTTATGACCAGAGAACCCTAGGAAAAATAGATTTTGGCTTAGTTCATTCAAAACAACCCTAATCGGCTTAAACACCCAAAATAGGTCTTTAATTAATTAGAGTTAACCGGGCATTAAATTGACTTGAAATCAATTCTCCACTGACCTTTAGGATCAGAGGAATCCACCATAAAAATTTGAGGTCAATTGGACTTGGTTAGCCCCACTAATTGGGTTGATTAAGTCACTTTGCCACTTTAAACTTTAAAAATTCATAACTTTTAAAATACTTTTTAAAAATCCATCAAATTGGTTTTGGAGCCTCTCTGATATCAGGGAAATCTAAGAAAATTAAAATTTCAATTTTCTAAAAAAGTTGATTTTTAATAATATTTTAATATTTTTAATAATTAAAAAATAATAAAAATCACAAAAATAATAAAATTCACCAAAATGTCACATTTTGAATTTTAATCACTTATGAACAAATCCCACATTTTTCTTAGCTCTATTTAGTGAGATATTGAATTTTAAAGCCCTAGGGTAATTTTAAAATTAAAAAAAATGTATTTTCTAGCATTTTCACTAAAATAATTATAATAAATCATAGAAAAATCAGAAAATTGCAAAATTTGCTTCTCTGGTTTCCTTGATATCAGAGAGATTTTTGAAAAATATAAAACCCATTTTTCAACATCTATTTTATTTTTAAATTAATTAACACTCCAAAACTCAAAATAATTATAATAAAAATAATATAATTCAAAAAATCACCAAAATTGGTCCAAGTGCTTCTCTGGTCATTAGGAATGTCCCCTAATTTTCTTAAGAACAGAAACTTTCCCTTGGTCATGTTATTAAATTTTCCTTGAAAATCTCTATTTTCCACCAAAAATAATTATATAAATAAATTAAATACAGAAAAATCACATTTTCTCCTCTCATGTCTTTATTGACATATGAGTGAAGTCACATAAAAATTTCAAGTTCATTTGGGTTCAATTTAGTCGAGTTATGAAATTATTAAGCTTAAAGGGTAAAATGGTAATTAAAATCTTTAATCCTTAATTAAAACTTTAGGTTTAATAAAAAATCAACAAGTAAAATATTTGATCTTAATCTGGTTTGGATGATTGAAATTTAAATAATTAAAGGGTAGAAACCCATTAAATAATTTTAAAATGATTAAACTTTAATTAAATAATAGATTAAATTTGGAGGAATAATAAATCGAAATTATTAAAATAAGGGATATTTATTAGGAAAATATTTATTCTTTAATTTAAAAATCCCTAAACTAATTATATCATTAATACTCAACTCTTAATTAAAATGATAACTCAAATGTAAAACATTAAAAGACTTAATTGAATTATTAAATTCTTTTAAAATTTCAATTAAAATTAAAAAATAAAGTAAATTAAAAATTAAATTAAAATTAAATCAAATTAAATTAAATTAAATTAAATAACTAAATTAAATTAAATTAATAATTAAATTAAACAATTAAATTAAATTAAATTAAATTAAATTAAATTAAATTAAATAATTAAATTAAATTAAATCAAATCAAATTAATTAAACATCAAATTAAATTAAATTAAATTAAATTAAATTAAAACTCAATTAAATTAAATTGAATTAAATATAACATCACCTAAGACATAAAAGAAATTAAATATAAAGCAACTTCAACACTATTCCAAATTTAAACCCTTTAACTTAAATCAAATCATTTGAATACTAATTTACCCTCGAAAGCTTTGATTATTATAACTCCTAAATGAAACATTAAATGAAGTGCTACTTCACTCATAAGATATTCAAATGTCTTAATTCACCGGGCAAGTTAACAAAACTTCAAAACCTCTGACGATTGATTCATTTATATAATTAAATTCATTTGGACTTAAAACAATCCTAAAAATATCGAAAAGATGTTTAAGATTCTTCTTAAGCACTTCCTCAATATGATAGGATATTTATAAGAACAATCGGATTTAATTGTTCTTCGATGAAGAAAATCGTCCTCAAACAAAAACACAAAGAACCTAGACGTCATAGGGATGACTAGACATATGATTAGGAACTTGGTAGAAAACCATAACCCTTACCTTAGCCTTTACCTAGGAACTTGCTTAAATATTCTAATCGTGTTTTAAGTGTAGCTTGGGATGACTGGAAAGACCCTCCGTGTACGCTTTTATTTTATTGCAATCTACTTTCTTGCAATTTACTTTCTTGCAATTTACTTTATCGCAAATGCACTTTACTTTTCTCGCATGATAAAACAACCGTTGCATGAAAACCCACACCTTTAGGATAGTTCCTAAAACCGAAACCAAAACTAAGTTAAAAGTCATTGCAAGATAAAATTCACCGCCACAACATTTCAAAATATAAAACAACTCAAAATTTAATCACAAACGGAACACAAAACTACAATTGCAACTAAATTAAAACGTCCCGTTGGATGATCTGGAATACCTCTGATGATGTAACCTACGTGTTGCTAACGGGATTTCCCACTGGCCTAAATGAAAGTGTGGAACTCATTCAGCTGAGTTTAGCAAATTCATCCGGACTAAGTGAATCCGATAAAAATAATGATGCCGAAGGATGGAACCGTGGGATCTTAACCTGTGTCGTTATAATCAACTTTAAGATTTGTTTTAATCAAAATACAAGAACACTTGGAAAATTAAGACTTCTCTAAACTAAAACACTTTCCTCATCCCCGATTTATGATTTCTAAAACTAAACCTCTCGCAACAACAAGGAGCTTGGAGCATGGTGGGCAAAGCACGGCCATCGTCGTCAACAAAACTCGAACCTACTTCAGCAGAAACCTTCTTAGAATTAAAACAACAAAGCCATAGGACTTCGAGGTAGCTTGCCTAAGTGCAACATAAATCCTCAACCTCTTCGTTAGTGCATTTGCATTGCAAATTAAGCCCTAACCGATCTTAGGATTCCAAGGTAGTCGTCCGATACGACAATAAACCCTCACATCTTCTAAAGCTATTTGTTTGATTTTATCATACAAATATAAGCCCTAATTAATTAAAATCGGCAAGATCGAAATACTAAATAAACCTTAGACTTTCCTAAATTCAAGCCAAACAATAGGATAGTCGGGAAATTACCGAAGTTCACTTCGAATCGGTGATTTCTCCTACCTTTCTTCCTTTGGATTCACAAAACAAAATGTTCCAAATTTGATCCATTCCCTATCGAAATTCCAAAATTCAATCTTTGAAAACCTTAAACTTTGAAATTCTTGAGAGCGAATTATCGGTTATTATCGAGAGTTTTCTTAGTGATTCCCGTCACTTAAGATGTAATTAACTATAGGGCTCGCCCTTATAGGGAATTTTAAAGAACCTGTGTAATATAAACCCCGTTTAATACTTTCATATTAAGCAAGGGAATTTGTCGGCTTATAAAATTGGTTCGCAGACCAAACGGATGTCACAAAACTTCTAGTTTATTTCGATCGAGCCCCACCTCAAGCGGTGTATCTATCCTTAGGGATAGATACACGGTCTATGGTGCGGTGCTCGTTTATATAAACTATTTGGGATGTGAGATCGGTTTAATCTCATATCTTAAAACTTTCAAATTTAAAATTATTTTCAAAGTCAAATACTACTTTCTAAATTATATATATATTTAAATCAAATTTAAAATTTAAATTCGCCGACAATTTCTGTTAGGCGCCCCCTTTTCAAAATATCACACAACCTAAAAATAGTGCCGACAGAAAGCAGGACTGAACCTATTCCAAATGCTAAGGAAGAATAGGATAAAGCCTATCTGGAATGCAGAGTGCTTTGATTTCAATTTCTTGCCGAGAGGATCAAATTTCGAGATTCGTCGAGAAAGGAGTAGAGCCGCGCCTATCCCGAGTGCCGAGAATTCGTGAGAAGGGAGTAGTGTAGAAGCCTATTCCGAATGCTGAGATGGGAGTATGGTGGAAGCCTATCCCGATTCCTGACATGGGAGTAGGGCGGAACCCTATCCCGATTGCTGAGATGGGAGTAGGGCGGAAGCCTATCCCGAATGCTGAGATTTCGTCGAGATGGGAGTAGGGCGGAAGCCTATCCCGAATGCTGAGATTTGCTGAGATGGGAGTAGGGCGGAAGCCTATCCCGAATGTTGAGATTGCTGAGATGGGAGTAGGGTGGAAGCCTATCCCGGAGTAGGGCGGAAGCCTATCCCGAATGCTGAGATTTGCTGAGATGGGAGTAGGGCGGAAGCCTATCCCGAATGTCGAGATTCGTCGAGATGGGAGTAGAGCGAAGCCTATCCCGAATGCCGAGATTGTTGAGATGGGAGTAGGGCGGAAGCCTATCCCGAATGCCGAGATTTCGTCGAGATGGGAGTAGGGCGGAAGCCTATCCCGAATCGTCTGAGATTTATGAATGCGAGAGATTGAACATATTGCAAAGTGCAGAGAATGATTGTAGAAGTTCATGTGGATTTGAAATTCTTTTTGATGTTTGGATTTTTATGAAAGAGAGTTCTTATTTATTTTCCTTTTCTTTTCTGTTCTTTGTTCGAAGTTCATTTAACTTTAATGGCGTTTCCTAGTCAATTTGTACAAAAGAGATGAAGACAAAATGTGACATGGTCACTTTCATTCCAATCTTGTTGAAGATACATCATACAACTCGATCTGAAATAGTCTTCATACAATCCATGACTCAAAACGGACTATGTATGATTCTCGTTGATCCATCCAAAAGTATCTCGCTAAATCCATGTCCGAATAGTAAGGTACATGGTCAATAACATCACCTTCCAAGCCACCCTCGGCAGGAATGCCGCATGGATGTGCTTTGGAGGTGTGATATCTCCCATGTAACTCACGGCTCGTATGGCCGGAGACTCTCCACTTCGGATCCGGTCGGAAATGGTATGGTACCTTTCTGGCGTCCATTCTTCTAAAGGTGATAGAGATCCGCTCCACTGGTACTCCCGGTATGCAATGTTTTGCGATATCCGCTCCATTTCCTTGCAGTATCATGATGAAACTTACCGGAAGTGGTATCTCCACTGGCCCTCGGAACTTGCTCGGGCCTGCTATCCGGAGGTCAGATCCGAACATGATATTGCACTGGTTGACGAACGAAACCGTGCGTAAAGGTCCGACAAAGTCGTGGTGGTCTATGTGTGGAGGTATGCGATCGCCCTTCGATAGATGTTGATGATGCAACCGCTGAGTATACAACTGCCGGCGTACCCTTCACATTATCATTCTTTTCACCATTCTTTTAATTATTCTTGGCATGGGATCCACCTCACCGTGACGGAGTATCCCTGGTGGATTCCCTTTTCTGTCTTCTGCGAAGTTATAGCAACATCTGCATTGTATTGTGAGTCTTCCTTTCCCTGGCATCCACTTCCGTGGTTCTGAATAAGTCTTTTCTCACAGACGGCCTGCTCGACCCATCTTCTGAAGTTCTAGAATGCAATCCACAATCTGTTGTTTCTCGTATTCTGAGAATACACCTTTATGTAGCTCGAGGCCTTCCAGGATATTGATTCTTCTGCCTCCAATCCTTTCAAAGTATTCAAAGGTCTTCTTTTCAACTATTTACATTTTCTCCAGGTCATATTCTGGAATTATCTAAAGTCCTCGGTGTCTGGTAACGTAATTTGGGATGTATGGCTCAACCCCAGCATGCTCTCCTGCATGTCTCGGCTCCTCGGGGATAGTCTCCGTAGGGACATCCTCCGGGGTTGCTTTCGCAACAAGACTCTCCGGGTCTGGTACATCTGCTCGGTGTTGAGGCACCGACTCCATTTCTGTTCTTCCTGGTATTTCTTTCATCTGTTCCAACCTTTTTGGAGTTGGCTTTCTTCTTTCTGGTTCCTGCCGAACCGGTCTCCTTGGAGCATTTGCACTAACAGTACCCACTGTCTGTCCATGTTGATCTTCTGCTAACTTGGTCAACATCTTGCGAATACGACGATTCTTATTTCATCGCTGGGTAGCAGTGAGAGTAGCTCTTCTCTCTCCTTAAATTTTTGTGGGCGCGGCACTGAGAAGCCCACCTTCTGCTGTAGCAACCACGGACATAATTTTCTTATCTTCTGCGGCGTTTGTTTTTCTTTTCTTGTTGTTGGATTGGTGGCTCGGGCCACCCACTTTCATCACCTGTTTCGTCGTGAAGTTCTTCTCGATCAACCGGGATCCAATCATTTTCTTCGTATTGTAGGACCACCGGTGTGAAGTCCGAGTCAATCTCTATCACTCGCTCCATCCTTCACCCTCTTTTCATCGAGTGCGAGACTCACGCCATTTCTAAAGTTTAGGACCAACCGCCCGTTCGACATTTCCCCGCACAAAAGACAAGGAAAGGATCGGGGGCGTACTAAGAACAAGAACATTAAGAAAATATTTATCACCGAAGATTTTTATTCACTTATTTTAATTTTTAAGGAAAGTAGGAAAAGATGAAGAAAGATCAGGAACAAGATTTGATTTGAACGGAAGGGTAAAACTTTATTATTATGATTTCACGTATTTTATTTTTTTAGTACATTTATTTATTTATTTTTTGTGTTTTTGGGTTCGGACCCAGTCACAAAGTGATTGTCTCAACCGTGTTTCTAGGGATAGGACTCTATTTTAGAGGTCACCCTTTGAAACATCAGGTTGCATAATACTTTTTTAAATATCTTTCATTGATTGAAAGCATTTGTCGTTCTCCTTGGCAATTCACAAGTTGGTAGGAGCCTCATGAGTAGACTGCCTCAACTATAAACGGCCCTTCCTAAGTTGGTTCAAATTTGCCCCTTATCTTGCGATGTGCAAGAATAGGTCTTCTAAGAACAAGAACCAAGTCACCCACTTTGAAAGTTCTTGGGCGGACCAGTTTATCATGAGCCTGGATCATCTTAGCTTGGTACAGTTCCAAATTTTGTTGCGCTGCAAGTCTTTTTCCTTCCAAGTTTTCCAGTTCTTCCAGTCGTAATCTGGCATTTTATTCTGTGGTAATTTTATTTGCAACTGCAATCCTGAGTGATGGAAGCTGGACTTCCAATGGTAACACTACCTCGGACACGTACACTAAAGTGTAAGGTGTAGATCGAGTAGGAGTCCTCGAAGGTTGTCCCGTAGGCCCATAAGGCTTCTAACAACTTCTCGTGCCAATTTCTCTTGTTGTCGTCCAAAGTTTTCTTTAAGATTTGAACGAGAGTTTTATTAAAAGCCTCGGCCAAGCCTTTTGCTCTTGGGTAGTAGATTGTTGAGTATCGCCAGTCGATTCCATGTCTCCTGACAAAATTGTTGATTTTTGTACTTCTGAATGCAGACCCATTATCTGAAATGATTCTGCGCGGTACCCCAAAACGGTAGACGACTTGGTTCTTGAAAAACTGTAGCACATGGTGTGCCTTTACTTATCTGAGTGGAACTGATTCTGCCTATTTAGAAAAGTAGTCTGTAGCTGCAAGGATGAAGTGATGTCCTCTTGAAGAAGGCGGTTCTATCAGACCCACTATATCTGTGCCCCAACACTCAAATGGCCACGATGCAATTGTCGGATGTAGCACATTTGGAGGTTAGTGTAGAACCACTCCGTGTACATGACACTGGTGACAACTTTTGGCAATCTTCATGCAGTCGGTCATCATCGAGGGCCAGTAATACCCTAGTCTTTTAATTTTCGGGCCTGACTGATGAGCGCCACAAAGTCCTGAATGCACTTCTTTGACAATTTCACGAGCCTCGAACCCGCTCAGGCATCTTAACCACATCTGATCAAAAGACCTTATGTATAATGTATTGTTGATTAATGCATAAGTCAGAGTTCTTTTCTTGATTTGATGTGCTAATGACTTATCGTCCGGTAATTTCCCCGTTCGTGGTGTATTCTATTAGCGGCCGACGCCAATCTTCGTGAGTTTTCCGTCACCACCGCAACTCGATTCCTCTCGCTTTTTCCGATTTCGTATGAAATCCATGTCGGGCTGTGATAGGACTCGTCGTCCTTGAACTGACACTTCAACTGACTCATCTTGTAAGCAGGCAAATTCTTTTGCAAGGCGGGCTAGCTCATCCGCAAGAGCATTTTCTCTTATGGGGATCTTGTAGATTGTTACATTCAGAATTTGTCCCAAAAGTTTCATGGCATACTGAAAGTATTGCTCGAGTCTTGGCTTTAAGATTTTATATTTTCCTGCGACCTGTTGAATGATCAACTGAGAATCTCCATAGATGTTGATGTCTATTATTCCCATCTGAATGGTCAGTTCTAGTCCTTTTATGAAGGCCTCGTATTCTGCCTCGTTGTTTGTACACGACTCTGTTAAATGGTAGGAGTATCTTAACATCCCCCGCTCCGTGTTATAAAGATTAGTCCGATTCCTCGCCTTACCGGCACTATCATTTGCAATTCTTTGTCTTTTCGTGCCGAAGATGCTCCGTCGAAGTATAGTTCCCAACGTCGATCATCGTTGTCTTCTAGCTTCATTATCCGCTCATCCGGCAAGTCGTCATCGAGAGGCGATTCTGCCGCAAAGGGTGTGCCGCAAGGAAATCTGCTAGGATTTGTCCCTTTACTGGCACGAAGAGGCACGAAAGTTATATCGAATCGCAATAAGTATCATCGACCACCCGGCAAGCCTCGCCGTAAAGTGTCGGACGGGTCATCAAATATCGCAATGGATTAACTTTCGAAATAAGGTCGACCTCGTGAGAGAGCATGTAATGCCCGAGTTTTGTGCGGCAAAGATTAGTGGCCAAACAATGCTTCTCAATTGGAGGATATTTTACTTCCATCGGAATCGGACGACGGCTTAAGTAGTAGAGAGTATTTTTTTTCCCTCATCATTGACCTGGGCTAGCAGGGCTCCAAGGGAGTTGTTTAGAGCCGCGGTATAAAGCATCAACGGTCTACCTGAGACTGGGGCTGCTAAGATAGGAGGTGTCATTAAGTATTGCTTGATGTCCTCGAAGGCCCGTTGGCATTTCTCTTCCCAAACGAATTTGGCGTCCTTTTTAACTAATGCCGAGAAGGGCTGACACCTACCTTACAAGTTCGAGATAAAGCGTCGAAGGTATGCCAGCTGTTTTAAGGTTTTGGGAGGCGGCATTTCTAAGATAGCTTTAATCTTTTCCGGATCAATTTCGATCCCACGATGTCAGACAACAAATCCTAAGAATTTCCCGGAGGTGACGCCGAAGGCGCATTTTAGGGATTCATCTTAAGGTCAGTATCGCCTTAGTCGCTCGAAAATAATTCTCAAATCATACAGGTGATCTTCCTTTAGTTTGCTTTCGATGACCACATCATTCACGTAAGCACTCAACTCGGTTGTGAATGAGTTCATCAAAAATCTTTGTCATTGCTCTTCGGTATGTTGCTCCCGCGTTCTTTAGTCCGATTGGCATTACCGTGTAAAGCAATATACTCCGATCGGCGTTCTGAAAGCTGTGAGCTTTTCGTCTTCTGGTGCCTTCTTTATCTGGTTGTATCCTGAAGATCCATCCATGAAAGAGAATATTTAATGTCTCGAAGCGATGTCGATCATCAATTATGGGATTGGTAGTGGAAATTCATCATTTGGACATGCTTTGTTCAAGTCTCTGAAATCTACGCAGATTCTGATATGACCATTCTTCTTTCTGACTGGTACCACGTTGGCTAGCCAAGTAGGGTATTGTTCTTCACGGACAAATTTAGCGTCTATTAGCTTCTTAACTTCAGTTATTACTTGTTGTTCAATTTCAGTACGCATTCTTCCGGAAGCTTCGTCCGATCGGAACGGAAGTAGGATCCACTCCTAGCCCGCGAACCGCGACTTCGGAGCTAATCCCGGCATTTCGTCGTAACTCCAAGCAAAACGACTTTGAATTCCATTAATAGCTTCGATCATTTCCTCGGAATCTTCTTTATCGAGTAAGGAGCTAACAAAGGTCGGTCTCAAGCTTTTCGCTAGTACCTAAGTTAACTTCCATTAACTCATCTATTATGGATTTGATTTCTTCTTCAAATTCTGGTGGATCATCTCCAATTTGCAGATCTTCAAGCTCTTTTGTAGTTTCTAAACAGTCTTCATTAGGTTTGCAAGTGACAACCAAACAAAATTCCGTATCGCCAACTGAACCTACTGTGCCAATCCGAGACCATGTTTTGAATTGGGAGGCCGACCGGCATTATTCCATAATTTTTTGAAGTGTTGTGCTCGGCCTTTTGTCCATTGTCGAGGTAAGACACCACGTTGAATTAAATTTTGAACACAAGGAGAGTACCACTCAAAAGGTAATTCCATTAATTCAGAAGAAGTAACATCTTCAAATTGTACATTGTTTTCAGTATTGGAAGAAGAAGTGCCACGGTAAAATTTGATTGGCTTTGCACCGCTTCCACGTACTTCTTTGACCACCATACCCTCGATCTTATTAGACCGGATCGGGGTCGTGGTCATAGATGTGTACATAGTGGTTAATCTTCTCGTACATCGATTTGTATTATTCGTTCTTCTCATCTTCGAGAGACATCTTCGAATTGTGGTTTCTTCCGCTTTATCGTAGTTGCTCCTTTCGACTTCCACTTCTTCCTCGTAGCCGTTTTCCCAATCAACGTTGATCATCGGCTTTTTCTCGTCCAACTCGTCCAGTTGTCTCTTCCACGACCTCGTCCCCGGCCTCGACCTCGGATGCGAGTTCTGGAGAAACCTTCACCATCTCGCCGTAAGGGAGTGGTGAGTGACTCGTTGGGCTAGAACTTCGTGTTCTTTATTGTCTCGAATTTCTTTTGCTTCATTCGGCACGGTGTTTCCGGAGAAGATTGTTTTCTTCGGAGGTGCGTAATAAGCCGCATCTTCATGGACTCCAATCTCATGTACAAAGAAAGGTTGCAAATCACCTTTAATGCACTGTTCTCCTCCTTCGTAGTATTTTATGCACTGATGCAGAGACGACGGTACCATCCGGTTCTCATGTATCCATGGTCGGCCCAATAGCGCGTTGAACGATGTTTCAGAATCAATTATATGGAATTTTACGGTTGTCTTTGCTAAGTCACCGGTCTTCATTAACAGTGTTATTGATCCAAGTGCTCTTTCTCCTTTCTGGTTGAATCCTCTTAGTAACATCTTGTCCGCTTCAAGCTCGCGAGCATCAATTTCTAAGTATGCTAGCGTCCGGAGATTCATTATGTTTATTGATGCTCCTGGATCCACCAATACTCTAGAGAGCGTAAATTTTCCGATTGTAACTGAAATATACAATGGTCGGTTGTGATCGGCCGTCCCAAGCAGTAGATCACTGTCCGTGAAGGTAACACCTCGTTGCTCCTTTAACGAGCAAACCTCGTCTAAGGAATCTCTGGCCATCTGAGCTAAACAAATATCCGGATCAAGTAAGGCCTCGATCGAGCTTCCTCATCTCTTTCGATAAGATGAGAGCGTCGTAGATGCTCGGCTCAGTCTGGCAGCTTCCTAAGATGGGCTAGCACGTTATAGTCCACTTTGTTATCATGAGTCTCGGCTTTCTTCCCGAATGGGCAATTCTTCCGTCGGGGTTGATTCTTCCCGAACAACCACCCGCTTTCCTTTGTCTTTTGGACCCATTCTTGGAGGCAGAACCCTTCCGCTCCTTAAATTGACTTCGTGATTTCTTCGAGTCCGGTACCGAATTTACAGGTGTCTCCTTTTGAATTGGCATGACAGGTTCTTTTGGGGTTGCTTCGGAATCTGAAGGCTCTAACTCTATTGTGATTGGAGTTCCTTGGAATTCACAAATAGATTCATTGCTTATTGAACTTCCATAGCCTTCTTGAAGAATGTCTTCTTTGTCATCGTGATTGTCGAGGTTGTGTATGATTTGAGAATCGTTATTGGTATCGGAATCGGGATCTAGATTAGATTGGTTGTCGTTAGTTACGTAATCGTTAGAAACAGTCAAAACGTAGCCAACGCCATAACTCTTATCATTATAAGATCCCGCGAGAGCGAGCAAATAATCATAATGAGTCAGAGGTTAGAGGAATTTTTCCCCCGAATCGGAAACAATTGTCCTAGGATAAGCAACCCCTAGTCTAGCCTTAGGAGCCTCGGTCTTCTCTTCTTCTATGATCTCCTTCTTTTCTATGATCTTTTCTTCATGGGGCGGTTCTTCAATTGCAAGTGATAGCGCCGGTCGATGTGTTTCAAACTCGAGTCGAAGCATGCGCCGAAGCGGCTTGGATGCGATCCAAAATTTTCTTCGATGACTTCGTCCAAGCGGTACTCCATCCATCATCGGTCGTGTAAGGGTCTATCGAACAATGGGATCCGTCGAAATAACATCGACGTAACCTCCTTTCTCGGGGCTCTTTCATGTATTCCTTTGGGATCGTTATGTTCCCTTTTCGGAGATTGTTGTCAAGCCAACTTTTAAAGGTGATGCAGTCCTCTATCTTATGTCCAAGCATCCGGTGGTAAGGGCGTAGTCGGGATGGTCTTTCTTGTTGACTTCCTCCGGCTTTCGGGTTCCGCGACCGAAAATCCGAAGTCTTCATCAAATCGCGGAACATCTTTGGCACTCGCCTCGTTCTCGAATGGATATTCTCTATTTATGAGCTCCTTTAACGTGCGCTGTGGGCGAGGCGGTTGCTCATATTGTCGGGTTGGTTGATAACCGGGCCGAGGTTGTTGGTAGTTCCGCCGAGGTTGTTGCTTCGTGCGCTCGTATTCGTATTGGTCGTTTCGCCTTTGTCGATCGCGCGCGACGATCCCGGATTTCTTTTCGAATGTCTTCGTAGGCTTCTGCTTGTCTGTTTTATCGATGAAACTTAGTTGTTTTGCTTCCTCTTGCAAGCTCACGGCCTTGCTTAACAACTTCTAGAAAGTCTTAATTGTGAATCCCTTAAGGAGAAGTGCTATCGAGCCGTGAATGCTTTTAAGCAGGATACCGACTGCATGTTGTTCTTGTAGCTGTGGCTCACACTTCATGCTTAGATTTCTCCGTCTAAGTATGTAATCCACTAAAGTTCCATTCGGTTTCTGTTTCTCCACCACTAAGTCACCGATGGTGATATGGTGCTGAGCTCTGGCAAACCGTTTCACCAAGAGATTTTACAATTCTGTAAATGTCTTTACCGAACCGTTTGGTAACTTTGCATACCAATCAAAGGCGATCCCTGACAGGCTACTGACGAATTGTCGAAAGAGTAAAGCGTCACTTCCACCGGAGTTACAACAACTAGCACGAAAATGTGCAACATGCTGTCGAGGATTTTCGGTACCATCAAAAGTCTTGAACAGAGGTGGTACGAAGCCTTTTGGGTATTGTACCGCATCGAATTCTTCGGGGTAAGGTCTACCCGTCCGAATAGATGCTCCGCTCTTAGAGTGTGCTAAGGCTTCTCGCACTCGCTCGTTCCATTATGTTCTTGATGTCCTTCTCTCGGAATCATGTTCGAGTAGAATCCTTCTTCGCCGATCGTCTCCGTTACCGGATGTAATCTCTTTTCCTCCGTCCGTAATATGAATAACTTTCGGAGGTGCTTCTCTTCGGGTCGAACCCGACTCGAAGAGCGGCTAGAGCTGCAGCCATCTCTTCCATCCTTTTTGCCATTTGAGAGATTGTATCATCCTTTTCTCGAATTTGTGCTCTTAATGCTTCCGGTTCATCCCTCTCTGCAGCTGCTGGGGCACCTTGCGAAGCTGACGATGCTCGTGTCTCAACCATGTTGATCTCCACATATTCGTCATCCATGAACTCTAACGAGTCAACTTCATCTCCAAACTTTTCTTCCCTTTCTCTTGCTAACCGTTGAATGTCAGTTCTCAGCTTTTCCATAGCGTCCTCCAATGGTCTTTTCGTGCAGTATCACAGTTATCACGCGATGACCGTTGGGTTTCCTTCTTGAAGTCTCCTTCATCAGCAGCTGGCACTTTCTTCGACTCGAGTCTTCCGATGAGACTTTCCTTTTCCGGTCGTTGTTTTGGTCTTAATCGACGGGTAGTAGGACGTCATACCATCCTTCTAGCAGCGAGGCGCCTAGGACCGGATGGTCCGTCTACCGAATGCTCGGAAGGTGGTATCCTCCCCGATCCGTAATCCCGAAACAATAACAGTGGACCGGCCTTCATCTTTTTATTCGGTTTCTCTCGTGGCGCTAACGGGTTCTACTCGCGGCCCAAGACGGGATTCGGTCGGTACCCGCCCTATTCTTCTTAAAATTTCGATACAGGACATCTCTCTCTTCTTTGCTAATTTTTCTATCACAGTCTGCAGTCGGGGAAATGGTGTAATCCTAGCCCTTTTCTTTCGACTGTCGCTATAGTATGCGGGTCGAGATAATGTAGAAGCAATCTTGCGGACATTTTTCTCGTCAGCTGCGGCAGAGAGGGGATGGAATCTACTTCTTTCCAAAAGCGGTGTGTATTCAGGCAATGGTATATACTCAGGTAGTGGTGTATATTCAGGGATTTCTTCCAAGAAAGCAACTTCGGTAGCTCCGGCCTTCTCGGCAATCTTTTCCGCCTCTGTTTCTTCTATGAGTCCGTGTTAGGGTGGAACCCTCGAGCTGGACCCAATTTCGAAAATGAAGGCCTCGCACGGAAGTTTGTACCCTCCACGGTAACATGTTCGTTACAAATTTGAACTTCCTTCCCCTTTAGTTTGGCGGAAGCCGGGGTAGGTGCAGAGACGACTAGACCGGTGAGGGTAGAGACAACAGTCCTTCTACGAACAGTAGTATTCCTCTCAGCTAGAACCCTTAGCAGGGGAGGGAACTCTTGGGCTGACTTCAGGTTGAATTCAATCAAAGGTCTTTCGGCTCGTATACTTTGTCCGTAAGTGTAAAAGGGTAACGTCGCTGATCTCGACATTTGTGTTCTCGAATCCTTGTCCGAAACTGGATGATCCCATTGTCGGGCGGCTCATCCTTGTAAACGAGCCGAAGTCCAGTCCATTGGTGAAGGAGAAAATCAGCTTTGGGGCAGACATTTTCTGTAAGGTAGATTCTGATTGTCAGTCCCAAGTTATGCTTTTTCTCATCGAGACGAAAAGAAAGGAATCGAAAAGAGTCCGAACACATGTTTGTTCATGTATTTATAAAAAGGAGTTATAGTTTAAAAGAGTCATTCACTAGAGGATTTGTTTATTAGGAATAGAATATTCAAAGGTGTAGATAAGGTGAGGAATCCGATGCAGAATTGGAAAGGAAGAGAAAGTCTTATGCAAGACTTCTCGATTCGAAGGACTGCTCCTAAACTAACACCTATTGGGGGTCCACCCCACCTCAGAAAAGAGGTAAAAGGATCTCGGAACCTCTCCGTTTAGGGGTGTCTAAACAGTGGCTCCTAAATCCGAGAGGAGTTGGCTATACTCGTTCAAGACAGAATTGAATGGGGTATTCCAACGGAAGAATGGTAGTCTTGGTCCACTAGGGGCATGGGCTCACTACCGATTTATGAAAGCAAAGCCATATGATCAAAATGGAGAGAAGAACTACTCCCCAGGGGAGTCGCCAGAAGTTGTCGGCATATTTTTAGGTTGAGTGTTGTATTTTTGAAAAGTGGTCGCCTACAGAAATTGTGGGCGAATTTTTTAATTTAATTTAAATAAATATTTTGAAAAGTAGTATTTGATTTTGAAAATAATTTTAAATTTGAAAATTTTAAGATATGAAATCAAACTGATCTCACATCCCGAATAGTTTATATAAACGAGCACCGCACCACAAACCGTATATCTATCTCGGAGAGTAGACACACCGCTCGATGATGGGGCTCGGTTAAATAAACTAGAAGATTTGTGACATCCGTTTGGTCTACGAACCAATTTTATAAGCCGACAAGTTCCCCTGCTTAATATAAAGGATTTAAGCAGGGTTTATATTACCTGGGTTCTTAAAGTTCCCTATAAGGGAAAGCCCCTATAGTTAATTACATCTTAAATGAAGTGAATCATTTAAGAAAACTCCCGATAATGATCAGTGACTTTGCTCTCAAGAATTTCAAAGTTTAAGGTTTTCAAAGGATTGGATTTTGGAAATTTCAAAAGGGAATGGATCGAATTTAGAACAGTTTATTTTAGGAGTCCAAAGGAAGAAAAGGAAGAAGAGTAGGAGAAGCTGAGGATCCAAGAAGAATCTTGGCAACTTTCCAAACTATCCTATTATTTAAATCCTGGTCATCGTCTACGACTGGTGTGAACCCGTGACCGTCAACCTTCTAACCCTAATTTCTCACTCGATTCTCAATGGATTTTTGTGTTCTTATGCTCTATGGATTCGTCTTGAAGAGACGAACACATCCATATGGTAAACATGCATTGAAATTGATTCAAACTAAATGGAGAATCTCTGGAAGCTCGGGAAGAAGAGTGAGTCCATACCTTTGCTCAGAGAAGTGAAGCTTCGATCTGAGAGTTGTGACACTTTCGATTGGGTCCAAGCAAGCTCCAAATGAAGTCCCTTAGCCTGGTGAATTTTCTAGGTATGAAAGTGCCCACAGCTGATCACAAAGCTTGGAGGCTAGAAGCAATGGCTGGCCTGGAGAGGGGGCTTTTGCTGGTAAACTTCTTCTCTTGGTCTGGTGAAGGTGTAGGACCAATCAATTTGGGGATTGGCTCACTGTGGTGAAGTGTCCCGGTTTTGGGCTTGGATTTCACTCGAAATCGAGCTCGCAGAGAGGAAATGGCAGGGGATTTCAGTGGGGATCAAGTTCTCTATGTGTAGAGAGTGGTCCGGGATGATTTTGGCGGGGTTTCGGTAAGTTTTGGTTCAAGCATCCGGTGGTGTTTAAATAGGAGAGGGTGGAGGGCCTCCCGTGGGGGTTCAAGGTCGGGATCGACTGCTCCGGTGAGGAGAAGAAGAGCTATGCCTGTCCATTTGGGTCGAGACAAGTCGGCAAGGTGGAATTCCAAAATTCGGCTCCTCCCGAGGTCTCGGCCATGGTTTTTTCCGGCGATCCGGCCTCGCTGGCTGAGCAGGCATGGGTCACCCTCGAGTCCGGTGGGTCGGGGCTGGAGGTTTGTGCGATCAATTGGCTTTGCCATGTGTAAAGGGGATGGCTTGGAGTGGAATGGGAAGAGGCCATTTTGGCTTGGTTTGGGTCAACCCATGGAAATAGGCTTGGTGCACCTCCCCAAGACCCGATTTTGAGCCGAGGAAATCATTTAGGTCGGCTTAGAAGGGGTGGTGAAGTCTCCATCCATGGTGAGGTGGCTAAGCATGGTTTAGTGTGTGACATGCTTAAGGTAAAAAAAGGTTTAAAAGGGTTTAAGAAAGAGATCCCCTCTCTCGCCATTAATGGTTTGGTGAGGTGGAAAGTAGATTCCATGGCTCTCATGGCTCCCATGGGGCTCATGCATGGCTTCATGGCTCATATATGGCTTGGAAAAAGTTGTCTCACTTGCATGAGAAAGGGTATTGGAATTTTTTATGGATTTAAGGAGAATTGTCATAAGGCTTGATTTGGATTTATTTGGTAATGGATTTTAGAACTTAGGAAGTGTTTTAAATCAAATTGATGATGATAGAGGATTGTCATGTGGGCTTTGGGCCTTTTGAGATCATTTTTGATGGGCTTTTAGGAAGGCTAAAGGGGATGAGCCTTTAGGTTTGAAAATGGGCTTTTGAATGGAAAAAATTGCAAAGGGCCATGCCAAATAAAATGTTGAGTTTTGTTCAAGGATGTGTCTTGAATGATTTGAAGCAATTTTGGGGTAGTTTAGAATTGAATTGGGTGGAATTTGGGTTCATTTGGTAAATGGGCCAATGTAGGTCAAATTGGGCTAACTTGGGCCAATGTTGGGCTAGGGTTGAAATTGATGTAAAGTTAATGTTGGGAAATGTTTATGGAAGTGTTTCAAAGAAGTTTCAACTTTGGTTGGGCTTTAGTTTTGGGACTTGGGCTTATTTGGGTTAGGTTTGAGTTTAGATCAAAATTGGGCTTTTTGGTTTTGGGTTGAATTTGAGTGGGGTTTGGGTCCAAATTTTGGGCAAATCATGTTAGTTTTTTGTTTATGGGGATGTTATGAAGGTTTGGGAAAGATTTGGGATCAATTGGAGTTGTATTGGGTAAAATTGGATCAAGTTTAGGTCATGGGTCAAAATTGGGCTTTAGGCTCCAAATTGGAATTGAATCCAAATGTCAATCAAATTGGACTTGTATTTGGTCTAAATTGATATTGGTTAAGAATGGGTCAAATTGGGGTTTTGGCAAAAGTAGGGTAAATTGACAAAATCAGCCCATGGTTTAGTAGAACAAAATGAAATTGGGAATATTTGGGATTTTATGAAATTTTCTGGGAATTTTCTGAATTTTTGGATTTTTTAGCTAAGAGGGGTATTTTGGGTATTTGAAGGGTATTGGGGGGTATTTTTGGAATCTTTAGTATTTTTGGCTATGGATGATCAATTTGATTGGTGAGGAAATGTTTAGGGCTAATTTTGGGGAATTTTGGGTGATTTGGAAATTTTGGAGGATTTGGGCAATTTTAAGGGCTTTTGGTAGGTTTGATAGGTATAGGGTCTCCGGGGTCAAAAATTGAAATTTTGGAAAAGAGATGATTGATCAAATATGAGTGAAATGGAATCACTTTGATTGAGCCTTGAAGTCATATTAAGCCTATATGAGTCATGAGAGGACTCATTTGAGGCATTCACTATGTTGTTCCTAACCCTCTTAGCCAGGGGCTTAGGGGTTAAGGTCCATCCATATGAATCACCTAAATGAGTCAAGGAGTCAAGTTGGGTATGGGTGTGGTTTTAGGATTTGGATTGTGTGTGTGAGAGTGTAGAGTATGAGTGTAGTGAGTGTGTAAGTCAACCCTCACCAGACCAAGCTACCCGTGGTGGTCCTAAGGCCAAAGAGTCCTATGGGAACTCATCCTTTAAACCTTCACTTTCGATTTCAACCCTCAGTGTGATTAGGGGTCTACAATCAAGCTTGTGGGGTTTGCAGGGAGACAAGAAGTGGTTTAAATTTCTAAAGGATGGGTCCCAATTCTAGTCCTCTAAGATAGTCAAAGGAAAAGCCTAAGGCTAGATCCTAAGCACTAAAGAGGGAAGAGAAGACCTCATAAAAAATGAGGTCAACAAAGCCATATGAAGCCATGAGAGTTTTGACACCTCACCTAGTCATTTAAGGCAAGAAGAGGGGAGCCTTTCCTAAGCCTTCATTAAGCCCTCTTAACCCCATTTATGCTACACTCTAAACCAAGTTTAGCTACATCACCTTGGATGGGGACTTCACCACCCCTTCCTAGCTGACCCAAATGATTCTCCCTCAGCCCAAAGTCAAGCCTTGGGGAGGTGCACCTAGCCTAAACCATGACTTGACCCATTTAAACCCAAAAGAGCCGCTTCCCCCATTCCATTTGAATCAATCCCTTTACACATGGCATCAGCCAATTGAACTCACAAACATTAAGACCTGACCTCCCTGACCCTGAGGGTGACCTGACCCTGGTCGGACCACCACCCTAGTCGCCGGAAACCACCAGGTCGAGAGGCCTAATTTGATTCAAAAATTCAAATTGAATTGTCTGAGCTGTCCTAACCCAAATGGCCACCACAGCTCTTCTTCTCCTCACCGAAGCAGCAAATCCCAACCCTCAATTGCCCCTGGGAAGCCCCTAACCATGGCTATTTAAACCAGCAATTCCTCTCAGCCAAAAGGTTGCCTGAAATCAACCTTCATAGAACTTCACTAAACTCCTCACAGAGCTTCCCCTAGCCTAGAGCAAGTCGTCCTTATTGTCTTCCTTCCCTAATTTCCACTGATTGAGCTCAATTTTGGAGCTCAATTCTCAGGCCAGAACAGGACATCCCTTGAAACTCCACCAAATCCAAATTAACTTGTCCCACACCTTCAGCAGAGGTAGAGAAGAAGTTCCTCAGCAAAAGCCCCCTCACCAGGCCAGCCATTGCCTCCAGAGTCCAAGGTTTGAAATCGGCCTTGGTCACTTTTGTACCTAAGTAATTCCCCAGAGCCAGAGACTTCATCTGGAGCTTCCTTGGGTGCAATCGAAGGTGCGACAACTCTCTGATTGAAGCTTCACTTCTCAGAGCCAAGGTATGGATCACTTCCCCCTCCCAAGCTTCTGTGAATTCTCCATTTCATTTGAATCAATTTCATAGCATGTAAACCGTATGGATGTGTTCGTCTTCTCAAGACGAATCCATAGTGCATAAGAACACAAAAATCCATTGAGAAATGAGAGAGATCTTAGGGTTTGAGTGTGGACGGCTCTCGGGACACACCAGTCGGAGATGATGATTAGCCGCCGTTGGATCGAGCGTGTATCGAATGGACGGTGCAGATCGCGTCGGACGAGTGAACGGGACATGAACCACGGGCCCCCGGAGCGCTGAATCAGATGGCGGCGTCGAATAGGGAGGCGACACATGGGCTTTCGGAGCTGCCGAGGATGAGTTAGCACCGCGTGGATAAGTAGATAAATAGGCTATTTTCTATTTATTTAAATACCCAGAAATTGAAAAATCCATATCTTTGCATAGAAAAATCATAAAAATAAATTAAAAATACCCTCTTGCTCAGTGAATAGAGGAGAATAATGTGGAAAAAGAATTGAGTTAATTTGATGAGTATTTTATTTTTAATTAATTATTTACTCATTTCAATATTTCAATTCTCCATTTGCATAGACAATTCACCATGGCATGAGACCATAGGGCTTTTGTAGCCTTTGATCTTGGAAACATTCCCCGAATTTTCCAAGGTCAGAGGCCATCTCTATGGCAAGTTATTGATTTTCCAAATTTTTGTGCCTATTTTGATATTTTAATTCCAGTAATTACCATGTTACTTAGAAAATTCTAGAAAAATTTAGGGAGGTATCTTATGACTAGAGGACCCTAGGAAAAATGTATTTTGAGTTAATTCATTAAGAATAACCCTAATTTGCCTAAATACTAAAAACTGAATTTTAATTAATTTGGGTTAACCATACATCAAAATTACTTAAAAACAATTCTCCACTGATCTTTAGGGTTAGAGGAGCCCCACATAAAAATTTGAAACCAATTGGAGGTGATTAGCCCCACTAAATGGACTAATTAAGTTACATGATCAAAATTAAATTTTAAAAATTCATAACTCAAAAAATGCGTTTTAAAAATTCACCAGAATGGTTTTGGGCCTTCTCTGATGTTAGGAGAGTCTAAAAAAATTAAAACTAAAATTTTCTAAAAATTTTCATTTTTATCATTTTTTATCATTTTTTAATATTTTAATAATTAAAAAAATAATAATAATAAAAATCATAAAAATATTAAAAATCATAAAAATGTCATATTTTTCTTCCTAATCACTTAGAAACAAACCAAATATTTTTCCTAAGTCTCTAGGTTAAGATATTGAATTTTAAAGGCTTAAAATAATTTTTAATATTAAAAATGAATTTCCTTATATTTTCACTAAATTAATTCGAATAAATCAAAGAAAAATCAAAAAAATATAAAATTTATTTCTCTGAACTCCTTGAGGTCAGAGAGATTTATGAAAAATATAAAATCCATTTTTCAACTTTAATTTTATTCTATAATTAATTAACACTAAAAAACTCAAAATAATTATAATAAATAGAATATAATTTGAAAAATCACCAAAATGCCTTAACATGTGCTTTAAGTGTAGCTTGGAATGACGGGAACACCCTCCAGGTATGCTTTTATTTTATTGCAAGTTACTTACATGTACTGCGCTTTACTTTTCTTGCATGTTAAACAAGTTTGTTGCATGAAAACTGAAATCTTTAGGATAGCCACAAAACTGAAACTCAAAACTAAAATTAAAAGTCACCACAAAATAAAATTCACTGCCACAACATTTCAAAATATAAAACAACTCAAAATTTAATCACAAACAGAACAACAAAACTACAACTGTAACTAAATTAAAACGTCTTGCTGGATGATCGGGAATACCTCGGATGATGTAACCTACATGTTGTTAACGGGATTTCCTACGGTCTAAATGATAGTGTGGAACTTATTCAGTTGAGTTTAGCAAATTTATCTGGACTAAGCTAATCCGATAAAAATAACGGTGCCGGAATGATGGAACCGTGGGATCTTAACCGGTGTTGTTATAATCAACTTTAAGATTACCCTAAGTAAAACATTAAAGACACTTGGACTTTAAGATTTATCTAAACCAAAACACTTCTCTCATCTCCTGATTTTCACTTTCTAAAACCAAACCTCTGCAACAACAAAGAGCTTGGAGCATAGTGGGCAGCAAGGCCATCGTCGTCAGCAAAACTGGAATCTACATCAGCAAAACCTTTCTTAGTTTAAATACCCAAGCCATAGAATTTCGAGGTAGTTTGCCTAGTGCAACATAAATCCTCAACCTTTTCGTTAGGCACTTGCATAATCATTTTGTGCAAATTAAGTCCTAACCGGTCATAGGATTCCGAGGTAGTTGTTAGATACGACAAAAACCCTCACATCTTCGAGGCTACTTGTGTGATTATATCATACAAATATAAGTCCTAATTAATTAAATTGACAGGATTACAACGTTAAATAAACTCTCAAATTGAAACCAAATAATAGGATAGTTTGGGAAGTTACCAAGATTCTTCTTAGATCCTCAGCTTCTCCTACCTCTCTTCCATTGGACTCTTAAAATAAATTGTTTCAAATTTGAGCTAATCCCTCTTGAAATTCCAAAATTCAATCCTTTGAAAACCTTAAACTTTGAAATTCTTGAGAGCAAAACCATTGATCATTATCAAGAGTTTTCTTAAATGATTCCCGTTATTTAAGATGTAATTAAATATAGGGGCTTGCCCTTATAGGGAACTTTAAGAACCCAGGTAATATAAACCCTACTTAATTCCTTTATATTAAGCAGGGGAATTTGTGGGCTTATAAAATTGGTTCGCAGACCAAACAGATGTCACAAATCGTTTAGTTTATTTAATCGAGCCCCATCATCAAGCAGTGTGTCTATTCTTCAAGGTAGATACACGATTTGTGATGCGGTGCTTGTTTATATAAACTATTTGGGATGTGAGATCGGTTTGATTTCATATCTTAAAATTTTCAAACTTAAAATTATTTTCAAAATCAAATACTACTTTTCCAATTATATATATTTAAATTAAATTTTAATTTTAAAATTTGCCGACAACTTCTATAGGCGAACCCTTTTTAAAATACAACACACTCAACCTAAAAATAAGCTGTACAACTTCTGGCGACTCCGCTGGGGATAGTTCATCTCTCCATTTTGATCAAATGGTTTTTCTATCATAAATCAGTAGTGAGTCCATACCCCTTTTGGACCAAACTACCATTCTTTTCGTTGACATACCACGTTCATTTCTTTCTTGAACGGGTATAGTCAACTCCTTTTGGATTTTGAAGCCACTGTTTTGACACCTCTAAATAGAGAGGTTCTGAAATCCTTTTGCCTCTTTCTGAGGTGGGGTGGACCCCCAATAGGTGTTACCTTAGGAGCGGTCCGTCGGGTTGAGAAATCTTACGAGACTTTCTCTTCCTTTCCAATTTTGAATCAAATCCTTTACCTTTCCTTTAACCTTCCTCCATTAATCATTTTGTTCCAAACAAACAAATCCTCTAATAAACAACCTTTTAATAAACGAAATCTTTTAAATCGCAAATACACTAAGATAAACTAAAATTTGTTCGAACTCTTTCTTTTCCGTCTTAAGTTTTACTACAAAAGGAAGCATAATTCGGGATTGACGTTCGAAATTTACCATGCAGAAAATGACTGCACCAAAGTTAATTTTCCCCTTCACCAATGGAATGGACTTCGCTGTCTATAAGGATGAACTGCCCGACAATGGAATCATCCGTTTTGGACAAGGATTCGACAATACAGATATTAAGTTCGCTGACGTCACCCACTTCACACTAATGGATAAAGTGTCAGAAACTGAGGAGCCCGTGATTGAGTTTAACCTGACATCAACTCAAGTGTTCCCTCCCCTGCAAAGGGTCCGAGCTGAAAAAAGTACCATTGTTCGTAGGAGGACTGTTGTCTCTACCCCCACCGGTCTAGTCATCTCTACACCTACCCCGGCTCCTAGCAAATTGAAGGGGAAGGAAATCCAAGTATGTGATGAGCCTGCCACCGTGGAGAGTACAGATTTTGCTGCAATACCTCATGTCTTTGAGATTGGGTCCAGTTCAAAATTTACACACCTAACTCAGACTTAGAGAAGAAATAGGAGCAGAAAGATTGCCAGGAGCGAGAAGGCCAAGGCTGCTGAAGTTGCTTTTCTGGAAGAGATTCCTGAGGAGAAGGAAGAACTACCTGAAATTTCACCGCTGTTGGGAGGAAGTAGGTTCCACCCTCTCTCTGCTGCATCGGATGAAGAAGATGTCTGGAGGATCACCGCTGCATTACCCCGACCTGCATACTATAGTGACTGTAAGAGGAAGAGGGCCAAGACTACGCCGCTTACCCGACTGCGAGCCGTAGTAGAGAAACTAGCTAAGAAGGAAGGGTGCCCCGTATCAGAAATCTTAAGAAGAATGGGACGAGTGCCAGTCAAATCCCACCTCGGAGCACGAGTAAACCCCGTCACTGCCCCGGAGAGGCTAATGAAGAAAGTACGAGCTAGTTCACCTGTTGTCGTATCAGGACACCATATTAGGGAGGACACCACCTACCGACGCACAGCCGACAGACCATCTGGCCCTAGGCCTTCTACTGCGAGAAGGATGGTGTGGCAACCTATTATTGCTGAATCGATACAAGCATAGTGTTCTGGAAAGAAGAGTCTCATCAGAAAGCCAGAATCTGAAGAAAGTGCTACTGCATTAAAAGAAACTCCTGAGAAAGAAGTCTAACAGTCATCACATGACAACCGTGAAACCTTTTGGAAGAGGCCACTAGAGGATGCCATAGGCAAGATAAGAACCGACATCCGACGGTTGACAAAGGAAAGAGGAGAAAAATTGGAAACTGAAATAGATTCATTAGAGTTTATGGATGAAGATTATGCTAAGATTAACATGGTTGAGACACGAGCATCATCAGCTTCGCAAGGTGCTCTGGCAGCAGCAAAAAGAGATGAACCGAAAGTGATGAGAGCACAACTTCAAGAGAAGATAACACAATTTATCAAATGGCAAGGAAGATGGAAGAGATGGAGACCACCTTAGCCACTCTCCAGAGTCAGGTGCAACCTCGAAAAGAAACACCCCCGGAGATCATCCATGTTGTGGATGGAGGAAAGGAGATCACATTTGTTAACAGAGATGAACAACCAAAAAAGGATTCTACATAAAGCATGATTCTCGAAAAGGATATAAAAAATATGGTAGAACAGCAGGTGCGAGAGGCCTTAGCACAGTTTAAGAGCGGAGCTTCTATTCAGACGGGTAGACCTTACCCTGAAGAATTTGATGCAGTCAAATACCCAAAAGGCTTCGTACCACCTCTGTTCAAAACTTTTGATGGAACGAGAAACCCTCGGCAGCATGTCACACATTTTCTTGCTAGTTGCTGTAATGCCGGTGGGAGCGATGTTTTACTCTTTCGACAGTTTGTCAGCAGCCTGTCAGGGATTGCCTTCGATTGGTATGCAGAATTGCCAAATGGCTCAGTTAAGACCTTTTCAGAATTGGAAAACCTCTTTGTTAAGCGGTTTGCCGGGGCTCGACACCACATCACTATCGGTGATTTAGTGGTAGAGAAACAGAAACTGAACAAAACTTTGGTGGATTACATACTTCGATGGAGAAACTTAAGCATGAAGTGTGAAGCACAACTTCAGGAACAACATGCGATCGGTATTTTGCTGAAAAGTATCCATGACCCGATAGCACTTCTCCTTAAAGGATTTACAATCAAGACTTTTGAGAAGTTGCTTAGCAAGGCCGGGAGCTTGCAGGAGAAAGCAAAACAGCTAAGTTTCGTAGACAAGACCGATAAACAAAAGCCTATAAAAGCATTTAAAAAGAAATCTGGAATCGTCGCGGCAGTAGATAAAGGCAAGCAGCCAGTGCAGATACAGCCAGAGAAACCACAGCATAGTTATCAACCACCGCAATGGACTTACCAACAACCACAACAGATTTATCAGCAACCTCAACAGGGCTATCAACAGCCTCGACTGAGCCACCAGCCATGGCATCATAGTCAACCACTACCTCGTTCGTCACGTCCCCGGGAGGAACTTCTGAACAAGGAGTATCCATTCAAGACGGAAGCAGTAGCTAAGATGTTTCCCAGTTTGATGAAGACACCTGATTTTCAATTATCGAGCCCAAAAGCCGAAGAAGTCAACAAGAAAGATCATCCGAACTACCGCCCTTACCACTCGGATGATCGGACACAAGATTGAAGACTGCTTCACTTTTAAGAATTGACTCGAAGGTAATCTCCGAAGAGGGAACATAACGATCCCGAAGGAATACATGAAGGAACCCCAAAAAGGAGGTTCCTTCAATGTCATTTCAACGGATCCTATTGTTCTGATAAACCCATACATAACCGATGATGGATATAACACCGTCTGGACAAAGTCTTCAAAGAAAATCCTGGATCACATCCAGAACGCTTCGGTGCGCGCTTCAACTTAGAGTTTGAAACCTATCGAGCCGGTGCTATCTCTTGCGATTGAAGAACCGCCCCATAAGAAGGAGAAGATCGTGGAAGAAAAGAAGAACGAGGCTCCAAAGGGTAGACTAGGGGCTGCTTATCCTAGGATGGTTGTTTCTGATTCGGGGGAGAAATCCCTCGGACCTCTGACTCTGTATGATTATTTGCTCGCCCCGGCGGGATCTTATAATGATAAGAGTTTTGGTGTTGGCTACATTTTGACTATTTCTAACGATTATGTAACTAACGACAACCAACCTAATCCGGATCTCTATTCTGATATGATAAACGATTCTCAAATCATACTAAACTTAGATGACCACGATGAAGGAGAAGATGCTCACAAAGATGGCTATGAAAGCTCAACAAGCAACAAATCTATTTGTGAATTCCGAGGAGCTCCAATCACTATAGCACTGGAGTTATCAGATTCCGAAACAATTCCAGAAAAGCCAGTCGTTCTGATTCAAGTGGAGACACCAGCAGATTCAACACCAGATGCAGAAGAAATAACTGAAGTCAACCAAAGAAGCAGAAAAGTTCTACCCCCGAGAATGGGTCCAAAGGATAAAGGAAAGCAGGTGGTTGCTCAAGAAGAGCCAACCCCAGCAGAAGAATTGCCCGTTCGGGAAGAAATCGAGGAACATGGTAATAAAGTGGGTTATAACGTGCTAGCCCATCTTAGGAAGCTACCAGCTAAACTGAGCATCTACATACCCTGATCCTATCAAAGGAGATGAGGGAAACTCTGATCAAGGCCTTACTTGATCCAAAGATTTGTTTAGCTCAAATGACCGGTAAGTCCTTAGACGAGGTTTGCTCGTTAAAAGAGCAGCGATGTGTTACCTTCACAGACAAAGATCTACTACTTGGAACAGCTGATCACAACCGACCGTTGTACATTTCAGTCACTATTGGAAAGTTTACGCTCTCAAGAGTGTTGGTTGATCCAGGAGCATCAATCAACATAATGAATCTTCGAACATTAGCATATTTGGAAATTGACGCTCGCGACCTCGAAGCAGATAAGATGTTACTAAGAGGGTTCAACCAGAAGGGAGAAAGAGCTCTTGGATCGATAACACTATTAATGAAGACCGGTGATTTAGTAAAGATAACCATGAAATTAAACATAATTGATTCTGAGACATCGTTCAACGCTCTACTGGGTTAGCCATGGATCCATGAAAATCGGATGTTACCGTCGTCTCTGCACCAGTGCATAAAGTATTACGAAGGAGGACAATAGTGTATTAAGGGTGACTTGCAACCATTCTCCGTACACAATATTGGAATTCTTGAAGATGCGGCCTATTACGCGCCTCCGAAGAAAATAATCTTCTCCAGGAATACCGTACCAAATGAAGCAAAAGAAGTTCGGGACGACGAAGAACCTGAAATTTTAGTCCAACAGTTACTCACCACTCCCTTACGGCTAGATGGTGAAGGATTCTTCAGAACTTGCACCCAAGCTCGAGGTCGGGGACGAGGTCGAGAAAGAGACATTGGAACAGTTGGACAGAAGAAACCGGTCATCGACGTTGATTGGGAGAACAGTTCTGAAGAAGAAGAAATCAAGAAACAAGTAGCAATAGTGAATCAAAAGAAACCCCAGTTCAAGATCTCTCTCGAAGATGAAAAGAATGAAGAATACAAATCATTGTACGAGAAGATTAACCACTATGTGCATACTATGACCCTGACCCCGATCCATTCTAATAAGATCGAGGGTATGGTGGTCAAGGAAGTACATGGTGGTGGTGCTAAGCCGATCAAATTCTACCGTGGTGTTTCTTCTTCCAAAACTGAAAATGATGTACAATTTAAAGATGTTACTTCTTCTGAATTAATGGAATTGCCTTTTGAGTGGTATTCTCCCTGTGTTCAGAATTTAATTCAACGTGGTGTCTTACCTAAACAATGGACAAAAGGTCGATCACAACACTTTGAAAAATTATGGAATAATGTCGGTCGGCCTCCCAATTCAAAACATGGTCTCGGATTCGGCACAGTAGGATCAGTTGATGATACAGGATTTTGCTTGGTTGTCACTTGCAAGCCTAATGAAGATTGCTTGGAAGCTTCAGATGATCTCGAAGATCTACCAGTCGAAGACGCTCCGCCAGAATTTGAAGAAGAAATTAAATCTACAATAGACGAGTTAATGGAAGTTAACTTAGGTACTAGTGAAGAGCCTAGGCCGACCTTTGTTAGCTCCTTACTCAATAAAGAAGACTCTGAATAAATGATCAAGCTACTGATGGAATTCAAGGACTGTTTTGCTTGGAGTTACAATGAAATGCCAGTATTAGCTCCAGAGGTTGCAGTTCACAAGTTAGGAGTGGATTCTACTGTCGTTCCAGTCAGACAAGCTCCGAGCAGAATGCGTCTAGAAATTGAACAACAAGTTATAGCTGAAGTTAAGAAGCTAATAGACGCTAAATTTGTCCGTGAAGAACAATATCCAACTTAGTTAGCCAACGTGGTACCAGTCAGAAAGAAGAATGGACAGATCAGAATCTGCGTAGATTTCAGAGATTTGAACAAAGCATGTCCAAAGGATGAATTCCCACTACCAATCCCAGAATTAATGATTGACATCGCCTCAACGCACGAAGTCTTCTCTTTCATGGATGGATCTTTAGGATACAACCGGATGAAGATGGCATCGGAAGACGAAAAGCTCTCAGCCTTCAGAACGCCAATCAGAATATATTGCTACACAGTGATGCCTTTTGGATTGAAGAACACAGTAGCAACATACCAAAGAGCTATGACGAGGTTTTTTGATGATCTCGTTCACATCCAAGTTGAATGATACGTGGATGATGTGGTCATCAAAAGCAAACTGAAGGAAGATCATTTGTATGATTTGAGAATTATTTTCGAGCGATTAAGACAATATAACCTTAAGATGAATCCCTTGAAATGCGCCTTCGGTGTCACCTCTGGGAAATTCTTAGGATTTGTTGTCCGACATCATGGAATTGAAATCGATCTAGAGATGATTAAAGCTATCTTAGAAATGACACCTCCCAAAACCTTGAAACAATTACAATCCTTTCAAGGGAAATTGGCATATCTTCGACGCTTTATTTTGAATTTGTCAGGAAGGTGTCAGCCTTTTTCTGCTTTGGTTAAGAAGGTTGCCAAGTTTACTTGGGACTCCACATGTCAACATGCCTTCGATGACATCAAACAATATTTAATGACACCCCCTGTCTTAGCAGCCCCAGTCTCGGGTAGACCATTGATACTTTATACCGCGGCTTTAGACGACTCCCTTGGAGCCTTGCTAGCCCAGGTCAATGACGGGGAGAAAGAAAACGCGCTCTACTACTTAAGTCATCGTCTAATTCCGACGGAAGTAAAGTATCCCCCGATTCAGAAGCATTGTTTGGCCCTGATCTTCGCCGCCCAAAAGCTCAGGCATTACATGCTTTCTCATAAGGTCAACCTTATCTCGAAAGTTAATCCACTGCAATATTTGATGACTCGCCCAACACTTTCCGGCAGACTCGCTAGGTGGTCGATGATACTATTGCAATTCGATATAACATTCGTTCCTCTTCATGTCGTAAAGGGAAAAGTCCTAGAAGACATCCTCGCAAAGACACCCTTTACCGGCGGAATCGCCTCTCAACGACGACTTGCCAGATGAGCAGATAATGAGCCTAGAAGACCCTAACGATCGATGTTGGGAACTGTACTTCAATGGAGAATCTTTAGCAATGAGAAATAAAGAATTACAAACGATAGTGCCAGGTAAGGCAGGAATCAGACTAATATTTATAACACCGGAACGGGGAATGTTAAAGTACTCCTACCACTTAACAGAATCGTGTACAAACAACGAAGCAGAATATGAAGCCCTTATAACCGGATTGGAATTAACCATTCAGATGGGGATAACAGATATCAACATCTATGGAGATTCTCAGTTGATAATTCAACAGGTCACAGGACAATACAGAATTCTAAATCCAAGACTCAAACAGTACTTTCTATATGCCATGAAAATGTTTGAGCAAATTCCGAATGTAACGAACTACAAGATTCCCAGGAGAGAAAACGCTCTTCCAGATAAGTTAGCCTTCCTTGCAAAAGAATTTGCCTGCTTGCAGGATGAATCAGTTGAAGTGTCAGTTCAGGGACGTCAGGTTCTCTCACAGCTCGACATGAACACGATACACAAGTCAAGAAAAGAAGAAGAAACAATTGTGGTAGTAACAGAAGATGAAGAAGATTGGCGTCAGCCGCTAATAGACTACCTACAATCAAGAAACCTATCGGACGATAAGTCACTCACCCATCAAATTAAGAAAAGAACTCTGTCTTACGCATTAATAAACAATACGTTATATAAAAGGTCTTTCGATCAGATGTGGCTAAGGTGCCTGAGCGAGTCCGAGGCTCGTGAAATTTTTAATGAAGTGCACTCAGGACTTTGTGGCGCTCATCAGTCGGGTCCAAAAATGAAAATGAAGATTAAAAGACTAGGGTACTACTAGCCCTCGATGATGACTGATTGCATGAAAGCTGCCAAGAGTTGTCACCAATGCCAAGTGCATGGAGTGTTTCTACATCAACCTCCAAATGTGCTACATCCGATAATTGCGTCATGGCCATTTGACTGTTGGGGCACAGATATTGTGGGCCCGATAGAACCACCTTCTTCAAGAGAATATCACTTCATTCTTGCAGCTACAGATTACTTTTCCAAATGGGTATAAGCAGTACCGCTCAGAGAAGTGAAAGCACACCACGTGCTACAGTTCTTCAAGAATCAAGTTGTCTACCGTTTTGGGGTACTACACAGAATCATTTCAGATAATGGGTCCGCGTTCAAGAGTACAAAGATCAACAATTTTGTCAGGAGACACGGGAAACAGCTTGGCCGAAGCTTTTAATAAAACTCTCGTCCAAATATTAAAGAAAATTTTGGATGACAACAAAAGAAATTGGCACGAGAAGTTGTTAGAAGCTTTATGGGCCTACAGAACAACTTTCAGAACTCCTACTCGACCTACGCCTTACGCCTTAGTGTACGGGTCCGAGGCCATTTTACCCTTAGAGGTTCAGCTTCTGTCACTCAGAATTGCAGTTGCGAACAAAATCACTACAGAAGAAAATGCCAAATTACGACTAGAAGAATTGGAAAGCTTAGAAGGGAAATAATTTTCAGCGCCGCAAAATTTGGAACTGTATCAAGCCAAGATGATCCAGGCCCACGATAAACTGGTCCGCCCAAGGACATTCAAAGTTGGTGATTTGGTTCTAGTACTCAGAAGACCTATTCATGCACACCGCAGGATAGGAGGAAAATTTAAACCAACTTGGGAAGGGTCATTCGTGGTTGAGACAGTCTACTTAGGTGTTTCCTACCAACTGGTGAGCTGTCATGGAGAACGACCTATGCTTCCAATTAATGGACGATATTTGAAGAAATATTACGCAACCTGGTGTTTAGAAGGATGGACTTCAAAAGTGGAGTCTCATTCCTAGAAACACGGGTGGAGTAATCATTCGTAACTGGGTCCAAACCCAAAATATAAAAAATGGATGATAAAATAAAAATCATTAACAAAAAAATATGTTAAAAAGAAAATATGTGAAATGATAAAATTTTGATCTTTTCCTTTAAATCAGTTTATTCCTGATCTTTCCTCATCTCTTCCTACTTCCTTTAAAAATTAAAAGAAGTAAATAAAATTTTTCCTCAATAAATGTTTTCTTATTGTTCTTGTTCTTAGTACAGTCCCTGATCCTTTCCTTGTTTTTCGCAGGGAAATGTCGAATAGGCGGTTGGTTCTGAACTTTAAAAATAGCGTGAGTCTGACACTCGATAAAAAGAGGATGAAGGATGGAACCATGATTGAAATTGACTCTGATTTCACACCGGTCGGGCTACAATATGAAGAAACTGATTGGACTCTGATTGATCGGGAAGAGTTCCACAGTCAGACAGTGATGAAATTAGGTGGCCCGAGTCAACCGTCTACTAGCAAGAAAAGAAAAGCAAATATCTCTCATGCAACAGGAGAGGATAAGAAAGTTAAGTCTGTGGTGGCTAAAGTAGAAGGCAGACTTGTCAGCGCCATGCCTACAGAAATTCAAAAGGTGAGGAGAGCCACTCTCACTCCTACTCAACGAAGAAATAAGAATCGTCGCATTAGCAAGATGCTGACTAAGCTGGCATCAGATCAGCGTGAAGAGACAATCACTACCGTCAGTACAAATGCTTCGAAGAGATTAGTTTTTCAGGAGCCAGAAAGGAGGAAGTCAATTCCAAGAATAGCAGAAAGGATGAAAGAAATCCTAAGGAAAATAGAAACGGAGATAGTACCACGACGCCAGACAGAGCTACCAGTTTTGAAGAGTCTTGTTGCGAAAGCAACCCCGGAGGATGTCACGACAAAGACTATCCCCGAGGAGCCGAGACATGCAGGAGAGCGTGCTAGGGTTAAGCCGTACATCCCGCAGTACGTTACCAGACCCCGGGGACTTCAGATAATCCCGGAATATGAACTGGAGAAATTACATCAAGATGAAAGGAAAACTTTTGAATACTTCGAGAGAATTCGAGGCAAGAGGGTCAACATCTGGGAAGGCCTTGAGCTCCATACGGATGTGTTCTCAGATTACGAACAGTAGCAGATTGTGGACTGCATTATCGAGCTTCAGAAAATTGGCCGAGCTAGTCGTCTGAGGGAGAAAACCTATTCAGAAACCCGAAGATGGATGCAAGGAAAAGGAAGAGTAACTATCCAGTGCGGGTTTTGCTACAACTTCGCAGAAGATAGAAAAGGAAATACACCAGGAATACTCCATCACAGTGAGGTGGATCCGATGCAAAGAATTATCAAAAGAATGGTAAAAAGGATGGTGACATGGAGGGTATTGCCCGCAAATTGCATACCCAATAGCTACATCATTAACATTTACAAGGAGGGCGACTGCATACCTCCACACATAGACCATCATGACTTTGTCAGACCTTTCTGCACAGTCTCTTTTGTCAACCAGTGTAATATCATGTTTGGATCTGACCTCCGGATAGCGGGCCCCGAAAAATTCCGAGGGCCGGTGGAAATACCACTACCGGTAGGTTCCGTCATGGTATTAAAAGGAAATGGAGCGGACATAGCAAAACACTGCATCCCAGGAGTGCCTGTTGAGCGAATCTCCGTCACCTTCAGAAGGATGGACGACAGTAAGATGCCTTTTCATTTTCAACCAGATCCATAGTTAGAGAGTCTCCAGCCCTACGAGCTATGAGTTACATGGGAGATAGCACACCTCCAATGCACATTCGTATGACATTCCTGCCAAGGGTGTCTTGGAAGGTGATGTTATTGTCCATGTATCTTACTATTCAGACATGGATTTTGATAAATGCTTTTGGAAGAATCAACAAGAATCTTACACAATCCATTTTGGATTTATGAGGATTGTATGAGATGCTGAATTTTTAAAGAAAATATCATCATGTTTTGGATCAAGTTGTATGATGTATTTTCAACAGATTGGAATGAGAAAGATCATGTCATGTTCTGCCTTCACCTCTTTTTGTGCAAATTGACTGGGAAATGCCATTAAGCTAAATGAACTTCGAACAAAGAATGAAAAGAGAAAGAAAATGAATAAGGAACTCCTTTTAAAGAATTTGAATATCAAAATAAACTGCAAATTAACACGAACTCCAAATAGGCAAAAATGAAATCGAATCACTAAAATGGATAAAACAAATCTAAATCTCAGACTTATTTTTATTCTGAATCCTTCCATTCCAACCTTTCAAATCTCATTCCTCTGTGTGTTAGAGGATTGACTAGTCCTATTGACACGGAGCCACGAACTTTGTTTGATTTGGTTCTGATGGCATGGGATTGGGTCCCTCTTCATACAGATCAAATTTCTGAGGCTGGAGCCGAACTTCCAGTTCTCTTCGAGGCTAGAGGCGAACTTCTAGCTCTCTTTCAAATTTCCGAGGCTGGAGCCGAACTTCTAGTTCTCTTCGAGGATAGAGCCGAACTTCTAGCTCTCTTTCAAATTTCTGAGGCTGGAGCCGAACTTCCAGTTCTCTTCGAGGCTAGAGCTGAACTTCAATCTCTCTTTCAAACTTCCGAGGCTGGAGTCGAACTTCCAGTTCTCTTTGAGGCTAGAGTCAAACTTCTAGCTCTCTTTCAAATTTCTGAGGCTGGAGCCAAACTTCCAGTTCTCTTCGAGTCTAGAGCCGAATTTCTAGCCCTCTTTCAAATTTCCGAGGCTGGAGCCAAACTTCCAGTTCTCTTCAAATTCCAACTCTCTTCTTGAGGCTAGGGCCAAAATTCTAATTCTCTTCAAATCCTGAGGTTGGAACCTAGGTTCCGATGCTCACCTCAAATCCCAGATTTCCACGAAATCCCTCTTGAAATTAATCTTGAATCAAACTTCAATCGGAATTGAAACTCAAACCAAAATCCAAACTCACACATTAAAACTTGAAATAGAAAATGAAACGAATCTAAAATAGAATCTCTCTAGATCTTGTGATCTATAATTTACCTCCTTTTCTCTTCCCCAGCGAGAGTTCAAGAATCTTCAGTCTTGGAGATTTACCTGATACTCCCCAGCGAAAATTTTTCTATACTTCGTTCTAAGTGTGTCACTTAGACGTCTGTGTTGGGTTTATTGATCTCTTCGGTCAACGCCAATACGCGCGGTGTGCTTGGTTAGCACACCACACCTATTGGGGGTCCATTTGTTGACCTCATTTTTGATGAGATCTTTCTCTTCTCTCTTCTTAGTACTTAGGATCTAGCCATAAGGCTTCTCCTTGACTATCTTAGAGGACTAGAAATGGGACCGATCACTTAGAAATTAAAACACTTCTTGGCTCCCTTCAAACCCCATAAGTTTGATTGTAAACCCCTAAGCCACTTGCAGGGTTAAAATCAAATGTGGAGGTTTAAAGGATGAGTTTCCTATACGACTCTTTGGCTTTAGGATTACCCTGGGTGGCCTGGTCTGGTGAGGGTAAGCTTGCACACACCACACTCTCACACACATTCTAAACCCTAAAACTACCTTTAACCAATTTGATTTCCTGACTCATGTAGGCAATTCATATGGATGGACCTCAACCCCTAGGCCCCTGGCTAAGAGGGTTAGGAACAATATAGTGAATGTCTAAAATGAGTCCTCTCATGGCTCTTGTGAGCTTAATATGGCTTCATGGATCAACCAAAATTATTTCATTTCACTCACACTTGATCAATCTTAACTTTTCCAAAATTTCAATTTTTGACCCCGGGGGCCCTAAACCCACCAAACCAACTAAATGCCCTTGAAATTGCCCAAAATTTACAAAATTTCCTAAATTACCCAAAGTTCCTCAAAATCAGTCCTAAACATTTCCCCCCACTCAAATTGATCATCCATGACCAAATAAACCAAAATTTCCAAAAATACCCCTCAATACCCTCCAAATACCCAAAATACCCTTTTAACCCAAAAATTCAGAAAATTTCCAGAAAATCCAAATATTCCCAATTTCATTTTGTTCAACTACACCATAAGACAATTTTATCAATTTAACCCACTTTTACCAAAACCCCCAATTTGACACATTCTTAATCTAAAGTGAACCCAATGTCAAACCAAACCACTTCAATTAACCTCAGTATTAATCCAATTCAATTCTAAACTTCAATTCAATATCCCTAATATCAATTTAGACCAAATCAAAGCCTAATCTTACCAATATGTTAATCAAATTTCAATTTGAAGCTTAAAGCCCAATTTTGGCCCATGACCTAAACTTAGCCCAATCCAATCCAATTCAACTCCAATAAGCCCCAAATCTTTTCTAAAACCTTCCTAACACCCCCACAAACAAAACACTAACTTTATTTATCCAAAATTTGAACCCAAACTTCACCCAAACCTAACCTAAAAACAAAATCCCCTAAATTGGCCTAAACCCAAACCTAACCCAAATAGGCCCAAATCCCAAAACCAAAGCTCATCCAAAGTTGAAAGCTCTTTATTACACACCCATAAACATTTCTCAACATTAACTTTACATCAAATCCAACATTAGCCCAACATTAGCCCAAGTTAGCCCAATTTGCCCCACTTTGATCCTATCACTAAGGAAACCCAAATTAAACCCAATTCAACTCCAAATTATTTCAATTCTATTCCAAATCACTCATGACACATCCCTAAATAAAACCCAACATTTGTAAGGCCCAATACTTACCAAAATTTTCATCCATCAATTTATTTCAAAAACCTAAAAACCCACTTTCTTAAACCATTTTAAAAGCCCATCCAAATGATTTCAAAAAAAAGCCCAAAATTGGCTCTAAAGCCCACATGACAAATTCTTCTCACCATACCTTTAATTGAAATAATCCCTAAGTCCTAAATCAATAATCAAGTAATTCCAAATCAAGCCACATGCCAATTTCCCCTAAATTCATCAAAAATGCCAAAACCCTTTTTCATGAAACAAGCCAACCTTTTCCAAGCCAAATGTAAGCCAAATGTGAGGCATTTACAAGCCATATGAAGCCATGAGAGTTTTGACACCTAACCTAGTCATTTATGGCAAGAAGAGGGGAGCCTTTCCTACGCCTTCATTAAGCCCTTTTAACCCCATTTATGCTACACTCTAAACCAAGTTTAGCCACATCACTTTGGATGGGGACTTCACCACCCCTTCCTAGCTGACCCAAATGATTCTCCCTCAGCATAAAGTCAAGCCTTGGGGAGGTGCACCTAGCCTAAACCATGACTTGACCCATTTAAACCCAAAAGAGCCACTTCCCCAATTCCATTTGAATCAATCCCTTTACACATGGCATCAACCAATTGAACTTACAAACATCAAGCCCTGATCTCCCTGACCCTGAGGGTGACCTGACCCTGGCTGGACCACCACCCCAGTCGTCAGAAACCACCAGGCCGAGAGGCCTAAGTTGATTCAAAAATTCAAATTGAATTGGCTGAGCTGTCCCAACCCAAATGGCCACCACAGCTCTTCTTCTCCTCACCAGAGCAGCAAATCCCAACCCTCAATTTCCCATGGGAAGCCCCTAACCATGGCTATTTAAACCAGCCATTCCTCTCGGCCAAAAGGTTGGCTGAAATCAACCTTCACATAACTTCACCAAACTCCTCATAGAGCTTCCCCTAGCCTAGAGCAACTGATCCCCACTGCCTTCCTGCCCTAATTTCCACTGATTGAGCTCAACTTTGGAGCTCAATTCTCAGGCCAGAATAGGACATCCGTTGAAACTCCACCAAATCTAAATTAACTTGTCCCACACCTTCAGTAGAGGTAGAGAAGAAGTTCCTCAGCAAAAGCCCCCTCACCAGGCCAGCCATTTCTTCCAGAGTCCAAGGTTTGAAATCGGCCTTGGTCACTTTGGTACCTAGTCGATTCACCAGGAGCCGTAGACTTCATCCGGAGCTTCCTCGGGTGCAATCGAAGGTGCCACAACTCTACGATTGAAGCTTCACTTCTCAGAGCCAAGGTATGGATCACTTCTCTCTCCCGAGCTTCTGTGAATTCTCTATTTCATTTGAATCAATTTCATAGCATGTAAACCATATGGATGTGTTCGTCTCCTCAAGACGAATCCATAGAGCATAAGAGCACAAAAATCTGTTAATAAATGAGAGAGATCTTAGGGTTTGAGTGTGGATGGCTCTCGGGACACACCAGTCGGAGATGATGATCGGCCGCCGTTGGATCGAGTGTGTATCTAATGGACGGTGCAGATCCCGTCGGACGAGTGAACGGGACATGAACCGCGGGCCCCCGGAGTGCTCAGTCAGATGGCGACATCGAATAGGGAGGCGACGCGTGGGCTTTCAGAGCTGCCGAGGATGAGTCGGTGCCACGTGGATAAGTAGATAAATAGGCTATTTTCTATTTATTTAAATACCCAAAAATTGAAAATCCATATCTTTGCATAGAAATATCATAAAAATAAACTAAAAATACCCTCTTTCTCATGAATAGAGGAGAATAATATGGAAAAAGATTTAAGTTAATTTGATGAGTATTTTATTTTTAATTAATTATTTACTCATTTCAATGTTTTAATTCTCTAATTGCATAGAAAATTCACCATGGCATGAGACCATTGGGTTTTTGTAGCCTGTGATCTTGGGAACATTCCTTGAATTTTCCAAGGTTAGAGGTCATCTCTATGGCAAGTTATTGATTTTCCAAATTTTTGTGCCTGTTCTGATATTTTAATTCTAGTAATTAGCATGTTATTTAGAAAAATCTAGAAAACTTTAGGGAGGTATTTTACGACCAGAGGACCCTAGGAAAAATGTATTTTGAGTTAATTCATTAAGAATAACCCTAACTGGCCTAAATACTCAAAACTGAATTTTAATTAATTTGGGTTAACCATACATCAAAATAACTTAAAAACAATTCTCCACTGATCTTTAGGGTCAGAGGAGTCCCAAATAAAAATTTGAAACCAATTGGAGGTGATTAGCCCCACTAAATGGACTAATTAATTTACATGATCAAAATTAAACTTAAAAAATTTATAACTCAAAAAATACATTTTAAAAATTCACCAAAATGGTTTTGGGGCTTCTCTGATGTTAGGGGCTTCTAAGAAAATTAAAATTAAAATTTTCTAAAAATTTTCATTTTTAATAATTTTTTAATATTTTAATAATTAAAAATAATAATAATAAAATCATAAAAATATTAAAAATCATAAAAATGTCATATTTGCTTTCTACTTACTTAGGAACAAACCAATTATTTTTCCTAAGTCTCTAGGTTAAGATATTGAATTTTAAAAGCTTAAAATAATTTTTAACATTAAAAATGAATTTCCTTATATTTTCACTAAATTAATTCTAATAAATTAAAGAAAAATCAGAAAAATATAAAATTTATTTCTCTGAACTTCTTGAGGTCAGAGAGATTTATGAAAAATATAAAATCTATTTTTTAACTTTACTTTTATTTTATAATTGATTAACACTCTAAAAGTCAAAATAATCATAATAAATAGAATATAATTTGAAAAATCACCAAAATTAGTCCAAGTGGTCCTCTAGCCAATAGGGACATCCCATAATTTTCTTAAGGATAGAAACCTTACCTTGGACAGGTTGTTGAATTTCCATTAAAAATCCTTATTTTTCATTAAGATAATTATATAAATTAAATTAAATTCAAGAAAATCACATTTTTCTCCTCTAATGTCTTAATTGACATGTGAGTGAATTGACATAAAAATTTTAAGTTCATTTGAGCTTAATTTAATGAGTTATGAAATAATTAGGCTTAAAAGGGCATAATAGTAATTAAGAATTTTAACCCCTAATTAAAACTTTAGCTTTAATCAAAATGGAGGGTTAAAATATTCGATCATTATTTTCTCTTAGATGATTGAAATTTTGGAAAATTAAAGGGTAGGAACCCATTAATCATTTCTAATAATCAAAAAGAAAAATGAAACCTTAATGAATTAAATAACTTAAATTTTGGAAGATTAATTGAAATTTGAATTATTAAAATGGGGAGTATAACTTAGAGAGACTATAACCCTTTAATTTAAGATCCCTAAATAAATCACTTTAATAATATTCAACTCTTAATCAAATTCAACAAAATGATAATTGAAATTAATAAATTAAATAATTAAAAGGAAAATAAACCTTAATTAAATCAAAAGCTTACAACATTAAGTGATTTGATAATCAAATTGAAATATATTTAAAACATTAAAATTAATTTGAAATCACTTGAAAAACAAATCTAAAACAAACTTGAAACCCCAAAATCAAACTCAAAAATAATTCATAATTAAAAATCAAACCAATTAAAAACTAACCTAAAATATTTTAATTAAATTAAAATTAAATCATTAAAATCTAAATTGAATAATCTAAACACCTCTTTCAACCCAAATTAATCTAATATATTGAGATCATCTAAAATTTAAAGATTTAATTAAATTAAAACAACTTGAACACTATTTCAAACTTAAAATTATTAAAATTTCATAATTAAATTAAACAATTTTTAATCATCAATTCCAATTTTAAATCATTAAATTCTTTAACAAACTAATTTGCCCTTAAAAGCTTTTGTTATCATAACTCTTAAATGGAGCATTAAGTGAAATGTCACTTTACTCATAGGATAATTAAACATCCTAATTCACTGAGCAAGAAGCAAAATTTAATTGAATTCTTGGATGATTAATTCACTAAGTACAATAAAATTCATTTGGACTCAAAATAATCTCAGAAGTATTGAAAAGATGTTTAGGACTCGTCCTAAACACTTTCTCAATATAATGAGATGTTTTAGAAGAACAACTGAACTTAATTGTTCTTTGATGAAGAAAATCATCCTTAACAAAACACAAGAACCTAGACGTCATAAGGATTGACTAGCAATAGGATTAGGACTTTGGTAGACAACCAAAACCTTCCCTTAGCTTTACTTAGGTATTTTTATTCCAAATTATATAAATGCCTTAACATGTGCTTTAAGTGTAGCTTGGAATGACGGGAAGACACTCCAGGTATGCTTTTATTTTATTGCAAGTTACTTGCATGTACCGCGCTTTACTTTTCTTGCATGTTAATCAAGATTGTTGCATGAAAACTGAAATCTTTAGGATAGCCACAAAACTGAAACCTAAAACTAAAATTAAAAGTCACCACAAGATAAAATTCACTGCCACAACATTTTAAAATATAAAACAACTCAAATTTTAACCACAAACAGAACAACAAAACTACAACTCTAACTAAATTAAAATGTCTTTTTGGATGATCGGGAATACCTCAAATGATGTAACCTATGTGTTGCTAACTGGATTTCCCACGGTCTAAATGAAAGTGTGGAACTCATTCAGTTGAGTTTAGCAAATTCATTTGGACTAAGTGAATCCGATAAAAATAACGGTGCCGGAATGATGGAACCGTGGGATCTTAACCAGTGTTGTTATAATCAACTTTAAGATTCCCCTAAGTAAAACATTAAAGACACTTGGACTTTAAGATTTTTCTAAACCAAAACACTTCTCTCATCTCCTGATTTTCACTTTCTAAAACCAAACCTCTGCAATAATAAGGAGCTTAGAGCATAGTGGGCAACACAGCCATCGTTGTCAACAAAACTGGAATCTACATCAGCAAAACCTTTCTTAGTTTAAATACCCAAGCCATAGGATGTCGAGGTAGTTTGCCTAGTGCAACATAAATCCTCAACCTTTTCGTTAGGCACTTGCATAATCATTTTGTGCAAATTAAGTGCGAACCAGTCTTAGGATTCTGAGGTAGTTGATCAATATGACATAAACCCTCACATCTTCGAGGCTACTTGTGTGATTATATAATACAAATATAAGTCCTAATTAATTAAATTGGCAGGATTACAACGTTAAATAAACTCTCAAATTGAAACCAAATAATAGGATAGTTTGGGAAGTTTCCAAGATTCTTCTTGGATCCTCAGCTTCTCCTACCTCTCTTCCATTGGACTCTTAAAATAAATTGTTTCAAATTTGAGCTAATCCCTCTTGAAATTCCAAAATTTAATCCTTTGAAAACCTTAAACTTTGAAATTCTTGAGAGCAAAACCACTAATCATTATGGAGAGTTTTCTTAAATGATTCTGATCATTTAAGATGTAATTAACTATAGGGGCTTGCCCTTATAGGGAACATTAAGAACCCATGTAATATAAACCCTGCTTAATTCCTTTATATTAAGCAGGAGAATTTTTCGGCTTATAAAATTGGTTCACAGACCAAACAGATGTCACAAATCTTCTAGTTTATTTAATCGAGCCCCATCATCAAGTAGTGTGTCTATTCTTCAAGGTAGATACACGGTTTGTGATGCGGTGCTCGTTTATATAAACTATTTGGGATGTAAGATCAGTTTGATTTCATATCTTAAAATTTTCAAACTTAAAATTATTTTCAAAATCAAATGCTACTTTTCCAATTATATATATTTAAATTCAATTTAAAATTTAAAATTCGCCGACAACTTCTGTAGGCGACCCCCTTTTTAAAATACAACACACTCAACCTAAAAATAAGTCGTACATACACTAGCCGCTATTATTATTTATAACATATATTTTTGAAAGCATTAATTAGTATGTTGATCTTCAGTGGTCTTTGGGTCAAGTTTTTGGCACTGTTGCCGGGGAAGAAGATTTTAGTACGCATATATTTATATCCGGTCAAGTTTTTGGCGCCGTTGCTGGGGAGAGTAGAGGCAAACTTTTAGATTTTAAGTATTTTTATTTTATTCATTTTTCTTTATTATAAAAAAAACAAAAAAAACATATGTATAATAATAATATTTATTTTAATTCTTGTTAATTGACTTTTTATGCGTAGTTCTGGATCTGAATGATTATTACCTTTAGATTCTGAATTAGAAAGAACTATTAGAAGAATTAAAAAAGGAAAAAAAATTCAAAAATTTCAAGAAATGACTAATTTACATAACAATTTACAAAATCCATTTAAAATTAATGATCAAAATGTTTATAAACCATTAAGGGATTATGCTAACCCTACAGTTTATGAACTTCATAGTAGTATTCAAATACCCATTGTAGATGCTAATTCTTTTGAGCTTAAACCATCTATTATTCAAATGGTTCAAAACAATCAATTTAGTGGAACACCAAATGAGGATCCAAATTTACACCTTGCTAGTTTTTTAGAACTTTGTGCTACCTTTAAATATAACAATGTTTCGATGATCTATTATTAGGCTTAGACTCTTTCCTTTTTCTTTAAGAGATAAAGCAAAGATGTGGTCGAACTCATTAGCAACGAGGTTCTATTAAAACATGGGCTGAAATGACACAAAAATTCCTTGCTAAATATTTTCCTCCTTCTAAAACTGCAAAATTAAGAAATGATATTGCTTCATTTAGTCAATTTGACGGGAAGAAAATTTATGAAACTTGGGAAAGATTTAAAGAACTATTAAGAAAATGTCATCATCATGCTTTACCTGATTGGTTAATTATTCAAACATTTTATAATGGATTAATTGGATCTTTAAAATCAATTATTGATAATGCTGCTGGAGGTTCTTTAATATCTAAATCATTTGAAGAAGCTTACACTTTAATTGAAGAAATGGCTAACAATAATTTTTAATGGCCTTACGAAAGGATTAATCCTAAAAGAATGGCAAGTATTCATGATAATGAAGCCTTTTCTATTTTAGCTTCACTGAGTAGCGACGATATCTACAGAAATTAGATAGTTTTCACTATTAATATATCACATAATAACTCTGCTAATATTGAAGATTCTCAAACTTATTGAAACTTTACAAACTATTGCTAGTAAAAATAATCCTTATTCAATTATTATAATCCTGGATAGAAAAATCATCTTAATTTTAAGCTGGAATAATTCACAACGATGGGGTAATAATCGATCTTATCCCTCTGGAAATTGGAATAATCGAGTTAATTCAAACTATAAATCATCCGGATTTAACAATCAACAAAAAAGTTATCCATAGAAGAATTAATTTTAGAACTAAGTAATCGATTACAAAATCAAAACGCTACTTATTCGTAATATTGAGAATCGAATGGGATAAATCGCTAATTTAATTAATTATAGACCCCAGGGAACACTTCCTAGTAATGTTGAAATCAATCCAAAAGAAACTGGAAAAGAACATGAACATGTTAAAGTTGTACAACTTAGAAGTGGAAAGGAATTAAAAGAAAGAATGCAGAATGAAATTTAAAATGAGATTGAGGTTGAAGAGATTGAAAAATCTAAAGAAACTCCTCCTAATAAAGATCAAACTGATATTTCTATTAATATAGAAGTTGAAAAACCACCACCAGCTTTCCCTCAAAGACTTAAACACTAGAAGCTTGATCATTAATTTTTTAAGTTCTTTGAAATTTTTAAGAAACTTACTATAAATATACCTTTTGCTGAAGTTTTGGAACATATGTCAACTTATGCAAAATTTATGAAGGATATTTTAAGTAAGAAATGAAGATTTGAAGCTTTTGAAAATGTTACATTAAGTGAAGAATGTAGTGCAATAATTCAAAAGAAATTACCTCAAAAACTTAAAGATCCTGGAAGTTTTACTATACCTTGTGCTATTGGAGAAAAGTTTTGTGGAAAAGCTTTATGCGATTTAGGAACAAGTATTAATCTCATGCCATTTTCTATTTTTCGAAGGTTAAATTTAGGAGAGATTACTCCCACCACTGTAACCCTTCAGTTAGCTAATAGATCTATCACATACCCTAAATGAGTTATAGAGGATGTTCTTGTTAAAGTATATAAATTTGTCTTCCCTGTAGATTTCATTGTACTTGATATGGAAGAAGATAAAGAAATACCTATTATTTTAGGAAGACCTTTTCTAGCGACCGTATGAGCTATGATTGATGTGCAAAAAGGAGAATTAACCATGAGAGTTAATGATCAAGAGATTAAATTTAATGTCCTTAAATCAATGAATTACCCTCACAAAGAAAAATGTTATCGAATAGACATAATTGATTATTTAATTGAGAAACATTATCAAGAAAAATGTAAAGTAATTTCTAAAGAAAATTTTGAATTATTAACCGATGAAGATGAAGAACTAAAAGAAGAAGAAACTCATTATATTAAAGATAATTGGGAAACTTTGGACATAACTCAAAATGATATACTTTTACCCTCAATTAAAAAAGCCCACGAACTGTAATTAAAAATGTTAACTTCACATTTAAAGTATGCATTTACGGGAAATTCATTAACTTTACCGTTATTATTTCTTCGAGCTAAGTAAAGATCAAGAAGAAAAATTGATAGGAGTGTTAAAGAATTATAAGAAAGCATTTGGTTGGACAATTACTGACATAAGAGGAATAACCCGTCCATTTGTATGCATAGAATTTTAATGGAAGAAAATTTTAAACCTACTATTGAACCGCACAGAAGATTAAATCCTATCATGAAAGAGGTTGTTAAAAAAATTATTAAATGGTTAGATGCTGGTATTATTTATCCTATTTCAGATAGCCAATGGGTAAGTCATATTTATTGTGTTCCAAAGAAAGGAGGAGTAATTGTAATTCCTACAAGAAAAGTTACTGGATGGAAAATTTGCATTGATTATAGAAAATTAAATGAAGCCACTAGAAAAGATCATTTTTCTTTACCTTTCTTGGATCAAATGCTTGATAAATTAGCTGGACACTCATATTTCTATTTTCTGGATGGATATTCTGGTTATCATCAATTACCTGTCGCTCCTGATGACCAAGAGAAAACAACATTTACAAGTCTTTATGGAACATTTGCCTTTAGAAGAATATCTTTTGGTTTATGTAATGCACCTGCAACTTTTCATAGATGTATAATGTCAATATTTTGTGATTTGATTGACAAAGGAATTGAAATATTCATGGACGATTTTTCAATTTTTGGAACTTCTTTTGAATCTTGTTTGGAAAATATTTCCAAAATTACGAAAAGATGTGAAGAAACAAACTTAGTTCTTAACTGGGAAAAATGTCGATTCATGGTCGCAGAAGGCATCGTACTTTGTCACAATATTTCACAAAAAGGGATGGAAGTAGATCGAAAAAGTGAAAATTATTGTTGAATTACAACCACCTACTACTATTATCGATGTGAGAAGTTTTCTAGGTCATGCTTTGGATTTTATAGAAGATATATAAAGGATTTTTCTAAAATTGCTAAACCTCTTTGTCATTTATTGGAAAAAGATGCTAAATTTGAATTTAACAAAGATCGTGTTAATGCTTTTAATATTTTAAAAGAAAAGTTAATTATTGCACCTATCATTGTTGCACCTAATTGGAATAAATCTTTTGAATTAATGTGCGATGCAAGTGATTTTGCAATTGGAGCTCGTATTGGGACAAAAATATGAGAAAATTTTCAAAGTTATATATTATGCTAGTAAAACTCTTACCGAAACTCAAAGAAATTACACTACTATCGAAAAAGAGCTTCTAGCTATAGTATATGCCTTTGATAAATTTAGACCTTATCTTCTTGGTACAAAATGCATAGTTCATACTGATCATTCCGCTATTAAATATCTAATGTAAAAAAAGGATGCTAAACCTAGACTAATAAGATGGTTTTACTTCTACAAGAATTTGATTTTCAAATAGTGGATAGAAAAGGAATGGACAGCCAAATTGCTGATCATTTATCTAGAATTAAGAATGATGTTATTACTAAAGAAAACATAAATGAGAAATTTCCTGATAAACATTTATATGTTATTTAAGGATACCAAACACCTTGGTATGCGGATATAGTTAACTATTTAGTTAGCAATATTCTACCTTATGGATTGGATGAAAACTTTATTAAGAAAATTAAAAATGATGCTAAATATTATATTTGGGAAGATTCTCATTTATTTAAATTATGAAGAGATTCTATAATTCGAAGATGCGTACCTTATGAAGAAACTTATGCTATTATTCAAAATGTCATTTTGGAGGACACTTTGGAGTAGATATAACTGCATTTAAAATTTTAAATTCAGGATTTTATTGGCCTACTTTATTCATAGATGTGAGACATTATGTTAAAACATGTGATTGATGTCAAAGAATGGGAAATATATCCAAGAAAGATGAAATGCCTTTAACCTATATATTGGAAGTTGAAATTTTTGATATATGGGGTTTAGACTTTATGGAACCATTTGTACCATCATCTGGAAAAATTTATATTTTATTAGCAGTTGATTATGTTTCAAAGTGGATTGAAGCTATAGTTTTGCCTAACTGTGACTCCAAAAGTGTATCTAAATTTTTAAAGAAGATGATTTTTTCAAGATTTAAAATGCCTAAGGTAATTATCACAGATGGTGGAAGTCATTTTAGAAATATAAGAATTCAAACATTACTGCAAAAATTTGGAATCAAACATAAAATTGCAACTACAAATCACCCACAATCAAGTGGAATGGCTGAAGTATCAAACAGAGAAATTAAAAGAATTTTAGAGAAGACTGTTAATCCTAAAAGAACTGATTGGGTTGATAGACTTGATTCTGCATTATGGGCTTATAGAACAGCTTATAAAACACTAATCTGAATGTCACCTTACCAGTTAGTTTTTGGAAAACACTGTCACTTACCTGTTGAACTTGAACATAAAGCTTATTGGGCAATAAAGGAGTTTAATTCTGATTTGAATACTGCAGGAGAAAAATGATTATTGCAATTAAAAGAGATGGATGAAATAATAAATGAATCATATGATAATGCAAAAATTTATAAAGAGAAAATGAAGGTATTACATGATAAAAAGATTTCAGGAAAAATATTTGAGCCTGGACAAGAAGTATTACTATTTAATACTCGTTGAAGACTTTTTCCTGGAAAATTGAGTTCAAAATGGATAGGACCATATATAATTGAAAAAGTATACCAATATAGAGCTATGGATATTAAAGACCCCAAAACGGGAAAATTTTTTAAAGTTAATGGATTATGATTAAAGCCTTATTTGGGAGACATTAAAAAGATTTATAAAGAGGCTTATGAATTAAGTCAACCTGATTAAAGAATTACTTAGGTTGGGCTGACGACGTTAAACCAAGCGCTTAATGGGAGGCAACCCATAGATTTTATTTTTAGTGTGTTTTTACATTTTTAATGTATGGTTATGCCTCGATCTTGACTAATTTTATATAACTTCAGAAAATTAAAAATTATCTTGAAGTATATAAAGTTTGGACTTTGGATCACTTCATTTCATATTTGAGTAAAAAGGAGATCAAGTTAACCTTCATTTAAATTATGTATTATTGTGTTATTGAGATTGTTTTGATCTTATCATTATAATTTACCTATTTTTGGAGAACGAAACCTTGAAATTTAACGTTAGGTGAAACGAAGTCGAACATGGTTCCGGCACCTAGACGCCAGAATTCGGCGCCTAAGCCCCAGACTAAGCCCGGTGCCTAGGCACCAGATTTGGTGCCTAAGTGCCACGGTTACTGGGTTGTGTAAAAACCAAAAATTTTTCAGTTTTTCACACGATTTTCACCTTTAAATTAGCCCATCTTCATCCCCAATTCCTATGCAATCATTATTTCGACCCATACACTCCATTCTTGAGAGATGAGAGAGGAATTTTTGAAGAAATGAAGAGGAGAAATCTTGGAGAAGAGGCTATAGACAAAGGTCCAAAAGATCCTCAACCCTACTTCAATGGTTTCATCGCTGTAAGTTTGGAGAAAATTTCTAGTCATCTTGATAAATTTAAAGTGGATTTCAAAAGCATTGGAGATTGCCTTCATGAGATGTATCATCACATTGAACATCTGGAATGGCAAGCGAAACTTCAATTTGATCATGTAGCGGCTTATCAAGATGCTCAAATGGAGATGTATGCGAAGAACAATTGGATCGACGAAAAAATGGCTACGAATTTTCCAAGAGCATTAGTGTTCTTCCCAAGTGGGCTGAATAGTTTTCCTTGCCAAGATAATGGAAATTAGATAGTGATTTGACGAGATAGTGATTTATCTAGTGAGTCGTTGTATTTATTTAGTGAATCGATTGTGTTTGTTTGTATATTTGCTTTCATGTTCAATGTGTGTTGTATTTGTTTTCAAATTGTGTTGTTTGATTGTGTGTTAGGACTTGAATCATTATATTATACTTATCTGAAGTGTATTGAGCCAATAATGAAGATTATAAATGGAAATTAGAGGAGTTTGATTTAAACCTTGTGTTTGAATGGTGGATTTAATATTTAATTTTTAAAAATTTTTGGAAAATGTTTTGGAAGTTAGAAACTGAAGCCCTACTCTAATACGAGTAATTGGAAGTTGAATTTATGAATTTTGGTGGAAAATAAAATTTTTAGAGTGATTTTTGTGAAAGGTGAGTCTGGCGCCTAGGCCCTGGAATTTGGCTCCTAAGCGCCGGTTCGGCCTGCTTACTCGAAAAACACCATATAAACCCCATTAGCCATGGATGACTCCTAAGCTTCATCTCCTTCCTCATTTTCTCAAAAATACACCTCTTAGATCCATTTTGAGGTCAAAACATCAAGTGTTTGGGCTCGAAATCGCTTGATTTCTTTGTCTCGATGTTAGATCTACACTCTAATCCATTTATTTTCAATTTTCACCATATTTTTTCCTATGTTTTGCTAAAAACCGAAATTTTGAGAAAACTTTTTATTTTTAGGTATTCTATTTGGATTTTTAAACTTATTTTAAGTTTATTAAACTTAAAAAGAGTTTAAATATTTGATTCCTAAATTTGTTCTTATTTTCTTTCACGTTTAGATGGCACCAAAATCTAAGCGAGGTAAGGGACAAGAAAATTTTGACAGTAGCAAGTTCGCGACTGCGGCAGCTCATTTTCGATATCACAAATTTGCGATGTCAAGAAAGTTTATCTCAGAGCGAAGCTTTTACAATCCGGGTGAAATAATCGAGAACACAATCGTTGCGCACAACTGGCAACGATTCTGTTATTTCACTACTGTTGTTGTTATTCCAGTCATTCGTGAATTTTATGCAAACTTTTTAGATGTGGAAGACTACAAAGTCTTCGTTAGAGGTATTGGAGTAGGATTTACTCCGGAGAGGATCAATGTGTTTTATGGACTACCACCTACCATCGAGTGCCACTATTCTAGATTATCTCCATTTGAGGGAGATCTTGAGATGATTATTGCTTATTTGACTGACGGCACTGGAGCCTGAAAGATTCGGAATGAAAAACGGGTAAACTTCAAATCTTCTAAGATAAATGGTGTTTCATAGGCTTGGCATTATTTTATTTCTGCTTGACTTCTACCTTCCAACCACCTAAGTGAAGTTACCAGACAAAGAGCTATCCTGAACTATTGCATTCAGGAGAGAAAGCTGATAGATGTTGGCAGTATTATTTATGATTTTGTGGAGTTTATTGCTAGATCCAGCACTTCTGTGGGACTGGGATTCCCATCTTTGATCTATTCTTTATGTGTTAGCAATGGAGTCACTGCTGATATTTCTGAGGAGAAGCTGAAGTCTACAAGTCAATTGGGCAGGAGAGTGTTCGTATATATGATCATCTTTGAGGGAAGAGATCGACCGCTCCTTCTACTTCTGCACACATTTCAGGTAGACCTTCCACTTCCAGACCTTCTACTTCTACTGCTGAGCCATCATCTAGTTTTTGGGAATCTATGCATGATCAGTTTATAGAGCAGCAGCATGAGTTATTTCAAACTCACTGCAGAGTTGATTCTATTGATCAGGAAATTGATCATTTATCTGAGTATACCCAGAGGAAGAGTTGTTACGATGCTGAGTATGATGAAGCTCTCGTTAGATTCCTGAAGGGAGAGCATGATGTTCAGTTTCCTACCTATCCTAGATTTTCACCATATGTTGATCCTAAGGATGTTGAGTATTCTTCTAGTGATGATGACGATAATGAGGCTACAGACAATGATTAGTGGCCTGATTTACCTCTGAGTTGTGCTAAGTCTGTTGTTAGTTTAGTTTTTTTGCTAGTATTGATTGTTGTTTGTTGTTTGCTAGTTTAGACTTGTTTATGTACTTTGTGTGGATTCTTGGGTGTTGAAACTGTTGTTAGAGTATTTTTAATGTATTGTGTTTAAGATTGAAATTTGGATAAATTTATGTTTACTGTTTCAACCTACTGTTTAGTAGTTAGTATTGTTGTTCTATTTCTGTTATCATAAGTAGTATAGTCATTTAATTTAATTACTAATGAGCTCGCTTACTTTTATACATGCTTCATTATTTCGGTATTATTCATAAAAGCATGTGTAGAAGTAAATTTTTCTTTCTAGAATGTTTTTTTTAACATACTTATAAAAATTCCTTTTTAAAATTATGTTTTTCTTTCTCTCAAACTTAAAAAAATAAATTTCATGATAAACCAAAACTTAAGTTTGGGGGAAAGGGAAAATACATTCAAATTTAAATTTTATTTGTCCTTTAAGAACTAATATTTTCTTAAAAAAAAAATTTAACATAACATGAGGAATGAAGAATCTATTTAAGATCACTTAAATTTTTTAAATTATAAATAATTTAGTGGACTTAATCAAAAATTTTAATAAATTTGATTGATTTTAAGAATAGAATTATTCAACTTAAAGAAGAATAAGATTAAGAAATTTTTCTATTCATAGTAGAGATAATTGAATTTTAGAAGTATTAAGAAAGCAAAAATTATAACTCGAAAAAGAATAGATTGAAATTCTTTTTGAAATCTATTTATGTTATAATAATTAAGTGAAAATGTATAAGTTTGAAAATATAAGTTAAGGATAGTGAAGGTCAAAACCATTAACAGGCTATCCAGATACAGTAATCCTCTTAAAAAAAAGAAAAAGAGAGGAGAAGCTTGAGGAAATGCCTAATCAAAAATTGGCTTCACTTGAATTAACTTATAAAAAGAAAACTGATTACATATATTACTTAATTTTTATGCATATAATTTTATTAGAAAAGAATTTCATGAAGATCTTTTTCTTGTGAATAATTTATGTGATATTAATATAAAAAACTACAATTATTTTTGAAGTGAATGAAAATTTTTTTGAAGTCTTATGATTTGGTAGTTAGAATATTCTTTAAATTTTTAAAATTAAACTTAGTTAGTGAAATTTGGTTAATGATTTACTAAAGCCTTTATAAAATAAAAAATCATAAGGAGTCTTAAATATTTATCTTTTTATTCTAAATGTTATACATTTTATATAGTAAAAAGGGTTACTTGAGGACAAGTAACGTTTAAGTTTGGGGGATTTTGATCCAAGAAAAAAATACCTATTTTTATGCCTTGATTTTTATTAAATTTTAAGGATATTATGCTTTAATGAAAGGTATTTTTGTGTTTTTGGATGTAGGTGATGCAAAAATGTTCAAGAAGGAGAAAAATATGAAAAAGAAGCAAAAATGAGCAAAAAGGAGCAAAAATAGAGCCAAAATGCAAAATTATCGAAATTACTGGCCTGGCGCCTAGGCGTCAGAGTGATACAGAAAATTATTAAGTTTTTGACGACTTTTGGGCGGTTATTTTGATGGTGTGAGCAGTTATTAGACCTTCTAGAAGACTGGCAGTTGTTCCTGGTTTATAGGACATGTGATACAATGTACTTGGGCGCTTCAAAACAGTTTTATTTGCAAAGAGGTGTGATCCAAAGTGAAGAGGTGCGAAGAACTGGATGCGGTGTCCGGCGCCTAGGCGCCAGACACACCTTCTAGAAGATTCATTGAATGTGGACACATTTTGAAGAGGTGCCTTGAGGCAACTCTGGAAGCCTATAAATAGGAGGGTATTCCTTCAGAGTCCAATCTAGAGAGAGAATTAGAGAGATCATATTAGGGTCACCTTTTTACTTTCCTTCATAAATTAGTGAGTTTATTTTAGAGTTTGTATTTAGAGTTTGAAAGAGTTGGTGAATCTGCAGTTCATTACGCTGTGGAGTCAGTAGGAATCAGAAGTTCAGTAGGAGAAACATCTAAGATAAGTATTTTTATTTTGATTCAAAGTTCATTTATTATGTTTTGTTATTTAATTTCAATGTGTTCTGAGTAGTTACTTTACTTTCTCCTTTTAATTATGAAAAGATAAATAAGATAATACGAAATTCGTCGGTGAATTAAAAATCATATATTTTCAAAACATTGTGATGATATTAATACCGGTTCTTAATTTACTATTTAAATTGGCCATTTAAATTGTTAAAACCTGTTGAAGAGTTTTGAGACCTACAAGGAGATGAATTCTTAACTTGTAGATATCACATGAATCCTTAGGTAGTCGAAGGCCTTGTGCGGGTTATTCAAGGTGAAGTGCAAATAAAAAGGAAGATGTTATATATTGGGCGTAGAATTGATATGTTTTTAGAGTGATAGACTAAAATCTTATGATTTGGTTTATAGAAAAGGAAATGGTCACTAGTAGGGCCGACCATAGACACCCTTGAACATCTAGTAGTGTGAGCCTAGATTAACCCATTCTACTAACAATACATCTGGACCTGATCTATATGCTAGCCAATGTTCTTTGCACTTAGATCAAAGGGTAAAGAATATGAATGCTTCTATTTGGCACAATACCATAAATTTATATTCTCCACGAATATTATCATTATCTTAGAAAATCTTGGATTAATTGAAAGGAAGACAGTTGCTTTCTTATTGTTATTTACATCAATTATTTTATTTATGCTTTATTATTGCATCTAGTAAATTAAAGATATTTAATTTTTGATTATAAAAGAAATACTTTAAAATAAAAATATTTAAAGATCTATAACTCTCTCTTCGTGGAAACAATACTGGGGTCTTTGTTTTGAAGCCCTATTTTACTTGAAACGATACGTATACTTGCGTAGAACCCCTAGTGTGTAAAATAATTTCCATAAAATTATATTTATATACACTAGCCACTATTATTATTTATAACATATATTTTTGAAAGCATTAATTAGTATGTTGATCTTCAGAGGACTTCGGGTCAAGTTTTTGGCACCGTTGCTGGGGAAGAAGATTTTAGTACGCATATATTTATATCGGATCAGCCCCCAGGTGGAGGGAATAGAGGGAACTCTAGAGTGAGAGCTAGTATCTTCCCTGCCTAACTCATCTACATGATTTCAGAACTTCAAATTAATCAATGTTCTTTACAGAACCAAGTAAGGGTAAATAATATAATTTCTTCTATTTAGCACAACACACTTAGATACTTCCACAACGAGATTCCATAAATATTACTGATTCATTGAAAGACGAAAAAGATATTTTATTCTCATTTGCTTTCATACTATTATATAGTTGTGTTAACTTTAGTTATTTGCTTTACTTTTTATTCAGAAAATACCAAAAATAAATTTGACAAACTTTAAACCTTAAAACATACTTTACAAAATCATTTTAAAAAGAAAAAAAGTATTTTTTTCTTATTTCTTTAAAATTTTAGAAATTTTCCCGTGGGTTCAATATCTCGGAGCTTAACTAAAAAGTCTTATATTACTTGATAAACGATACGTATACTTGCGTAGTATCCCATATTATAAAATAACAAAAATATATCTCTTATTTGCTTCAGAATTAAGTTTTGGCGTCGTTTCAAAGAAAGAGATAATATCATTGGAAAGAAATATAAATTGAAAAACGTAAGGGTAAATATTCGAGGATCAAGTTTTTGGTGTCGTTGCCGGGGAAGTTAATTAAAATATCGTTTAAAGAAAATTTAAGAAAAATTAAGTTTTTACTTTTCTTTGTTTTTGTTATTGTGTTTTATTTTATTTTGTTAATTGTGTATGCGTAATTTAGGTTCTGAAGGACTTGTGCCTTAGAATTATGAATTAGAGATAACTATCAGAAAAATTAAATAAATTAAAAATATAGAAAAAGATAAAAATATTCAAGAAATGACAAATCAAGATCATAAAAATGTTGAAATCCATCAAGAATTTAGACCTTTAAGAGATTATGCTAGCCCTATAGTGGTTGAACTTCATGGTAGTATTCAACACCCAGCTGTAGCTGCTAATTCATTTAAACTTAAACCTACTATTATCCAAATGATATCTAATAATCAGTTTGGGGGAGCACCGACTGAAGATCCTAATTTACATCTTGCCATTTTTCTAGAATTGTGCGCTACTTTTAAATATGATGGTATTTTGGATGATGCAATTAAACTTAAAATTTTTCCTTTCTGACTAAGGGATAAATCTAAGATTTGGTTAAATTCGTTAGCACCTAGATCTATTAGAACTTAGGGTGATTTAGCACAAAAATTCCTTGCTAAATATTTTCCACCATCGAAGGCTACGAAGCTTAGAAATGATAGTACATACGTTTGTCAGTTTGAAGGGGAAACTATATATGAAGCATGGGAACATTTTAAAGATCTTCTAAAAAAGTGCCAACATCATTTGATACCAGATTGGTTAGTAATTCAGACCTTTTACAATGGATTAGTTGGATTTCTTAGATCTATTATCGATGTCGTTGCTGGTGGTTCATTGATGTCTAAATAGTTTGCTGATACTTATGTTTTAATTGAAGAAATGGCTACTAATAATTTTAAATGGTCATCTGAAAGGTTAAATCCTAAAAAGGTAGCCAATGTTCATGAAAATGATGCTTTTGCGATGCTAGCAAATCATGTTGCTGCAATTCCAAGGAAGATAGACCAATTTGGGATGAAATTTTCTCAGCTAACTTCCATGATTGAAGAAAATTAATTAGGTCAAATGCTTGATTCTCGAACTTCATCACAAACATTGAATGCCACAAGTAAGCCTAATAACCCATATTCCAGTTATTATAACCCAGGTTCAAAAAACCATTAAAAATTTAATTGGAATACCAATAATCAGGGTGGTAGTAATCAACAATAGGAATAACCAAGTAAACCCATTGGGAAACTAGAATAACCAAGGGAATAATAATTATAGACCAACCTATCCTCCAAGTTCTAACAATACTTCACAATTTAAGGAAAAGAATTTGTTTATAGAAGAAGTGGTGTTACAAATGGGAAATCAATTATAAAGTCCAGGAGCTAGAATAAAAAATATTGAGAATCAATTGGGACAGATTACCAATTCATTAAGTAATAGATCCCAAGGAACGCTTCTGACCTCGAATTTATATATTAAGCAAGAATTTATGAAGTCAAAATTATATATTTAGAATGATTTAGTAAAGTCAGAAATTCAACACAAGTATACGTATCGTATCAAGTAATACAGGGCTCTAATGGAGTCCTGGTTATCGATCCCACAGGGAGGTGAATGTTCTTTAAATCAGATAATATAGCACTAAAATCCAATACCCAATGTAACAATGACTTAAGTGTACTACCACTAGTTAACGCAAAGTAAAATAAAGCTACTACAATTACTTATAATTACTGAATTAATTTAACTAACAAACACAATAACTTATGTGATTTATAAGATACTTCTATATGAAAAGTGTCTTTCTTCTTGCATAAAGAATATTATGTGTGGATGATGAAGAATGGTAATTATTTGTGTTGTGCCAAATAGGAGCATATTTACTTATTTACTTTTGAAAGAGTATCTCGTCTTCCAAGCAAGTAAAGAACATTGTCATATCTTAAGTTTAGTTACTAAATCTAAGGCTAAGGTCGGGAGGATACGGCTCTCACTTCGGAGCTCCCACTCACCCTTCACCCGAAGGCTAACCATAGGCTTTAGTTACCAATCTTAAGAGCAAATTGGGGATCACATTCTGTCACCATGAAACCTCCAATTTGAAGTCCATCAAAACTAATTTCCCTATTTATTTGCACTTAATCCCCATGAACTGTGCAATTCATTCACGGACATTAAATGGTTTCTTCATTATTGTTATAGAACATTCAATTCTTTTGGAATTAATGTTCCTCAACATGTTTTAACAATTCAATTGGCCGGATTAAAAAGTAAATTAAGTTCCAAATTAAAGAAACATCACAACTTTTATAACACTTAAAGGGCACATCATTTCCACATCACCACATCATAATTACTTCATGCAAGAAGAAAGGCAAAGGAGACTACTCACTAACCATGGAGAAGATATAAAAACACATGGATTTTATATATAAATGAAGAGTCATACAAACCACAAAAGTAAATACAACTTATCTCTTTCTCTTCCCCAAGAAAATTCTTCAAAGTCCCCTTGATTTCTTTTCTCTTCCTTGCAAGATTTGATTCTCTCCTTGGAACAAAGATGAAGAAACAATCTCTAACTTTACTCCCTCTTCTCCACTCCTTAGAGAAGAATTTCTCTTAAAATCACAAACCCTAACTCTCTCTCACACTTTCCTCACACTCTCTACAACAATTCTCTTCTCTTCCTCCTCTCTATTTTCGTCTTGGACACTTAATTTAATGTTAGGAACGAATTCCCTAAGAGTTTCTTCAAGCACCTCTTCAAAAATCCGCCAAAACTTTTGAATTCGAAGTGAACCGACATAGGGCGCCGGCGGCGCCCTATCGTGTCAATAAATTCTGGAGTTCTCTGGAATAAGGTGCTGGCGGCGCCAGGGCTGTTTTCCTCCAACTTGCTCCATTTTACTCCAAATTCCTTCCTTTTTGCATCTTCTTGCTCCAATCACCTATAATCATCATACCTGCAATAAATCATGAAAAATACCTTCCTTTAAAGTGCAATATCACAAAAAATAGGTAAAACCATATAGTTAAAAGGGTATATATTTTTGGTGCATCAAAATCCCCCAAACTTAAACTATTACTTGTCCTCAAGTAATCCTTTTACTACATAATAATATAACTCTAGGCAATGTACTTTTCAATTGTAAGAGACCAAAAATTTTCATTCAAAAGAATATAGTGTTTAGATTTTCAGAAAAAGTTTAGCAACTCAGGTCAACATTACAGGTATAAGAATATTCAGTGCTTAAGTTTAAGAGTTCTAGTCTTCTATTTATTTCAAGATGAACCATAATTTGTTATATTAAGAGTGTTTTAAAGGACTGTGAAAAAGAAGTTCATGCAAACTTTATTAGAATGTAGGCTAGTACCTTAAGCATAAATTCAGAAATGAAATTAAGCTCTTCCTTTAAGGTGATTCAAGTGAAGCCAATTTTTTATTAGGCTTCCCCTCATAACATTTTTCTTTTCTTTTCTTTTTCTTTTTCTCTTTTTTTTTTCTCTGAGGATTACTATATCTAGATAGCCTTTAATGATTTTGAACTTCACTCTCCTCTTTAAAAAGTACAAACTTAAATCATCTCTTTACTTTATAATTATGTACAAGCTTTATTATTCATCATAAAGTTACAATCTCTTCTTAACACACAATACTTTAAATCCCTTAACATTTCAAAAATACAGTTTTCTTTACTTTAAATAGTTGACTATAATCAAATCCTTTCATACCAAATATCTTATTTCTATAAAATCAACTTTTATCACTAAAAATTTTCTCCTTTCCTTCCATAACATTCAACTGAATTGAAAAATTTTAGTTATCTTATAATGAGGTTCAACTGCCAAAAGTTATGCTAATAATTTTTAAAAATATAATAATTGAGAACAAATAAAATTTTAGCATTTCTCTACCCTCCGCCAAACTTACATTTTTCAATAAATTTGAAATAGTTAAGAGTAAAAGAAACCTAACCTTTATGTGTTGAGATTTTGAAATCTTCATAATTTACCTAGTATTAATCAAAATTTACGACTAGCAAGCATGAAACAATTAGTAGCAGTGATATAACAATATAAATATTTCGTGGGTAAAGAGAAATAAACATTAAACAACTAAATATCAAACAGAACACTTTAACATAAAGCAAATTATCACACCACATAACATTACAACTAACAGTTCAATATGAAAAGTAAATGACACTACATCACAAAGTACAACACAGGATTACACATTACATAAAAGTAAATGTCCACTACATCACATCAATACATCTTAACAGAGTAAGAACAATAGAAATAAAACAAACAAGCTATCTACCAGTCTCCATCACCAGGATCAGCAGCAGGGTCATCAGAAGGGTCAGAAGGTCCAGACCTGTACGGTGTATAACTAGGACAAGTAGGAAATGTCACATCGGACTCCCCCTCATAAATCTGACATGAGCATCATAATAAGCCATATCAAACTCAACTCTTCTCTGTAAATAGTCTTCATTCACATCACTTCGGGCCTCAAATATATCCATCCTATGATGCATCCTATCCATACTATCACTCTGCAATCTCAACTACTGCATGATATCAGATAGTGTCGAGGGCTCAGAAGTAGATGGAACATCATAACTCGTGGTAGGAATATTAGTACTCCTACTCTCCTCTCTTCCACCCACATGAGCCTCATATATTATTTTGACTTTATAAATTCTTGCTTAACACATTAATTCAAAGGGTTTCTCCCAATCAGGTGAAACAATTATAGGAGCAGTGATTAATTTTTCTTTAAGTAATTCAAAAGCACACAAACATTCATCATTAAAATCAAACTTCCTACATTTTCTAGAAGTTGGCACAAAGGTTTAGTAATTTTAGAAAAATCTTTAATATAACACCTGTAAAATCCAGCATGTCTTAAGAAACTCCGCACCTCTCTCACGGTAGTGGGTGGTGGTAATCTCTTAATCACTCAAATTTTAGCAGGGTCAACCTCCATACCATACACAGAAAAATCATCCATGAAAACTTCTATTCCATTATCTATTATACTACTAAAGATAGACATCATGCATCTTTGAAAAGTTGCAGGTGCGTTACACAATCTAAAAGGCATTGTTCGAAAAGCAAATGTTCCATAAGGGCTAGTAAATATTGTCTTTTCTTGATCCTCAGGAGCAATAGGTATTTGATGATAACCAATATATCCATCCAAAAAACAATAGTACTTGTTTCCAGCAAGTCTATCCAACATTTGATCTAGAAAAGGTAGTGGAAAGTGATCTTTTTGAATGGCAGCATTTAGTTTTCTATAATTAATACAAATTCACCATCCATTAACTTGTCTAGTAGGTAAAATTTCATTCCTTTCATCCACTTCCATAGTCACTCCGCCTTTCTTCGGTACACAATGAATTGGACTTACCCAAGAACTATCCGAAATAGGATAAATAATTCCAGCATCAAGCCATTTTAAAATCTCCTTCTTAACTACTTCTTTCATTATAGGATTTAATCTCCTTTGCAGATCAATTTTAGGTTTATGCTCTTTATTTAATAAAATTCTATGCATACAGATCGAAGGACTGATTCCTTTGATATCTGCCAAAGTCCATCCTAAACCTCTTTTGTATCTTTTTAAGATTTCTAATAATTTTTGTTCTTGATATTCAATTAATTTCGAAGATACAATAACTGGTAAGGTAGATGATTCTCCTAAGAACATATACTTCAAATGTTTAGGGAGAATTTTCATCTCAAGTTCAGGAGGTTTAACAATAGATGAAATTAAACTTTTATCTCCACCTTCCATGGTATCTAACAATTCAAATTTCTCCTGAATATACTCTAATTCCTTATTCTTCTCATTATCTAAATTTGTTTCATTTTTAGTTTCATCTTCAATTATATTTTCATACTCCACTTTCTTTTCAAACATCTCTTTAAAATAATCATTTCTCAAATATTCGCATACTTCCATCCTAAAACATTCATTATCTTTTTCAACTGAGGGATACTTCATAGACTTCAAAATATTAAAGGTCACCTCTTGATCATTAACTCTCATAGTTAATTCCCCTTTTTGAACGTCAATTACAGCTCTTCCAGTAGCTAGGAATGGTCTTCCTAAAATAATTAGAATATCTTTATCTTCCTTCATATCAAGCACAATAAAATCCACATGAAAGATAAATTCATCCACTTTTACTAACACATCTTCTACCACTCCCTTAGGATAAGTAGTAGAACGATCAGCTAATTGAAGAGTTACAGATGTAGGAGAAATTTCTCCAATTCCTAATCTTTTGAAAGTTGATAAAGGCATAAGATTAATACTAGCTCCCAGATCACATAAGGCTCTTCCAAAAACTTTTCACCTACAGCACACGGGATAGTGAAACTACCAGGATCTTTAATTTTTTCAGGAAGCTTTTTCGAATTATTGCACTACACTCTCTGCTAAGTGCAACAGTCTCATGATCCGTGAACTTTCTCTTCTTTTTAAGAATATCCTTCATAAATTTTGCATAATCAGGCATTTGTTCTAATGCTTCAACAAAAGGTATATTTATTATTAACTTCTTAAGGATTTCCAAAAATTTTCCAAATCTATTATCCCTATTCTTCTGCTTCAATCTATGAGGGAACGGAGGAGGTGGTTTCTCAACAGTAATCTTCATTGGTTCAAGAGGATATTACAGGTCTGGATAAATCTTATTTGAACCTTTTTCAATATTCACCTTCTCCTTCTCTTCTTCAACTTCTTTTTGTGTTCAAGTTTCTAATTCTTTTCCACTCCTTAATTGAATAGCCTTAAGTTGCTCCTTGTTTTGATCTTTTGGATTGATCTCCACATTACTAGGAAGCGTTCCAGAAGGTCTATTATTAAGCGTAGTGAAAATATGTCCCAATTGACTTTCAATATTTTTGATCACAACACCTTGAACTTGTAATTGGTTACCCATATTCAAAATCATTTCATCTATAGACAACTTCTTATCCTTAAATTGTGGGTTTTTATTAAATCCAGGAGGATAAGATTGTCTAAAGTTATTATTTCCTTGGTTGGTTGAGTTTCCAATTGGGTTTATAGAATTGTGTCCCCATTGTGGGTTCACATTAGCATATTATTATTCCAATTGAAATTTGGGTGATTCTTCCACTCAGAGTTATAATAATTTGAATAAGAGTTATTAGGTCTATTAATCGTGTTCAAAGTTTCATAAGGTGTTTGAGATTCAGTTATCTGCCCAAATGAATTTTCCTCTAACACTGGGGATGGTTGAGAATAATTCATTCCATATTGATCTATTTTCTTAGAAAGTGATGCTATTTGAGAAACTATCATAGTCATCATGTCAGAATCATGAACACTAGCTACCCTTTTAGGATTTACCCGTTCAGAGGGCCATTGAAAATTATTAGTATCCATCTCTTCAATTAATGAATATGCTTCATCAAAAGGCTTTGATATTAACGATCCACCAGCATCAGCATCAATAATTGATCTTAATGATCCCACTAATCTGTTATAAAATGTTTGAATTATTAACCAATCTGGTAAAGCATGATGTGGACACTTCCTAAGAAGATCTTTAAACCTCTCCCAAGCTTCATATATTGACTCTCCTTCAAACTGACCAAAAGATGTGATATCATTTCTTAATTTAGTAGTTTTTTATGGAGGGAAATATTTCAATAGAAACTTTTGAGAAAGTTCTCCCCAAGTTCAAATAGATATAGGTGCTAACGAGTTTAACCACACCTTAGCTTTATCTCTTAAGGAAAAAGGAAAAAGTCTAACTCTGACAGCATCATTCGACACTCCGTCATATTTAAAAGTAGCACACAGTTCTAAAAAACTAGCAAGATGTAAATTTGGGTCTTCATTAGGTATTCCTCCGAATTGATTATTTTGTATCATTTGGATAATAGCAGGTTTAAGTTCAAACGAATTAGCAGCAGCTTCAGGATTTTGAATAGTTATATGAATTTCATCTACTGTTGGGTTAGCATAATCTCTTAACGGTCTTGGCAAATTTCTAACATTAATATTCTGATTCTCTTGATTATTCGCCATTTCACAGTAATTTTCAGTTTGTTTTTTTGTTTTCTAATTTTTCTAATAGTACGCTCTAACTCTGAATCGTAAGGTATCAAACCTACAGATCCACTATTACTCAAATAAAATCACACTACAAAGTAAAGGTTTTCAGTTACTACAATATCTATAAATAAATACTATTTATCTACCTCCCCAGCAACGGCACCAAAACCTTGACCGCGACTTTATATATTAAGCAAGAATTTATGAAGTCAAAATTATATATTTATAATGATTTAGTAAAGTCAGAAATTCAACTCAAGTATACATATTGTATCAAGTAATACAGGGCTCTAATGGAGTCCTGGTTATCGATCCCACAGGGAGGTGAACGTTCTTTAAATCAGATAATATAGCACTAAAATCCAATACCCAATGTAACAATGACTTAAGTGTACTACCACTAGTTAATGCAAAGTATAATAAAGCTACTACAATTACTTCTAATTACTGAACTAAATTAACTAACAAACACACTAACTTATGTGATTTATAAGATACTTCTATATGAAAAGTGTCTTTCTTCTTGCATAAAGATTATTATGTGTGGATGATGAAGAATGGTAATTATTTGTGTTGTGCCAAATAGGAGCATATTTGCTTCTTTACTTTTGAAAGAGTACCTCCTCTTCCAAGCAAGTAAAGAACATTGTCATATCTTAAGTTTAGTTACTAAATCTAAGGCTAGGCTGGGAGGATATCGGCTCTCACTTCGGAGCTCCCACTCACCCTTCACCCGAAGGCTAACCATAGGCTTTAGTTACCAATCTTAAGACAAAATTGGGGATCCCATTCTGTCACCATGAAACCTCCAATTTGAAGTCCATCAAAACTCATTTCCCTATTTATTTGCACTTAATCCACATGAACTGCGCAATTCATTCACGGACATTAAATGGTTTCTTCATTCTTGTTGTAGAACATTCAATTCTTTTAGAATTAATGTTCATCAACATGTTTTAACAATTCAATTGGCCGGATTGAAAAGTAAATTAAGTTCCAAATTAAAGAAACATCACAACTTTTATAAAACTTAAAGGGCACATCATTTCCACATCACCAAATCATAATTACTTCATGCAAGAAGAAAGGCAAAGGAGACTACTCACTAACCATGGAAAAGATATAAATACACATGAATTTTATATATAAAAGAAGAGTCATACAAACCACAAAAGTAAATACAGCTTATCTCTTTCTCTTCCCCAAGAAAATTCTTCAAAGTCTCCTTGATTCCTTTTCTCTTCCTTGTAACACCTGATTCTCTCCTTAGAACAAAGATGAAGAAGCAATCTCTCACTATACTCCCTCTTCTCCCCTCCTTAGAGAAGAATTTCTCTTAAAATCACAAACCCTAACTCTCTCTCACACTTTCCTCGCACTCTCTACAGCAATTCTCTTCTCTTCCTCCTCTCAATTTTCGTCTTGGACACTTAATTTAATGTTAGGAACAAATTCCCCAAGAGTTTCCTCAAGCACATCTTCAAAAATCTGCCAAAACTTTTAAATTCGAAGTGAACCGACATAGGGCGCCGGCGGCGCCTGATCGTTTCAATAAATTTTTGAGTTCTCTAAAATAGGGCGCCGACAGCGCCAGGGCTGTTTTTCTCTAAATTACTCCATTTTGCTCCATTTTGCTCCAAATTCGTTCCTTTTGCATCTTTTTGCTCCAATCACCTATAATCATCATACCTGCAACAAATCATAAAAAATACATTCCTTTAAAGTGCAATATCACCAAAAATAGGTAAAAACATGTAGCTAAAAAGGTATATATTTTTGGTGCATCAGCTTCCTAGTAATGCTGAAGTAAATCCAAGAGACAAGACTAAAGATCAAGTACAAGCTATTCAGTTGAGAAGTGGAAGTGAGTTGGAAGGTAGAGTTCAAAAAGTGACTGAAGTAGAGAAATAAGAGATTGAAAAAATAAAAGAGGCCGCTCCGAAAGATTTGGAAAGACCTATCCTAAGGTTGATTTAGAAAAGCCACCACCTTAATTTCCTTAAGAACTTCGACAACAAAAATTAGATAAGTAATTCTCAAAATTCTCGGAGATATTTAAGAAGTTTACAATCAATAATCCATTTGCTAAAGCCTTAGAACAAATGTCAAGCTATGTGAAGTTAATGAAGGTTATCTCAACAGAAAGAAAAAGTTTAAAGATAATGAGACTGTTGCACTTAGTGAAGAGTGTAGCACTATAATTCAGAAAATACTTCCTGAAAAACATAAAAATCTTGGAAGTTACACAATTTCATGTGCAATCGGAGACATATTTTTTTGGAAAAGCTTTACGTGATTTGGGTGTAAGCATTAACCTTATGACGTTATCAATATTCAAAAGACTGGATTAGAAAAAATAACCCCTACTACTATAACTTTGCAATTAGCTGATCGTTCGATCACATATCCTAAAGGAGTTATAGAAGATGTTTTGGTGAAAGTGGATCAAGTTATCTTTCCTATTGATTTCATTGTGTTGGATATGGAAAAAGATAAAGAGAGAGACATAATTTTAGGAAGAACTTTCCTAGCCACAGGCAGAGCGATGATAGATATACAAAAAGGGAAATTGACGGTGCGAGTTAATAATCAAACTGTTACATTCAATATTTCAAAGTTAATGAAATATCCTGCAAGAGGTAAAGATGATGAATGTTATTAAATATTTGAGTAAATGACATTTCAAGTCAACTTATAAAGAGAAATCTTTAAGTAAAGAATTGGAGCACGAGCAAGAAGAGGAATTATAAGATTCTGAAGATTTTTATGGGGAAGATTTAAATTATGTTCATGAAAATTTTGAAATGTTGGACATGACTGAAAAGGATGAAACTTTTAGTCCATCAATTGAAAAATCTCCTGAACTTGATTTAAAGATGCTTCATAATCATTTAAAGTATGCCTTTTTAAGTGATTCCTCGACTTTGGCAGTTATAATTTCCTCTCAATTAACTGAAAGAGAAGAAGAGAGTTGGCTTGAAATTTTGAAGAAATATAAGAAAGCATTTGGATGGACAATAATTGATATTAAAGAAATCAGCCATTATATTTGTATGCATAGAATCCTTATGGAGGATAACTAAAAACCTCAAGCTGATCCTCAAAGGAGATTAAATCATATCATGAAAGAAGTTGTTGTTAAGAAAGAAATCTTAAAGTGATTGGATGTTGGAATTATCTACCCTATTTCAGATAGTGATGATTTAGTCCTATTCACTATGTACCTAAGAAAGGAGGAGTTACTGTGACTGTGAATGAAAAGAATGAAATAATACCAGTAAGACAAGTTACAGGGTGGAAAATATGCATTGATTATAGAAAATTAAACATTGACTCCATGAAAGACCATTTTTTCACTTTCTTTTCTAGATCAGATGTTGGATAGACTGGCTGGGCATAAATACTTTTGTTTTTTGGATGGATATACTGGTTATCACCAAATTCAAATTGCTTCTGAGGATCAAGAGAAAATAAAGTTTACCAGTCCTTATGGTAAATTTGCTTTTAGAAGAATGCCCTTTGGTTTACGTAATGCCCCTGCAACATTTTAGAGATGTATGATCACAACTTTATGTGATTTAATAGAAAAAAGAATTGAAGTTTTTATGGATGCCTTTTCAGTATTAGGAATTTCATTTGAATCAAGTTAAGAACATTATCTAAAGTTTTAAAATGTTGTGAAGAAATAATTTGGTTTTTAACTGGGAGAAATGCCAATTTATGGAAGTAGGAGGAATTATTTTGAGACATCGTATATCAGAAAATGGTATGGAAGTAGATCCTGCAAAAATTCAAGTGATCTCTGATTTACCTTGCCCAACTAATGTAAGGGAATTAGAAGTTTTCTAGGACATGCTGGATTTTAAAAGTGTTATATTAAAGACTTTTCACAAATTTCGAAGCCTTTATGTCATTTACTGGAAAAAGATGTGATTTTTAATTTTGATGATGATTGCCTAAAAGCTTTTAAAACTTTAAAAGAAAAATTAATCACTGCACCTTTTATAGTTTTACCTAACTGAGAAAAACCTTTTGAATTAATGTGTGATGCTAGTGATTATGCTATTGGAGCTATTTTAGGTCAGAAATATGATAAGATTTTCAAAGTGATTTACTATGCTAGTAAAACTCTTAATGAAGCTCAAATTAATTATACTACAACTCAGAAAGTGTTATTAGCTAGATTATTATCTTTGATAAATTCAGATCATATTTAATTGGAACTAAATGTGTGGTGCATACTGATCATTATGCTATTAAGTATTTAATGAAGAAGAATGATGCAAAACCAAGATTGATTAGATGGATTCTTCTTTTGCAAGAATTTGATTTCAAGATAGTAGATAGGAATGATGCTGATAACAAATTGTTGATCATCTGTCCAGGCTTGAAACTGAAAAAATCTCTCTGTGATGCTGAAGAAATTAATGAATACTTTCCTGATGAAAAATTGTTCACAGTTAATGAGTGGTGTGTTTCGTGGTTTTCCAACATAGTAAATTTTATTGTCAGTGATATTTTATCATATGGTTTCACATACCAGGAGAAGAAGAAATTTCTATCTGAAGTTAAGACTTATTTTTTGGATGACCCATTTTTATATAAACAAGTAAAGGATTTGATTATTCAAAGATGTGTGCCTTTAGAAGAAACTTATGAAATTATTCAAAAATTTCATAATTCTGATTATGGGGGACATTTTGGGTTGATAAAATTGCATATAAAATATTACAATATGGATTTTATTGGCCTACAAATTTTAAGGATGTTAATGTTTGTATTAAAAATTTTGATTGATGTCAACGTGTAGGTAATATTTATAAAAGAAATGAGATTCCCCTTAATTATATGTTGTAAGTTAAAATATTTGACATTTGGGGATTAGATTTCATTGGACCATTTATACCATCTTTCGGAAATACATACATTTTGATAGCAGTAGACTATGTATCAAAATGGATAGAAGCTGTTGCTTTACCTCGATGTGATGCTCAAAGTGTTGCAAAGTTTTTAAATAAGAATATACTTTGTAGATCTGGAATACCAAGAGTAATCATAACTGATGGGGGAAGTCATTTTAGAAATGTGATTATGGAAAAGCTGGTAGAGAATTATCATATTAACCATCGCATTGCTACTGCTTATCATACACAGACAAGTGGTTTGGTTAAATTATCCAATTGTGAAATAAAAAGAATATTGGAAAAGGCAGTTAATCTAAATAGAAAGGATTGGTCAATCAAATTGGATTATGCTTTGTGGGCCTATAGGACTGCCTATAGAACTCCTATAAGAATGTCCTCATATAGGCTAATTTTTGGAAAAACTTGTCATTTACCATTTGAACTTGAGCATAAAGCATATTGGGCAATTAAAGAGTTCAATTATAATTTGAAAGATGTTGAAGGAAAGAGATTGTTGCAATTAAATGAGCTTGAAGAGATAAGCAATGGATCTTATGAAAATGTTAAGATTTATAAAGAAAAGAAGAAGTTGTGGCATGATCAGAAGATTCTTACTAAAAATCTTAAGCCAGGGCAAAAAGTTTTACTATAAAATACTATATTGAGAATTTTTGCTAGAAAACTTAAGTCCAGGTGGATGGGCCCATTTATTGTGATGAAAGTTTATTCATATGGAACTGCGGATATTAAAGAACCTAAGACTGGAAAAATATTTAAAGTAAACGATCATAGACCTGAAACTTACTTTTCAGTCGATCAATCTAAACCAGATGAGATTCTGATGTTGGGTCACTCAGAATAAGCTCTGGGTATGTCAGGCTGATGACGTTAAACCAAGCTCTTTGTGAAATGCAACTCATATTTATCGGTGTGCTTCACTTTATGTTTGCTTTGTGTGCTTTTATTTGGTTTGATTTGAGAAATGTGGTAGCATTTTAGAGTTTTTTATGTTATAGTGGTGTTTATTTGACCTATTTGATGACTTAGAGGAGTAAGAATGAAGATTTTGACGTTTGGCAGAACTGTGCAAAAATATGCATTGGCGGCTATGCGCCGCTGGTTGGCGTATAGGTGCCACAGTTATAAAAACGTGAAAAATGAGGTTCTAGAAGCCTAAATCGTTGGTGAGTAGTTTTTTGAGTTATGAAAGAGTTTTAAAACGTCTAGGGTCAGTTTTAAGGCTTCCTAAGTCTATAAAAAGACCCTAAATTTATGAGATACTTACCCCAGTTCTTATTTTCATTTTTGAGTATTAAAAAGAGTATTTTTAGTGCAAAAATGTCTTCTTGAGAGAGCGAAGTTAAGAAGAAAGAGGATGCCAACAAGAAGTTTATTTGTGATAGTGCGCAAGAGTTATATAACGGATTTCTGGCTGTGAGTATCCACAGAATGGCAGAAAGGATAACGAAGATTGAGGCCGATGTGGAGTCTATTCATGCAAAGGTAAATGAAATTAATGAACATTTAGCGCACATTAGATGACAACTCAAAATGCAATTCAGTTATACAAGTCTCATGGAAGAAGCGGATAAAGCGATGTTTCTCAAGAACAAATTGATAGAAGAAGAAGATGTAAGAGCTTTCAATCATCGTCTGTTTTATCATATTTAAATTCCAGATGGTTCAAATAAAACTAATGGTAGTTATGGATATGATATACCTAATGGAGATTGGAATTAAATTAAGTGTGGTTATGTGTGTTTAGTGTTTTAAGTGTGTGGTTATTTTTTTTATTTTTGTGTTTGTTGCACTTTACATGTGTTTGCTACATCTCAATGATGTAAATTTGTGTTTAAATTACAAGTTTTTGAACTTATGTATCCGGGAATTTCATCCAATGTGTTTAGATAGAAATTTATAGTTTATATTAAGTGGGTTTTGATATTTAAGTAATATAAGTTTAGTTTGTGTGAGATTTAAGTAATATAAGTTTTAGTTTGTGTGAGATTTATGTGGAATCATTGAACATTAAAGTATACTTTTGGAGTATTAGAAGAGTTTATGAGGAGGAATAATTATTTGAAGTGATTAAAGCTGATTAACTCATATTTTTTATGGAATTAACTTTACTGCCAAAATCTGGGCACTAGCGGCTAAGCGTCAAACCGACAGCGCATAAGCACCAAATTTCGCGGCTAAGTGTCATATGCCCGTGAAAATCGATTTTCTGTAGTTAAAAACAAAAAAAGTTGTCATTTTAACACTCTCATCACCTTCAGCCTCTCGTTTTTCACGAAATAGGAACCAAAGGCATCATCAAATTGGATCATTTTAGAGCCGATTTTGTTGAAATTTGTTGGATTTGAATTCCTTAAGATATGATCACTACTCTAATTAAAAATTTTAATTTTCACCATGTATTTTAAGTACATTATTGAAAAATCTAAAAATCACTATTCATGGTGAAAATTTGAGGACAAACATGAGAAATTGCTTGGATTTAGTGGAGTTTGCCTTTGAAAGTTGAGTTAACAAGTTTAGTTTAAATTTGAATTTATGGTGAATTTTTCAAATTCAAAACGCTCGAAAGAAAATGTAAGATTTGATTCCGACAAATTTGTCAGTTCTCGAGCAGAGGATCGTTACTTCGATGCACTCGCATCGCGGAAATTGATTCTAGAATGAGTTTTTAGCAAGCAAGGAGGAGATATTGAGGAAATGATTGCTAGAAGGAATTGGGAAAGATATTGTTGTTTCTCCTTTGTTGTTGTTGTTTATGTGGTGAGAGAGTTCTAAGCTAACCTGCCAGATGCTGAGGAAAATTTGGTGATGGTTAGGGGGCATCAAGTGGATTTTTCAACTACGGTAATTAATAATTTTTACCGATTACATCCTGCAATATTTTGTTTTTATGTGAATTATCATCCTTCAAAGGGAGAGTTTGATGAGATAATGTCATTTCTTACTGATGGAAGAGGTTTATGGAAGATTACAAATGAAAGAAGAGTGAATTTTCAAGCCTCTAAGTTGAATGCCACTTCAATGGCATGACATTACTTCATCTCATATAAGCTTCTACCTTCAAGTCATGTTAGTGAAGTTACAAGGGAGAGAGCTGTTCTGAACCAATGTATTCAGCAGGGAAAGCCTTTAGACTTTGGGGCTATTATTTTTTATTATATTATGAACTGTGCCAGAGCTGTTACTGCTGCAGGTATGAGATTTCCTTCATTGATTCACTCGATTTGTGAGCAGTTTGGTGTTAAGTCTGAAAAATGGGAAGAGATTCTTAAGCCACATAGACCTATTACTAGTATAAATGTGAACACTTACACTGTACATTCGGTATTTGGCTGGAAAGAATGATCTATTAGAACTTCCAGTGCTTCGACTTCAACTGATTCTACTTCTCGTGCTTCTACTGCACATGCATCATCCTCCAGAGAATCATAAACTGGATTATTACAGAAGGTTTTGAAGAATGTGAGTCTTACTAGAGAGCATGCTAGGGATATGGATGGAAAGGTAGAGAATATTGTGAATTATATTCAGAAACATGATGATTATGAGGAGAAATATCATCAGTACATGGATAGACTGATTAGAGGAGATCATAGTGCTGAGATGCCTCCTCTTCCTTATTTTATACCTTATGTGTCATTCAGAGATTGGAATGAGAGAGATGATGATGATGAGGATGACAAGTAAGATTTGATTTTATTTATGTATTGTTGAGTTTGTTATGTTTGTATTTGCGTTGTATGATGTATGTATTTTTTATTGTTGTTGTATTTTGATATGAACTCTGATGTTGTGAAGGTTATAGTTAGACTATTTCTTTTTATGCACATTAAGTTGCTTTATGTTGTAATATGTGATATGTTTGTGGTAGTAAATGTTTTTATGTGTTTCTAGTGTTTGAGTTTTTAGTAGTATCTAATTTAATTCTTATAAATATTAGAAAAATTTAGAACACTATTAGAAACTACTATTTATATAACATGTTTAAAGTTTTTCAAAATTTGCTACAATTTATTTTCTAGTATGTTGTGCTTTGTGTTATGTTAAGTTGGTGTGTATTTGCTTTGAAAACCTCCACTGTTGTAGAAGTTATTTGAAATTTTGAAATTTCTATTTTATAAAAAACTGAATTTGATCTACTGTTTACTTCTGTTTTTAAACTGTTATACTTGCATATTTAGAATATTATGTTTCATGCAAACATGTTATTCTAGTTTTTTTAATTCTTACCCATGTACCATTTTTATGCTTAAATGTTTTATCCTAATTAAAAAATAAAGTTTGGGGGGAATTTAAAAACAAATTTTCAAAAACTAAAATTTTATTTGTTCTAAAAAATACGTAAACAAAATTTGATTTTTGATTGAAAATAATTATGTATATAAAGTTATATTAGGGAAGCAAAATTTTGAATATAGAAATGAGTAAGAGAATTTAGTTAAAATTTATAGCAATGATGAAAATTTTAAGTTAAAATTTTCTTAGTAAAGAAATGTTAAATATAGTTAAACTATCTTTAGTAAGAAGTGTTGTATTTTTAGATAAATAGAAGATTTGACTTTTATTTTTCAAAGCTTAAATTTCTTTTATTGAGAAATAATTTTCAACACTATTATTATGATTTTTAAGTGAAGGATATATATCAAACCTTTGTTGTAAATGAAAAGGTGGAATTTAAAATCATTAAAGGCCTATCCAGATACAGTAATCATTGCCTTATAAAAAGATAAAAGAAAAAGAAAACAAAAAGAAAAAGAAAAAAAGAAAAAGAAAAAGAGAGAAAATAATATGTAAAAAGGAAGGAGAAGCTTGAGAATTTTAGGGCCTAATCAAAAATTGGTTCCATACTTAAAGTTTAAAATATAAATTTTGAGAAAATCTAAAGATTATGGTTATAATATAGTAAGTAAAATTACTTTCAAATGAAATTTTTTAAGTGAGGAAGATGAAATTCTTGAATACTATGTTTTGAAAATTTTACAAGTATTTCTGAATTAGATAGGAACTAATATTTTTCATTATCCTTTACTTAAGAACCTTCTAAACTTTAAATTGGTCTCATTTACTAAATTTTTTTCTAAATTAGACTATTTCATTTCTAGAACAAAATTTTGAAACCTTCCTAAAGAAACTCATTTATATAATTTGCATGTTAAGATTTTCTATGTGAGTAAGTGTCACTTAAGGACAAGTAACATTTTAAGTTTGGGGGATTTTGATACACCTAAAATATATAGTGTTTTTAAAAATATTTTTATACCTAATTTTGATGATATTACACTTTAATGAAATGTATATTGGTGTTATTCTTATATGTATGATTAAAATGATAGACTATGATGAAATGAGCAAAAGAGGACCAAATTTGGAGCAAAATTTAAAGAATAAAAAATTTGACCTGTGGCGGCTAAGCGTCGGAACCTTGGCGCATAGGCGCGACAGTTAAAAAATACGAATTAAATCAAATTTGGCGCCATTTTCAAGGGGTGTTTGAAGCAACTTTTGATGGTAACTTCCTTAACTTCTTTTGGGCGGCAGATTTGAATGAAGAGATGCATTCTTGGTGGATACATTGAATCTGAATATGATTTGAAGAGACACCAAGGCACCTTTTGGAAAATTTAAAAAAAAGACTTGAAGATTAGAAAAATGGTTGTTGTTGGAGGGTGTGATTAGTGTTAAGAGTAAAGTTTATGTCAGAGAGTTATTAAGAGAACGTCTCTCCACTTCACCACTTTTATTTTCATTTGTATCTAGTTTTTATTACGATTAGAATAGAGATTCGGAGTCAACGGAGTTGGGCGCCAACCTCAATTGTATCTTGTAAAGGGAAAGCAAAGTTTCAAAGGAACTTCAAGTCTTGTGGAGATGATTTTCAGATAAGTATTTATCTTTTTTTACATTTGGTTTTAAAGTACAAATTGTTGTGTTTTCACTATGACTTCTACTTTCAAATTAAGTCTTGATTGTGTTTTCTCCATGAATTTTGAGTAGTTTTCTTTATCTTTTTTCTTTTAAATGATGAAGTAATTAAATTATGGAAGGAAGTTGTGTGAAGTATAGGATTTCAATGTTGGAAGAAGTTGTGATGTTTCATTACCTTGCACTTCATTTACCTCTTGATTTGCCTAATTAAGATGTTAAAATTTGTTGTGAGAACAAGTTAAGAACCAATGCGGTATTGTCTCAATCAACAATTGGAAAGAATCACATGCAATTGTATGGGTGAGAATTGTAGTCCATATGGTTGGGTGTAAATAAATAGGAAAATATGTTTTTAATGTGTAGTAAAATTAGAGGACTTTAGATTGACAAGCTAAAGCTCCTAATTTGGTTTGATGTTTAAATTTTATTATGTGATGTTAGCCCCCAGGTGGAGGAAATAGAGGGAACTCTAGAGTGAGAGCTAGTATCTTCCCTGCCCAACCCATTTACTTGTTTTCAAAACTTCAAATTAACTAATGCTCTTTATAGAACCAATTTATAGAACCAAGTAAGGGTAAAGAATATAATTGCTTCTATTTGACAAAACACACTTAGATACTTCCACAATGAAATTCCATAATTATTACTAATTCATTGAAAAAGAAAAAATATATTTTATTCTCATTTGCTTCCATACTATATTATAGTTGTGTTAACTTTAGTTGTTAGCTTTACTTTTTATTCAGAAAATACCAAAAAAAAATTTGAAAAACTTTATATCTTAAAACATACTTTACAAAATCATTTTAAAAAGTAAAAAGTTCTTTTTCTTATTTCTTTAAAAATTTAGACATTTTCCTGTGGGTTCGATATCTTAAAGCTTAATCAAAAAGTCTTATATTACTTGATAAATGATACATATACTTGCGTAGTATCCCATACTATAAAATAATTAAAATATATCTCTTATTTGCTTCGAAATCAAGTTTTTGGCACCGTTGCAAAGAAAGAGATAATATCATTGGAAAGAAATATAAATTGAAAACGTAAGGGTAAATATTCGGGGATCATGGTGCCTTAATGTCATATTAAGGGGAAATAGTTTAAGATAGTTAAGCGACACCAATTAGGATCCCACGATTCACTCATTTCGACACCACTATTTTCTTAGGATTCACTTGGTCCAAATGAATTTATTAAACTCAACTGAATGAGTTCCACAAGTTCATTCACACGGGGAAAGCTCGTTAGCATTCGTAGGTTGCCTCCTCTGAGGTATTCTCGATCATCCAAAGAGACATCTTAATTTATTTATAATTTTGTTTTGTTTTGTTTGTGATTAAATTTTGAGTTATCTTATATTTTACTTTGTTGTGACGGTGAATTTGATTTTGTTTTGTTTTGTTTTGTCTTGATTTTGTGGCTATCTTAAAAGTTTTAGCTTTAACATGCAAGTTTTATAAACAGAAAAATACAGTAAAATAAATGCAAGAAAAGAAAGTATTATAAACTGTAAAAGCGTATAAGTCCTCTTCTCGCACTCTAGCTGAAAGATTAGCTTTTTGCAACAAATATAATTTTGTAGGGAATTTAAAATTGCATGCCAGAAAACATGAAAAATAGATTAAAATGTACCTACCAAATCCTATGTCATAACTTGATGGGTTCCTATTTGTTCATTTGTGTGGATGATTTTTCTTAAGCAAAGCATAATAAGTTCAGTCAATCTTCTAAGATATCCAAAAGATTATGAAGGGGTCCGAGGCAATACCCTGGACATTTCACAACCTTTTGAATTTTCTCGAGTTCATTTGAACTTAATATAATGCTAAATAATTCATCCATAATCATCCCAATGAGTGGGGTAACCATCACTTGATATTTCATTTATAAATTATATGGGTGAAGGACCTTAGGGGAAAATTGATTTGATAAGGAGATTAAGTCAATTTTAATTTAGAGTTGGGCTTATAGTGTTTCAAAGATGTTTGAAGTTGATTATATTTCATTTTCTAAATCTCATTAAGTCAATATTTCACTACTAAGTCCTTAAGACTTAATGTGTAAGTTTGTAATTTTAGGAATATTGAGTTTATGTGATCTTAATTCTTATCAAAATATTGAAGTATCATTAAACCATTGACTAGGGGTTCTAAATTGGTGAATTATTATCTTCCAAAGTCAAACCCCTCACCTTAGTATCATTTAATTTTAATTATCTTCCAAATTTCCTTAATTTAAGAAATTAAAATTTTATCCTTAATGTGGAGAAGTGTGAGATTGGTTTCTATCATTAAGTCCCTTGTATTTCAATTGTCTAGATATGTCAATTAAGCTCATTAATTACCCATTTTCCTTTGATTAGACCTAAATATTTAATTAAGACTTAAATTTTAAAATTACAATTTGGCCCCCATAAAGCCTATCACTCCATATTTTATTAAATTCAACTCAAATGACTTTGAAATTTTTATGTTACCCCACTCATGGGTCAATTAAAACAACAGAAGAGAAAATGTGATTTTTCTGATTTTAATTTAATTTTTATAATTATTTTAGTGCAAAATAGAGATTTTCAATATTAATTTATTAACTTAACCAAAGTAAAGAATTTTTCCTTAAAAAATTATTGGAGGTTCATCTAGGTCAGAGGACCACTTGTACCAATTTTTATGATTTTTTGAGTTTTAATTTAATTATTAGAATTATTTGTTTGTTTTGAGTATTAATTAATATAAAATATTATTTAAGTGGAAAATTAATATTTATATTTTTTTTAAATCTCTCTAAGTTTAAGAAGCCTAGAAAAATAAATCTCATATTGTTTTGGTTTATATTTTAATTATTAAAATTATTTTGGTGAAAAAAGGAAAATTCATTTTTCGCCTTTAAAAATTACTTTAAGCCTTTAAAAATTAATATCTTCACTTAGAAAATTAGGAAAATTATTTTAATTGCTTCCAAGTGATCAGGAGACCAAATGTGACATTTTATTGTGTTTTAATATTTTTTGTGATTTTTATGAATTTTTAATTATTTTTAAACTATTTAAATATTAAAATATAGCTTAAAAATGAAATATTTATTTTAATTTTAATTTTATTTTTCTTAGAGTCCTCTAGTCAAAGAGAACTTTCAAAACTAATTTCATAATTTTTTTACTTATATTTTTATTATTATAATTATTTTAATTCTAAAATTATCATTTCACTTAAAAAATTCATTTTAGAGATCAAATTAGTTCCAATTGACTTCAAATTTTTATGTGAAGTTCTCACTACCATTTTGTACATTGGAGAGTCATTTTTGTGTTTTTCCATTTATATTTTAAGCATATTAATTATCTTTCATTTTATGGGCTTAATTACAATTAGGGTTATTCTTAATGAGTTAAATCAATTTTATATTTTTCTAGGGTCCTCTGATCACAGTGAACCAACAAAAATAATTTTTTGTATTTTTTTGATCAATATTTTAATTATTATAATTTTTATACCAGAACAGAGGGGATTAACTGGAAAATTAGGGATCTCTGGCTAGAGATGCCTCCTGACCTTAGAAATATCAGGAAAGATCCCTAACAACAAAGCTCATAAGCCCTCCAAACCTCTTGTCATGTTGAATTATATTTGGTTAAATACAATTAAAACATAACACATAATATTTAATTTATTAAAAATAAAAGATATAACAAATAATTTTTATTTTTATTCCACATTATTCTCCTCTATTCACTGAGCATGAGGCTATTTTATTTTATTTTTATGATTTTTCTTCACCAAGTTATGCATTTTTATCATTTGGGAGGTTTTTGTAAATTTTTGGAATATGAAGGGTATTTTGGTATTTTTTGTAAATTTAGGGGTATTTTTGGAATTTTAAGGAAATTGGAGTGTTTTGATCAATTTGGGTACTTTGAAATGGTCTGTCATGATTTTTGGAGAGAATTTGAGGATTTGGGCCACTTTTGGAAATTTAGGGTTCCAGGGTTATTTTTGTAAATTTCTGGCAAAATTGGGTATTTTATGTGGATTTAGGGTCTAGGGGTCATGGGTCTTAACCATACTCAACCATCTTAGGACCAAGCCAAGCTAAATGGAAACCTCTTTATGAACCTTCACATATTGATCCCAGCCATCTCAATCAAAGACCAGAGACTTGAGACTATCATTGTGAGTTTCTTAAAGAGTAAAGAAGGTTGGTCTAATGGGTGTGATCTAGGGTTTAGGACAAGTGGGAGAGTTATGATGTGCTTGAGTGTGTGAAAGAACAAGCCCTAGCCACCTAGTGTTGTCATAAGTTCAACAGTCATATGGAGACTCATCCCTGAACCCTCACATGTTAGTCCCAATCTTCCAAGTGCTGGAGGTTCATGATCATCCATGTGGGTTCCAAAGAGAGTAAGGAAGTTGTTTAAATTTCTATGTAGGTAAGCTCCATCTCTATTCTTGTAGGATAGTAACGAAGAAAGTCCAATGGCTAGATTCTAAGCACTAAGAGGAAGGAAATACATCACCAAAATTGAGGTCAACAGCTTCTTCTAGCATATGCCCTACTGTTTTCTAACCTAGGGGTCTTTGCAAGTGTATTAAGCTATGCATAAATGAAACAACATAAAATATAGCAAGGTAAAAAAAAGTAGGAAAAGAAAAAGTAGTATCACGTACCTAGTGACTTTGCTACTGTCGTTGCAAGGCTAGTATTACAAATATCGCATGTATATGTCTTTGAAAAGAAAAAATGAGTGAGGAAGATACTGGCATGTAGAACATGTTAGGTGACGCAAACAGAAGATCAAAACTTGGTGGAAGAATTTTAGTTATGGGAGAGCTCATTCTGAGAGTCAGTGGCTCTAGCAATCCTTGAAAGATGCCCGTGGGCATTTAACAACAATCTAAGCTAGAGAACCAACAAAGTAGTCAGGATATGGCAACTCTCAAACCAATTGATGTGACTAACAAGAGAACTTGTTGAACGATGACTTCAAAACAATATTCGTAAATTGTCATGAATATGAGTCTTATAAAATATCAGTTTTCAGGAAAAATATCACTTTCATTTCAAAAATATATTTTGATTTTTTTTTGTAAATTATACAATTCATAAGTCAGTCACATTGCAAGGTAAGAACCGCCTGCAGCTTCTGAATGTAAGGGTCTTGTACCAAATAATGTAGGATGGTATTGCCGATCTCACACCTTTACAAAGTTCATCGTGTTTATAGATAGAATACAAGTTCATTATCCCATCTCAAGCATTAGAAGCCTTTCTCATCAGTGCTCTACCACCAAAACCTCCAACTTACACCAACCTCGATGATCCGTATGTGGCCACTCAAAATATCCTCAGTTGCTATGAGGGTTTAAACACTTTATCCAAGACATATACCCCTGAGCATTGGATTTTACTGTAGGTTAAGTTGTAATATGATATTTCTTAATAGTATCTTAATTTGAAGGGTCTCGAATCATATCTTGTTGGTTTTAGGGTATGTGGTGAAATTGTGATGAATTTGGATTTAGGTAGTTTTTGGATTTGGGCTTGAATATTAGTGGAATTGGGTTTGGATTTGGAATTGAGTGGACTTATAGTGAATATGGTGGAAATTTGGGGCAATTTGGGAATTTTGTTGAAAATTTAGTCACCTTTGTATTTTGGGTAATTTTGGTGATTTTGATTTATTTTGAGAAATTTGGGTAATTTTGGGGCAATTGGGTCATTTAGATGGGTTTTAAATGATTTTGGTGGAAAATTGAGTAATTTGATAACTTTTTGCATTTTCTGAGAGTTTAGAGGTATTTTGGTCATTACGGTGATTTTGAGGAGTTTTGTCAAATTCTGATTTTAGGGTGGATTAGGGGTTGACTTTAGGTAGATGGGGGTGTGAATAGCCAAGTCATCCAAGGTCATCCTAAGGCCTTAAAACCCCATGGGGGCTCATTTTTTAGTCTCTACATGTTATTCTCAACCAACTTAACCAGATATCAAGGATTTGAGACCATCCATGTGGGACTTTCAAAAGAGCTAAGAAGTTGTTTGATTTTTTAAGTGAGTTGGGCTTCATCACTAATCCTCTAGGATAATAAATAAGAAATTCTTATGGCTAGATCTTAAATTATAAGAAGAAAAAACTAGACCTTGCAAAAAATGAGGTCAACAAATGGACCCCCAATAGATGTGGTGTGCTAATAGAGCACACCATGCGTATTGGTGTTGACCGAAGCGATTAAGCGAACCTGAAAAAAATTATCCGAGTAGTGATACTTAGATCAAAATAAAAATTGAATCGAATTTGAGAATGAATGAGTTGGGTCTTCCGCTCGAGAATTCCCAGCCCAAGGAAGGATTTAAATTGAAGATTTTGAAAACTTGTGTGTGTGTGTGTGCCGCCAGTCGTGACCTATTGGTAGAGCAGCATCTTTGAAGGTCGTAAGTCCCCTCAGGTCAAGGGTTCGAATCCCCCTCTGGCCAGTTTGTCGATAGCGAGGGCTGACACATGAGGGTGGCAGGGTATTGTATAATAGCCTCCACTCTTATATATAACAATATAACCATTCTTATATATATATATATATATATTCAAAAGTGTAAGGATTGGGTACTATGTAGTCCGGTAGGTGGGACGAAGTGCAGTCGGCAAAATTCGACCGATGGGTGTCAAAATCCCACTTAATGCAGAAGAGAGATGTAGAAACAGAGTTTGTTGTTAGAGAAAAATAGTAGAATGGAGTGAGTGTATAAATGAGAGAGAGAAAGAGATATATTGGGAAGAGGAAGTGAAAGTCTTGATTGGAGGTGGAAGTGGAGGGAAAGTTCGCTGCTTGAGAGGCAATGGGGATTGAAAGTATAAGTTGCCTCTGTTTCCACTAGATATATGGGGAAATGCAGAGAAATAGATGATGTTTCTAAGATTTTGTCGGTGATGAGTACAAGAAGTGAATCCGCTTTTGTGCAAGTTTCCCTTATGTGTTCTTTGTTAGGAGTGTGTCTCTAAAGAGTTTCCCCTTGATGTTAGCTCATTTTCTTATTTACAGCAGGATCCACTCTCACCACACCTTTTAGGATATTAGATCCAAATTTATTCGATGTGATATGCCCAAGGAATGAAGTGTTTGACTGAGATAAAGATATTGAGAGAGGTAGAGAAATGGAAGAGGAGATGAAGACTCCCCAGGGAAAATGGGGTGTTCTATGGTACGTGGACCAATTTTATTTCATAAAATTAAATGTTACAAATGAGATATGTTCCCAAAGAAGTCCCCATCATTAAGCCATCCTATTTATAGAAGATATGAGGGATAAAATGTATAAAAATTACATATTTGGCTATGTCTTGAAGAGAAAAACAAATAGCATTTTAATTCTTTTTATTCTGACCGTTGGATCGTTTGGAGATCAATGTAAATTTTCATGTTAATATTTGTCGGCCGACTGAAGTGAGGTAGCCAAGGAGCGAGCTAGGTCGGTCTACTGAAATGAGACGACCAACTACTATATCGTCTCAAGATCCATGCAAACTATTTTGGATTATACTATATCTATATATATATATATATATATATATATATATATATATATATATATATATATATATATTAAATATAATAATATTAATGATATTCTTATATAACTTAAAATTTGAAATTTATATGCATTTAAATCCCTTTATACTCTATTAAAGTGAAGCTCGTAAACAATCCCCAGCTTTTTTTGTAATAGAAAAGAAAACCCCCATAAAAATCGAATTTTATTGCGTCCGGACCGCGTACGCAGCGCTGCGTCCGGACGCCAATAAAAAAGCGCCACGTGGCCCCACCATGGCACGTTTGAAAAAAAGCCTTTTTATCTTCGTTCTGCCGACCCGACCCGACCCGAGCTGAAAATAATGAAATTTTTACCGTTTTTTTTCCCGCCAAAGGATAAAGGCATTTTTTGTCTCCATTATCTTTAGGATGCGGACATTTCGGGTTTTTCTCTGATATACCTTGTCGTGGAGCTGAGGAGCTGAAATTTGATTCTAACCTAAAGCTAAAGAATCTTCCTGATTCACACAAAAATCACGCGATCATGTCGACAGTGAGTTCGAATCTCAAAATATATTGGACGAACAAGATTCTCAACTTAGTTTAGCAGCTACAGAACATATCTCTCAGGTTGGTAAATTTTGTTGTATGCAATGTTTTATTACTGTTTCACTGTTTTTAAGTTTTATTTAGAGTAGTATGCACTGTAGATTCGGAAGAGCAACGTCGAGTTATTTTTCTTATAGGGCCATTGTATTTTTTGGGTAATATTATGGGTGTATTCGGGTAGTTTCGGGAAAGTATATTTGTCGAGTTTTTTTTCGGCGGTACGTGGTTTTATTTTGGTAATTTTGTCATGGTATTCAGGTAGTTTCTGAAGAGTAACTTAAGTTTGCTTCAGATTTCAGCAATTTGAAGGTAGTATTCTAGTAGTTTGGTGGAGGGCACGTTTCATTGTTCCCTCCTCCCACTCCCAAACTACCGGAATAGTACCCTCAAATTACCAAAATAAAACTTAATAAAATTTGTTCTATGCACTGTTATTACTGTTTCACAGTTTTGTAGTTTTATTACGGTAGTATGCCCGTAGTTTCAAAAGAGTAACGTGAAGTTTTCTTTCATAGTGGGACATGGTGCTATTTGGGTAATATTATTGGTGTATCCGGGTAGTTTCGAGAAAAGTATATTTGTTAAGTATTTTTTTCAACAGTACGTGGTGTTAATTTGGTAATTTTGTGGTGGTATTTAGTCAGTTTCTTAAGAGTAACTTTGCATCGATTTATTTGTGCTTTTATTTAGGTAATTTGAAGGCGATATTATTTCTACTTATTTTGGGTGTATTAGGGGTGATAAAACCGAGAAAAACACCGATGCTTTTATAGTTATTATTATGGTACCTTGGTATTCTTGTAGTGCCTATCATGATATTATTTTTGTAATGTTGGTTGTTAAGTATAGTGTTACCGACATTCAAATCCCGATTCAATTGTAGATACCCGAGAGAGACAGTGCTTCCAATGATCAACTTGTAAACATGTTGCTTCAAGCTGTTATCAATAATGAGAGAGAGGCACATGAAAAATATTGTGCCTATGCACACATTGTTGGATTTACTGTGCGAAAGGACCACATTGGTTATTGGCCAAATTCGAAGAGGATCGAGATAAGGGAGTTTGTTTGTGGTAAGGGCTGGTATGAAGAGAGAATTGAAGGACAATGTATCGGTGAGGTACGAGCGAGCGGATACAAGGAGCGGGTTAGTCTGCCATGATCCGATATGTCGTTGATGTCCGAGGGAGCTGGTCGGTAAAGAAATTCATAGAAAGTCATAACCATCCGTTGGCGAATGTTGGCGACACTCGCCTATTGCGTTCGACGGAAAGATGAGTGACATCGGTGCGGATGTCCTCGGATCGATGTCGAAAGCGAGGATTAGAACCACCGATGCTTTTAGCTTCCTAGCTACAGAAGTTGGTGGAGTGGAGAACCTAGACTGTACGAAGAGGGATGCATATAATCTCTTACAAAGAGAGAGAACATTACATGTCGGCATATTTTTAGGTTGTGTTGTATTTTAAAAGGGGGTCGTCTAACAGAAGTTGTCGGCGAATTTAAATTTTAAATTTGATTTAAATATATATATAATTTAGAAAGTAGTATTTGACTTTGAAAATAATTTTAAATTTGAAAGTTTTAAGATATGAGATTAAACCGATCTCGCATCCCAAATAGTTTATATAAATGAGCACCGCACCACAAACCGTGTATCTATCCCTAAGGATAGACACACCGCTGAGGGTGGGGCTCGATCAAATAAACTAGAAGTTTTGTGACATCCGTTTGGTCTGCGAACCAATTTTATAAGCCGACAAATTCCACTGCTTAATATGAAAGTATTAAACGGGGTTTATATTACACGAGTTCTTTAAAATTCCTATAAGGGCAAGCCCCATAGTTAATTACATCTTAAGTGACGGGAATCACCTAAGAAAACTCTCGATAATAACCTAATAATTTTGCTCTCAAGAATTTCAAAGTTTAAGGTTTTCGAAAGATTGAATTTTGGAATTTCGATAGGGAATGGATCGAATTTGGAACATTTTTGTTTTGTGAATCCGAAGGAAGAAGGTAGGAGAAATCAACGATTCGAAGTGAACTTCGGTAATTTCCGACTATCCTATCGTTTGGCTTGAATTTAGGAAAGTCCTAATGTTTATTTAGTATTTCAATCTTGCCGATTTTAATTAATTAGGGCTTATATTTGTATGATAAAATCAAACAAATAGCTCAGAAGATGTGAGGGTTTATTGTCGTATCGGACGACTACCTCGGAATCCTAAGACAGGTTAGGGCTTAATTTGCGATGCAAATGCCTAAAAAAGAGGTTGAGGATTTATGTTGCATTAAGCAAGCTACCTCGAAGTCCTATGGCTTTGTTGTTTAATTCTAAGAAGGTTTTGCTTGAAGTAGGTTCAAGTTTTGTTGATGACGATGGCCGTCTTGCCCACCATGCTCCAAGCTCCTTGTTGTTGCAGAGGTTTAGTTTTAGAAATCATAAATCGGGAGATGAGAAAAGTGTTTTGGTTTAGAGAAGTCTTAATTTCCAAGTGTTTTGTATTTTGATTAAAACAAATCTTAAAGTTGATTATAACGACACGGTTAAGATCCCGCGGTTCCATCCTTCAGGCATCATTATTTTTATCGGATTCACTTAGTCCAGATGAATTTGCTAAACTCAGCTGAATGAGTTCCACACTTTCATTTAGACCGTGGGAAATCCAGTTAGTAACACGTAGGTTACATCATCAGAGGTATTCCCGATCATCCAACAGGACGTTTTAATTTAGTTGCGATTGTAGTTTTGTGTTACGTTTTGTGATTAAATTTTGAGTTGTTTTATATTTTGAAATGTTGTGGCGGTGAATTTTATCTTGCAGATGACTTTTAACTTAGTTTTGGTTTCGGTTTAGGGACTTATCCTAAAGGTGTGGGTTTTCATGCAACGAGTTGTTTTATCGTGCGAGAAAAGTAAAGTGCATGCTGCAATAAAGTAAATTGCGGGGAAGTAAATTGCAAGAAAGTAAATTGCAATAAAATAAAAGCGTACACTGGAGGGTCTTCCAGTCATCCCAAGCTACACTTAAAACACAATTAGAATATTTAAGCAAGTTCTAGGTAAAGGCTAAGGGAAAGGTTATGGTTTTACCAAATTCCTAATCCTATAGCTAGTCGATCTCCTATGACGTCTAGGTTCTTTGTGTTTTTGTTTGAGGACGATTTTCTTCATCGAAGAACAATTAAGTCCGATTGTTCTTATAAATATCCTATCATATTGAGGAAGTGCTTAAGAAGAATCTTAAACATCTTTTCGATATTTCTAGGATTGTTTTAAGTCGAAATGAATTTAATTATATAAATGAATCAATCGTCAGAGGTTTTCGAAGTTTTGTTAACTTGCCAGGTGAATTAAGACATTTGAATATCTTATGAGTGAAGTAGCACTTCATTTAATGTTTCATTTAGGAGTTATAATAATCAAAGCTTTCGAGGGTAAATTAGTATTTAAATGATTTGATTTAAGTTAAAAGTTGCTTTATATTTAATTTCTTTTATGTCTTAGGTGACGTTATATTTAATTCAATTTAATTTAATTGAGTTTTAATTTAACTTAATTTAATTTAATTTGATTTGATGTTTAATTAATTTGATTTGATTTAATTTAATTTAATTATTTAATTTAATTTAATTTAATTTAATTGTTTAATTTAATTTAATTTAATTATTTAATTTAATTTAATTTAATTTAATTTAATTTAATTTAATTTGTTTAATTTAATTTAATTTAATTATTTAATTTAATTTAATTTAATTTAATTTAATTTAATTTAATTTAATTTAATTTAATTGTTTAATTTAATTTAATTTAATTATTTAATTTAATTTTAATTTAATTTAATTTATAATTTTAATTGAGATTTTAAAAGAGTTTAATGATTTAATTAAGTCTTTTAATATTTTAAATTTGAGTTATCATTTTAATTTAGAGTTAAATGTTAATGATATAATTAGTTTAGGGATTTTTTAAATTAAAGAATAAATCTCTTCCTAATAAATATCCCTTATTTTAATAATTCCGATTTTATTATTCTTCCAAATTTAATCTATTATTTAATTAAAGTTTAATTATTTTAAAATTTGTTTAATGAGTTTCTACCCTTTAATTATTTAAATTTCAATCATCCAAATCAGATTAAGATCAAATGTTTTACTTGTTGATTTTTTATTAAACCTAAAGTTTTAATTAAGGGTTGAAAGTTTAATTACCATTTTACCCCTTAAGCTTAATAATTTCATAACTCACTAAATTGAACTTAAATGAACTTGAAATTTTTATGTGACTTCACTCATATGTCAATAAAGACATGAGAGGAGAAAATGTGATTTTTCTGTATTCAATTTATTTATATAATTATTTTTGGTGGAAAATAGAGATTTTCAAGGAAAATTTGATAACATGACCAAAGGAAAGTTTCTGTCCTTAAGAAAATTAGGGGACATTTCTAATGACCAGAGAAGCACTTGGACCAATTTTGGTGATTTTTTGAATTATATTATTTTTATTATAATTATTTTGAGTTTTGGAGTGTTAATTAATTTAAAAATAAAATAAATGTTGAAAAATGGATTTTATATCTTTCAAAAATCTCTCTGATATCAAGGAAACCAGAGAAACAAATTTTGTAATTTTCTGATTTTTCTATGATTTATTATAATTATTTTAGTGAAAATGCTAGAAAATACATTTTTTTTTAATTTTAAAATTACCCTAGGGCTTTAAAATTCAATATCTCACTAAATAGACCTAGGAAAAATGTGGGATTTGTTCCTAAGTGATTAAAATTCAAAATGTGACATTTTGGTGAATTTTATTATTTTTGTGATTTTTATTATTTTTTTATTTTTTAATTATTAAAAATATTAAAATATTATTAAAAATCAACTTTTTTAGAAAATTGAAATTTTAATTTTCTTAGGTTCCCCTGATATCAGAGAGGCTCCAAAACCAATTTGGTGAATTTTTGAAAAGTATTTTAAAAGTTATGAATTTTTAAAGCTTAAAATGGCTAAGTGACTTAATCGACCCAATTAGTGGGGCTAACAGAGTCCAATTGACCTCAAATTTTTATGGTGGGTTCCTCTGATCCTAAAGGTCAGTGGAGAATTGATTTCAAGTCAATTTGATGCCTGGTTAATTCTAATTAATTAAAGACCTATTTTGGGTGTTTAAGCCGATTAGGGTTGTTTTAAATGAACTAAGTCAAAACCTATTTTTCCTAGGGTTCTCTGGTCATAAGGAACATCACCAAATTTTCCTAGAATTTATTTCACAACATGCTATTTACTGGAATTAAAATACTCAAAACAGTGACACGAACTTGAAAAATCGAGAACTCTTCATAGGGATGGCCTCGACTTTGGAAAATTCGGGGAATGTTCCCAAATTCGAGAGGCTTCAAAGCCACTATGGTCTCATGCCATGGTGAATTGTATGCATGCATGGAGAATTAAAACAATGCGAGAGAGTAAATAAATTATAAAAAATAAAATATTTGATGAAATTAAGTGATTTCTTTTCCACATTATTCTCCATCTCTTCTCGAGCGAGAGGGTATTTTTATTTTATTTTTCGATTTTTCTACACGGAGATATGAATTTTTGAAGTTTAGGGAATTAAATAAATTAGAAAATCCCTAATTTTCTACTTATCAGAGTCGGCGCCGGCGCATCCTCGGCGACTCCGAAAGGCCGCGCGGCGCGCTCTCGTTCGACGCCGCCACCGAGTCGGCGGCCGGGCCCCGCGGTTCTCGTACCGTCTCTCGGTCCGACGCGATCACGGCCGTCCGTGCGCGCGTGTATTGAATGGACGGCATCCGTTCATCGTCCCCGAGTGTTCTCGCACGAGAGCCGTCCACACTAAATCCACTAGATCTCGCTCGATTCTCGATGGATTTTTACGTTCTTATACTGCTATGGATTCGTCTTGAAGAGACGAACACATCTATACGGTTAACATGCATTGAAATTAAAGCATTTGAAATGGAGAATCTCCGGAAGCTCGGGATGAAGAGTTAGCTCATACCTTGGCTCGGAGAAGTGTGGCTTCGATCGAGAGTTGTTGCACCTTCGATTGGGTCCCGTGAAGCTCCGGATGAAGTCTCCGGTGCGGTGAATTGTCCGGATATGATTTCGACCAAGCCCGATCCACAAAGCTTGGAGGTTGGAGCAAGCTCGGGTGGCTCTGGAGATGGGGCTTTTGATGGTGGACACCTTCTCTTGGTGCGAGTGAAGGTGTAGAGCCGATCGATTTGGGAATTGGCTCAGCTGTGGAGAAGTGTCCTGGTTTTGGGTGGAATTTCGACTGCGAAATTGAGCTTACGAGAGGAGAAATGGCGGGGGATTTCCTTCGGGGATCAAGTGCTCTAAGGATGGAGAAGGGTGCGGAACAATTTTGGCGGAGTTTTGGCAAGGTTTGTGCTTCTTCTCCTTCATGGCCGAGAGGGTGGAGTTTAAATAGAGTTGGTGGGGGGCCTCCGGGGAGTTAGGGCTTGGGATCGAGCTGCTCTGGTGAGGAGAAGATCGGCCATGGTAGCCATGTGGGGATGGGGCGGCTCGGCGAGTGAGAATTTCGATGTTGGCTCGCATGTGAGCTCTCGGCCATGGTGTTTTCCGGCGGCACTGGTGGCCGGCCGGCCGAGCGATGGTCACCATCTTGGTCGGGTGGGTCGGGTCGGGGTTTAGTGTAGGCCGATTGGCAAATGCCATGTGTAAAGTGGTTGAATCGAAGTAGAAAGGGGAAGGGGCCATTTTAGCTTATTTTGGTCGACCCATGCAAATGGGTTGGGTGCACCTCCCAGACCTGGTTTTGGGCTGAGGAGGTCGGGTGGGTCGACCTCCGCGTGTGTGGTGGAGTCTCCATCGAGGATTAGGTGGCAAAGCATGGTTTAGAGTGTGACATGCTTAAGGTAAAAAAGGCTTAAGGGAGGCTTAAGAAAGATCCCCCTCTTCTTGCCATAAATGGACTAATGACAAGTCAAAGCCCTCATGGCTTCATGTGGCTTGAGAATGGCTTGTTCATGGCTCCATTTGGCTTGGAAAAAAGGTTGGCTTATTTCATGAAAAAGGGTTTTAGAAATATTTGGCATTTAGGGGGTAATTTGACATGTGGCTTGATTTGGAATGGTTTAATTGATGATTTTGCAACTTAGGGGTGATTTTGATCAAATGGATGATGAGGGGAAGTGTCATGTGGGCTTTAGGATGATTTGGGCTTTTGAATTTTGAAGGAAATGGGCTTTTAGGAGGGTTTAAGGGATGGGCCCTTAAGTTTAAAAATGAATTTATGGATGGGAATTTTGTAAAGAGGTTGGGCCAAATAATTGTTGGGTTTAGCTCATGGATGTGTCATGAGTGATTTGAAACAAATTGGGGGTGATTTGGATTTGAATTGGGTTGAATTTGGGTTAGGTTTGGGTTTAGGTCGAAAATGGGCCTTTTGACCTTGGGTTGAGTTTGAGTGGGACTTGGGTTCAAATTTTGGGCAAATCATGTTAGGGTTTTGTTTGTGGGAATGTTAAGGAAGATTTAGAAAAGATTTGAGGTTAATTGGAGTTGAATTGGGTGAGTTTGGGTTAAGTTTGGGTCATGGGTCCAAATTGGGCTTTAAGGCCAAAAGTGAGATTGGATCCAAATGTCAATCAAATTGGACTTGGATTTGGTCTAAATTGGTATTGGAAATGTTGAATTGAAGTTTAGAATTGAATTGGACCAGAATTTGGGTCAATTGGATAGGTTTGGTTTAACATTGGGTTCACTTTGGGTTAAAATGGGTCGATTTGGGGGTTTTGACAAAAGTAGGGTAAATTGACAAAATTGGCCCATGGTGTAGTTGGACAAAATGAAATTGGGAATATTTAGGATTTTCTGGAATTTTCTGGGAATTTTCTGAATTTTTGGATTTTTAGGCCAAGAAGGGTATTTTGGGTATTTGGAGGGTATTGGGGGGTATTTTTGGAATCTTTGGTATTTTTGGGTATGGATGATCAATTTGAGTGATGTGGAGATGTTTGGGATTGATTTTGGAAAATTTTGGGTAATTTGGAAATTTTGCGAAAATTTGGGTAATTTCAAGGGTTTTGGGTAGGTTTAGTAGGTGTAGGGTCTCGGGGGTCAAAAATTGAAAATTTGGGAAATTGAAGATTGGGTGAATTTAGGTGGAAAGAAATCATTTTGGTTGAGCCATGAAACCATTTCAAGCCCATATGAGCCATGAAAGGACTCATTTGAGGCATTCATTTATGTTGTTCCTAACCCTCTTGCGAGGGCTTAGGGGTTAAGGACCATCCATGTGAATCACCTACATGAGTCGGGAGGTTAAGTTGGGTATGGTTGTGGTTTTAGGAAGTGTGTGGAAATGTAGTGTGTAAGTGTAGTGTAAGTCGGCCCCTTCACCGGACCGGGCCGCCGGGCGATCCTAAGGCGAAGAGTCTATAGGAACTCATCCTTTAAACTTCCACATTTGATTTCGACCCTCACAGGTGATTAGGGGTCTATAGTCGAGTTTGTGGAGTTTGCGGGGAGTTTAGAAGTGGTTTGAATTTCTAAAAGGCGGGTCCCAATTCTAGTCCTCTAAGATAGTCAAAAGAAAAAGCCTAAGGCTAGATCCTAAGCACTAAAAAGAAGAAGGGAAGACCTCATCAAAAATGAGGTCAACATTACACATCGAACTTGGGGATGCTAATTCCTTACTACAACTATTCACTGCACGGCAAGCCGAGGATCAAATGTTTGCGTGGGACGTCCAAATTGATGAGTCGGGCGGTTGTTGGATTTCTTATGGAGTGATGGGATGTCCCGACTCGATTATGAGCTGCTCTGGTGATGTCATCAATATTTGACACAAGCTATACGTCTGAATAAATACAACCTATGTTGTGCACCGATTGTCGGTGTAAACCACCACTGGCAGAATGTGCTTTTTGCAGTTGATTTTTTGTCGGATGAAACGATCGAGTCATTCAAGTGGTTATTCAAAGTCATTATCCGTATAATGGATAACAAACACCCGATCACGATATTCAGCGACCAAGATCGAGCGATGAGTAGAGCAATCCGAGAGTGCTTGCCGCACACTAGAACATGGATTATGTCGATGGCATATATACAAGAAATTATCTTCAAAAGTGCATTGTGGTTCGGGAAAAAACAAGAGAGTACACAATCTCTTTTATAAATGCATGCGTAGATGTGACTCAGAAGTTGAATTCGAAGAAACTTGGGGCGAAATGATTGAGATAGGAGAACTTCGGGAAAATGTATGGTTGGATGAATTGTATAATATAAGGCATCGTTGGTCGACGGCATTCGATAAAGACATTTTCGGAATGGGGATCCTATCTACGCGAGAGGAGTGAGTCGACTAATAACATACGTCACGGTTTACGCAAGCCAACGAAGCACGGTAAGCGAATGTTTTCTGGCTCTTGAACATATCGCTAAAACTTGGCGAAGAAATGAGAAGGATGAAGATTTCCGATGCGAGCAATCTGCTATTGTCCCTGTAGTAAAATGCAGCCCTATTTTGAGGCAGGTTGCTTTACTTTACACGCGGAAGTTATATTCAAAGTTTGAGTCAGAGTTTCTTTATGGTTTGGGTGGACTAGCTTTAGAGGGATTTGCCAACAATGATTCAGAATTTCACATAAGAACCTTCGATAATAGAGACACGTGACAAATCTTTGGATTGTGAAATTAGATAGGACTAATTTGGATATCTCGTGCGATTGTAAAAAATTTGAAATGATGGGTTTACTATGTGCTCGCGCTCTAAGGGTTCTTCGGCATGAAAACGTGTACAAAATTTACGAAAAACATATATTACTGCAATGGTGTACACATGCAAAAAGGGACATATACAACAGTTTAGAATATCAACATCTCAAGGGGTCTCGAATGTCAAGCGGATTTATATATCACACAAATGTTCATAAATTAGCATACCATATAAGTACAAGAACACAAGGCCATGAAGTTGCTGAGAAGTTTGTGCTAGATACACTAAAAAAACTAATAATTGAAGCCGATGAAATATTACATAGGAGAGAACCCCAACAAAAGGCAAAACAAACTAAGAAGAAGACCCCGTGTAAAGAGAATAACATGAATGACCCGAGTAAAGATGCGTCACAAAGGGATATCTAATTCGAGATTAAAAGGATATTGGGAAAAAAATAAGAAAAGAAAAAGTAAGTTTAGTTTGCTTGAAATATTTTTTATTTCTAAAACTTATAATGTCTCTTTCATAAAGTGTCGAATTTTTTGTAGGAACGGATAAAGATGCCGGTCGAGTGATGCTTACGGTTTTCCAAAATGAAGCAAATTGGTTTGGAACGTCGGATCACTTAAGTCGGGTAAATTATAATATGGACGAGGCTATTTATTTCTTGTTCGATACGTGTATGTTTACAATTTTTTTATTCAAATTACTCCGAGAACGCCTACATCACAATGAGACAGAGACATATACGAGCATGCTTAATGAATCGGACGATGATATCTAGATTGCTTAAAGACTTGTTCTACGATGCTAATGAACATGTAGGATAATTTGTTTGAACATAGTTTTTGATATTATTGAATGACGGACATATTGCTTATGGTTGATTTATTGAGTTACTATTTTTATCTCCTTGTCGTTTTACCACTTATAAGTTGTGTTTTTTATCCACGATTCGTTTCATTGTATTAATCACGAGATAATACACTCGAAAAACCACTGTAATATTACTTAAATACAACAGAGCATGGGCCTGTGGAATTAATGCGGTTGTATCAGAATATTCCTGGTTTTATTCCTGAACAACGCACGGGCATGAGTGGAATTAAAGCGTTTGTCTTTGGAATATTCTTTATTTTATTCCTGAACAACGCCGGTGGTATTGGAATATCATGGGGTTTTTTGAGTTGTATTAAAATTTTAATATTACTAATTGCATAATTCTAATACCAGATAATACACTCCAAAAACGATCGGAATATTACTTAGATACAACCACGCTCGGGCATGTTTGGAGATAAAGCGGTTGTATTGGAATATTCCTTGTTTTATTCCTGGACAGCGTCGGTTGTATTGGAATATTCCGCGTCTTACTCCAACTCGTCGGCATTACTACAAGAAAACAACGCCGATATCATTCCAATACACCAGAGATAAATCTCACATCGATTTATCATTCCTCTCCGATTGCATTGTGGAAATATCAGGGAATTTTTTGATTTGTTATCAGCAAACGGTTTCGAAGTATCTGTCCAACATATTCAGTCTTTTTTCGTAATTGAAAAAATTTATATACTTACGTAATACTCAAAAGTTTATAATAAAGGAAATAATATTTAAATAAAATTGCATAATTATAAAAGTTTTAATATTACATTCAGCGTAAATTTAATAACATATAATACACTCCAAAAACGATCGGAATATTACTTAGATACTGACCACGCTCGGGCGTGTTTGGAGATAAAGCGGTTGTATTGGAATATTCCTTGTTTTATTCACGGACGATACGGTTGTATTGGAATATTCCGCGTCTTACTCCGACTCGTCGGCACTACGACCATAATACTGACGTCGATATCATTCCAATACACCAGAGATAAATCTCGCATCGATTTATCATTCCTCTCCAGTTGCATTGTGGAAATATCAGGAAATTTTTTGATTTGTTATCAGCAGACGGTTTCTGACGAAACATTCCAACATATTCAGTCTTTTTCGTAATTGAAAAAATTTATATACTTACGTAATACTTAAAAGTTTATAATAAAAGAAATAATATTTAAATAAAATTGCATAATTATAAAAGTTTTAATATTACATTCGAGCGTAAATTTAATAACATATAATACACTCCAAAACGATCGGAATATTACTTAGATACTAACCACGCTCGGGCATGTTTGGAGATAAAGCGGTTGTATTGGAATATTCCTTGTTTTACTCCTGGACAGCGCCGGTTGTATTGGAATATTCCGAGTCTTACTCCAATTCGTCGGCACTACGACCATAATACAACGTCGATATCATTCCAATACACCAGAGATAAATCTCACATCGATTTATCATTCCTCTCCAGTTGCATTGTGGAAATATCAGGGAATTTTTTGATTTGTTATCAGTAGACGGTTTCTGACGAAACATTCCAACATATTCAGTCTTTTTTCGTAATTGAAAAAATTTACATATTTACGTAATACTTAAAAGTTTATAATAAAGGAAATAATATTTAGATAAAATTGCATAATTATAAAAGTTTTAATATTACATTCGACGTAAATTTAATAACATATAATACACTCAAAAACGATCGGAATATTACTTAGATACAACCGCGCTCGGGCATGTTTGGAGATAAAGCGGTTGTATTGGAATATTCCTTGTTTATTCACGGACAGCGTCGGTTGTATTGGAATATTCCGCGTCTTACTCCGACTTCGTCGACACTTTACGACCATGATACTGATCGTCGATATCATTCCAATATATCATTCCAATATCGTAATTGAAAAAATTTATATACTTACGTAATACTTAAACGTTTATAATAAAGGAAATAATATTTAGATAAAATTGCCTAAAGGGAATTTTTTGAGTTGTATTGTGGATGTATTGTAGTATTTTCGGAGTTGTATCTTGTGAACCATTAAAAGTCCCGTCCAATACAGTTTTATTTTAGTTATATTTTTGTATTATTCTCGTTTTATTACAGAGTTGTGTTTTGATTTGGAATAAGCTGCAATAAATACTGTAAAAATGCATCAGATACACTTGTAATAAAGCTGAAATCCGAGTCGAGGCACAACGAAACATTGATATAAATTCTGCAATACACCAAAAAAATGACAAGAAATGAAGCATTGGAATTTTCCGAGTAAAACGACCAACATACATAGTATTCGACAACCAACATAAACACAATCAACCAAGATAAATAGTATCGACAACCAACAATAGGCTACGAATCCGAGTCATTCTAACTACAACGAGATATTAAAGCAATAAACCAATTTCGATCATTCGTCGGATTCTTTTCGATTGTATTTAATAACGAAGGAAACCACTGCCGGAGAGGTCGTATACTTAGTTGAGCGCGGAATGCGGGCATTTCGGCTTGCCAGTGCTGCTCTAGCCTCCGGTCGATCGGGGTAGCACGGGTTAGTCTTTCAATATATTTGCGAACGAACATGCCGCGGTCAACGTTGTTCGTACGTCTCGGAATACTTTTGACGTGAGCCGAGACCCGTGACGCGGGTTTCTTATTCTTGAAGCATTCCCAGTTAAGCTTGTAAATAGTTTGATCTACAAAGTGCAATATAAAAGTTACTATTAAATCTACACAAGTCAAGGAAATTAAATTACTGTCCACCATATACTCACAACTTTGGTGCAAATATCCTTGTGTACGTCATTGGGTAGAGAATCGTATAGTCGCCACTTTTTCTTATTTAGATCGCAGACCAACAACACCCAATGAGAATTATGCACAATAGGAAGAAATATAAAATCAGAGTTTTTCACCGCTGTGGGAGTGATGTGTGACAGAAATTGATAAGGGTCGCCCTCCATTTTATGATAACTCTGTAGGAAACGATATTTAGTTAAAATTTTAGTGTCATTCATTAATATGTCAAACAAACTAAACTAATGGCATTACCCAAAATAATGGCGAAACATATAGGTATTTCTGGTAATTGTTGGGATTCATCCTCTTCATTTGGTGCATGATGGCGGCGAGGGCGTCGACATGATCATTACCGATAAACTCATTAAAAAGTAAGTCGTCCATCATCCCACGATCTAACAACAAGAAGCGTTGGTTGATGATAATATCACTCCTGCATTAAAATTAACCCTATTTAATGTCAGTTATGTATTAAAGAGATTTGAAACACATCATAAAGAAGTTGGTGCACGTACGGCTTCTTATAATTTGTCAAAAATTGTTCAATTACTTGGCGTTGGTCATCTCTGATAAGGTCTCTACCAGGATACGTTGTTATGTCTTTCAACTCTTGCTTTTGTGTACAAATGAACTCAACTTTAATGTATGATGTTTAAATAGAAGCATATATAAATGGATTTAGTAATATTTATAGAAATACATTTGGGGCGAGCACGGGTAATTTCGGTTGATACAACACTAATGATTTCGAAGTACCCGGGTCGCTGGTGCAACTTCCTGTGGAGTTGGAGTGGTCAAAGACAAAGGTGAGGGTGAGGCTGGACTGTCCAAAGTCGGTGCATCATCCCTTTGTGGTGTCTCTTCATCGTTGGTATCATGAATAATCTTCTCAATTAATGCAGATATCTGTGCAAGGGGTTTTGTTCCTGGTGATAAGGGCTCTTTCTCTATCAGATGATGGTGTTCCTTGCTCTCTAGTGGTTCCTGGTGAGGGGGTTTGCTGGTCTGTTGTATCCTTCACCGTCTTCCTTCTTCTGAATTGAAAGGATGTGAAAGGTGATTTCACAACCTTCTTCACCCGACTCCGTCGGCGCTTCACCCTGCTGCATCGAAGCTAGGTATGGATAGTGCTACCTCGGCTCGATCATCTACATCGGTTTCGACCTACGGTATGACGGTGTCCTCCTCCTCACCCTCTCCGGATTGGGAGGTCCGACCTCCCATGATATTTTCATCCGCATTGGGTGGGACTTCAACGGGTTGTTACGGTAAAGCGGTAGGGTCTTCGAATTCGGCGGTAGGGTCTCCAGAATTCGGTAGTAGGTTGTTACGGTACAGTCGTAGTGTCTCCAAAAGAATCGACTTCGGCGGTCGGGACTTCAAAAGTAGGGTCTTCGACGGTAGGGACTTCCTGGGTGGCCATTTGGGTAGAATTCTCTAGCCGATTTGGGTTCTTTGATTGATAAATGTTGCTCAATCCTATCAACCTTTTGGCTCAGCTCAGACATTTGCACCTGCAGCCCCGTCAACCCAACATTTACGGTCTCGAAGTTTCCTTAATATTGCTGGACACATTGTTCCTGGCATCTGACTAATTCATTCATAACTTCGATATTGCGAGTCATGGTAGCTAGAAGCGAAGAAATGGTGTTATTGTCTGCAGCAACTCCACCAATAGAAAATGAAGGTGATGAGGGGGATAGAATTTCAGTTTGTTGAACTTGGACTGGGTTTGGAAGGCCCTCGTCCGGGTTGGCAATCCACATAAGTTCATCAGCAGTAACATCACTGAATTTGTCTTGCACCTAAATACAGTTTCAAGAAGGTATGAAATGTTTTATTAACCATTTCACAGCTAGTACTTGGTAAGAAAGTTGGGAGTGACTCACTAGTTCAGTGTTTAACCGCTTGAAGAATAGGTCAGCTTGTGACGCGTTCCACTTAAGGGACCTTGGCCACCGCAACATTCTTGGTGCTAAGCATTAGGAGGCTGCGGGAGTCACCTGGAGAAGTGTGCTCATAAAACCAAAGCTGCGTGGAATCAATGTAACATTACCATTATCGATCAATCAATAAAGTAAATAGAATGATTAAATAAGATACTAACCGTTAACAAAAACAGAAACCCATTTATGTAGCCAATTGAGCGATTCAGTCTAATTTTAATGGCAACTGCGTTGATCTGCTCTATAAGATATTCACAGAGAGCCGCATGCCAGTTGTACGAGGAGAATGACTCTAAATTATCACCGTAGGCATCAAGGTCCGAAGGAAAACTGAAATTACTTGATGGAAAAAATAAGTTTGACAACAGATATTTATGTAGAGGTTCTCAAATGGGATCGAAGTATCCCTCTTGCATACTGCTAATATCCCGTCCTTTATGTTAACGAGCATTCATCGTCGCCGATGGACATAGCTTCCACTTCGGCATTTGTCCTCTGTTTGGCATCCCGATCAAAAGTGCAATTTCATCGAGCAGCAATCTAAGCTCTTTCCCACCTAATTTGAACAACATTTTGTCATGTCTCCGACACTGCAGAATTTGCGAGGTCCGAATATTGTCTCGGGGATACGGAGGCAAATCAAAGAACTCGAGTGAATATTCATTCGACGAGATTACTCATGACGGCTTCGAGATGCCGAGCTCGACCACATCGAGTAGCTCCCTCACAACGGACGGCCGACATCTACGGCTCATGTTTCTCGAGTTAAGAAACTCGTAGAACAAAGAAAAAATAAAAGTCTTAGTTGTATTATTATAGTTTTAAGAGTTTGTTGAGTTTTATTCTAGTTGTTTTTGGTTTTATTTCAAATTTATTTCTACACTCAGTTTTATTTTCGTAATATTTATTGTTTATATGAATATTATTGTGTTTACACATTTTGGCCTGCGGTTAGGTTACACACTGGAAGTGTGCCGATTTTATTTGGGTCGTATTCGGATCATATTACGCATATTCGGAGTTTAAGTATAATAATGCTATCTCCTAATAAAAATACGAAGGTAGATTACGACTAGTACCTCGACGAACTGTCGTCGGTGACCATTTTGCTGCTAGTCCCCTTCTTCTTTTTCTTGTCTTTGGTCTTCTGCGTAGGCTGATCAGATTGTTGCTCCTCATTCAGCCGAACCTCCGTTTCCATCATATCTTCTGATTCCATCGGTGTGTTCTCTGCTTCCATCGACGTAAATTTCAGAAGCTGGATAATGTTCTTCTCTACTCGATTAGAAAACGCAATACTCTGAAACCCTAGAAATTTAAATTTTGGAGCGGTAATAAGTGCGTAGTTTTCCTCCGGGAAAAGTACTCGACGAGACGTTTCGTTTCCAATTGTATTTCCTAGGCATTGGCGCAGAATTTCAAAAGGGCAAGACATTTAATCGTATTGGAATATTCCGCGTTTTACCCCCAACTCGTAGGAATACGACCGTAATCCAACGGCGATATAATCGGAATACAACAGTGTTAAATACTACAATTCATTCTTGTTTTGTAATTGAAAAAAGTTATGTACTTATGTAATACGTAAAAGTTTATATTAAAGAAAATAATAATTACAAAAAATTGCATAATTATGAAAATTTTAATATTACGATCTGCGTAAATTTAATATCATTAAATACACTCTAAAAACGATTGGAATATTACTTGGATACAACCGCGCTCGGGCATGATTGGAGTTATTCCGACGAGTTGGATAAAAAATCGGAATATTCCAATAAAACCGGCGTTTTTCAGGAATAAAATAAGGAATATTCCAATACAACCGCTTTAACTCCACCCATGCCCGAGCGTGGTTGTATCTAAGTAATATTCCCATCGTTTTTAGAGTGTATTATCTGTTATTAAATTTACGCTGATAGTAATATTAAAATTTTTATAATTATGCAATTTTAATAGAAAATTTTCATATAAACAAAATTTTAATAATATCAGAATTATAATTTTTTAATAAAAATATTAAATATTTATAACTACATCCTTACATTATCTTATATATATATATATATATATATATATATATATATATATAAATTGAATAAGTATAAAAAATGTACTTTTTTCTTTATTAAAAATAGTATATTTAATAAAAAATCAATTATTATAAATATTTAATATAAAAATACATTTTTTATGGATCTCTTATTCTACAACTTTTGTTTTGTTATATGTTTTTATTCAATATGCCAGATATAAAAGCATTACAGAAGTATATAACTTTTTTCAATAACAGAACAAGACTGATTTAGCGTATTTAATTCTGTTATATTCCGATTTTATCTACGTTGGATTTTGGTCGTATTCCGACGAGTTGGATAAAAAATCGAAATATTCCAATAAAACCGGTGTTTTTCAGGAATAAAATAAGGAATATTCCAATACAACCGCTTTAACTCTACCCATGCCCGAGCGTGGTTGTATCTAAGTAATATTCCCATCGTTTTTAGGGTGTATTATATGTTATTAAATTTACACTGATAGTAATATTAAAATTTTTATAATTATGCAATTTTTTGTAATTATTATTTTCTTTAATATAAACTTTTACTTATTACATAAGTATATAACTTTTTCGATTACAAAACAAGATTAAATTGGAGTATTTAACTCGTTGTATTCCGATTATATCTCCGTCGTATTCGTTGTCGTATTCCAACGAGTTGAGTAAAACGCCGAATATTTCAATACAACCGGTTTTGTTCGGGAATAAAACAAGGAATATTCCAATACAACCGCTTTAACTCCACTCATGCCCGAGCGTGGTTGTATCTAAGTAATATTCCTATTGTTTTTAGAGTTTATTATCATGTATTAAAATTAAGCAATTAGTAATATTAAAATTTTGATAATAATGCAATTTTTTGAAATTATTATTTTCTCTAATATAAACTTTTAAGTATTATATAAGTATATAACTTTTTTCAATAACAAAACAACACCGAATATCTTTGAATTATTTACTCGAAACTGCCTATCGATACAACTAAAAAATATCATGATATTTCCACGATACGAAGTAGAGATCTATGATACATCCATCTACGATTTAACTCTGTTGAATTCCGATTATATCGCCGTTGATACAACTAAAAAAATACCACTTGGCGGCACATCACTAAATACAACCCTAAAATAACATAGGTATCGTTCAAATACAACAAGTTAAGTCGAACTGTTGTATTGTATAGGAGTGCGAAATATCTCTAATACTACCGCGCCGGTTGTATTAGAATATTCCGTGTTTTATTCCAACAACTGGGTGGAACGTTACTGAATACGACCGTAAAACAACATAGATATTGTTCAAATACAATAAAGTTAAATTGTAAAGATGGATGTATTAGATATCTCAGATTGTACTGTTGACGTATTCTTGTATTTTCGGAGTTGTATTTTACGCATCGTTCGCGTTTATTTTTGTTATATTTTTGTATTATTGTCTTTTTATTCTAGAGTTGTATTTTTGTCTTCATACTACGTTAATGATAATATTCGATTTTCAAATAAACTGTAATAAAGCATTTTCGATTGACGTAATAAACCTGGAAAAAAACTCTTAGAGCATTTTCCGATTTGTACAGTTAAAACTTCATGGGGTAATTTGGAATAAACTATCATAAACACGGTAAAAAATCATCCAATACACCGCTACGTAAGCAAAATAAACTACAATACAACACGTTTAGAGTCCGTATTTCTTCCTGCAGTCGTTGTATTTGAGAAATATTATAAGTGTTTTACAATTGTATTTTTTGCGAGAAACATAACTCCGTGATAAAACAAATATTATAAGAAAATAAAACACTAAATGTTACGAAAGCTGAACGTAAATATAATCTCGCAATACAAGTCAAAATGTTATTAAAATCAAACCAAAACCTCATCAACTCCTACATTAAATTAAAACCATGAAAACTTTTATAGTGTCAGCTTTCGATGTACTTCGAATAATACTCGAATTACAACTTAAATAAAGCTCTAATAATACCAAAAACAAAATTCTCTAAATAAAACAGAACTTATAAGACAATAAAACCTAAATTTTACAAATGCAGAACGTAAACAATACTTTATATAATCATCTTCAAAATCCATCTTCACTGCTTCTACTCCTCATCCGGAATCTCAAGACTCTCAGTGAATAAAAATCCACCTCATTACATAGGCTGTCCCTCAAGAAATCAAATTTTAGCTCTCATATCTCCACGATAAGGTAGGTCGACAAAAACTCTAAATGTCGGCATCCTAAATATAATGGAGACAAAAAATGCCTTTATGATTTGACGGAAAATAAAGCGGTAAAAATTTTGCAAATTTTAGCTCGGGTCGGCTCTGGTCAAGAGATCGAGATAAAAAGCCTTTTTTTTCAAACGTGCTAGCGGTCAAGAAGCCCAGTAGTGCACGCGCCGCTTTTTATTGGCTACCGGACGCTAGTTACTGACGTCTGCTGTCCGGACCGAATAAAAGTTCCATAAAAACCCTAGGTGACTCACTTGTCTATCATCGCATTTGCAGCCGATCTTTTCTGGCATCATTGTCCTCCCACCCATTCGGCTTAGTATATGGCACAAGGCGGCGAATCTTCCTCGAACTCATCCGGTTCCTCTGGCGACGACCATAACACAACAACTCCTGCTACTGGCCCGCCGTCGATCGGTGCTATCACCCACAAAATCCATGAGTCGCTCTCATTGACGAAGCGCCACCGGTTCTGGGAAACGCAACCCGTTGGTCAATTCAGAGATCTCGGTGATTCCTCCATTCCCGAAGGACCGATTGAGCTCCCTACCCCCGTGTCGGAAGTAAAAAAGGAACCTTACAACCTCCCCTCCCTTTACGAATGGGCGACCTGCGACATCGAAGACGACGCCACAGCCACCGAGGTTTACAACCTCCTTACCAACAACTACGTCGAGGACGACGAGAACATGTTCCGGTTTAACTACTCCAAGGAATTCCTCAACTGGGCTCTCCGCCCTCCGGGTCACTTCACGTCATGGCACATCGGTGTACGTGTCAAAGCCAACAAAAAGCTCGTTGCTTTCATCACCGGCGTCCCCGCGAGGATCCGCGTACGCAACGATGTGGTTTTGATGGCGGAGGTAAACTTCCTCTGCGTTCATAAGAAGCTGAGGTCCAAGCGGCTTGCGCCTGTACTTATTAAGGAGGTTACACGAAGAATCCATTTGGAAGATATTTGGCAGGCAGCTTATACTGCCGGAGTTGTCCTTCCGACACCGATTGCAACCTGCCAGTATTGGCACCGATCGCTTAATCCTAAGAAGCTCATTGATGTGGGTTTCTCTAGGCTTGGGGCGAGGATGACCATGAGTCGCACAATTAGGCTGTTCAAGCTGCCGGCATCACCTGTTACCCCCGGGTTCAGAAAGATGGAGCTCCGTGACGTTCCAGCAGTGACGAGACTGCTGAGGGATTACTTGTCTCGGTTTGTTGTTGCACCTAGTTTTGATGAGATGGATGTGGAGCATTGGCTTATTCCCAGGGAGGATGTGGTGGATAGCTACTTGGTAGAGAGCCCTGAGAATCATGAGATCACTGATATTTGTAGCTTCTATACTCTGCCATCTTTGATACTTAACAACTCTAACTATTCAACTTTGAAGGCTGCTTACTCATTCTATAATGTGGCGACAAAGACTCCTTTGCTGCAGCTGATGAATGACGCACTTATAGTGGCTAGACAGAAGGACTATGATGTGTTCAATGCGCTGGATGTCATGGAGAACGAGTCCTTTCTCAAGGATCTGAAGTTTGGGCCGGGAGACGGAATGCTACATTATTACTTGTACAACTATCGACTTAGAAATGCTCTAAAGCCTTCAGAACTTGGTCTAGTCCTCCTATAGACTTAGATCATTATGCTTTAAGTTTGAAGGTATGCTTCTGTTCTCATTTTCCAAAGCTTGTGATTTCAATGGCCGTGTCATTGAATGGCATTGGTCTTTTTTAAGATTAACTCTTTTTTGTGGTAAGGATGGTCTAAGGGATCACACTTATCGATTTACCGGATTTTGTCACATGTTTGGTGAGATTGATGCAGGAATTGAGTGCTATTTATGTAAATCTTATTATTTTTTGCTTTTTCTATTGATTTAATGCTACTGAGTATATCAAATGCTGGTCGGTAATAATCATTGAAATCCCTATTTCTTAAGATTGTTAGTTGTTGGGTTTGATTGCAACTCACATTGGCTTTACTCACGAGGTCTAGTTTATTTCTATATATCAATTAGCGGAAACAGTGTCCTCTAATAGTTTGGTGGATGTGGAGCTTAATGCTTATCTATAATCTCATGCATATCTAGTTGTAAGTTTTGGAGGTCTTGTTACCATCTTTGGTTGTTTAGGTGATGCAAATATTCATTCTGGTGTTTTAATTGCAATACATGGATCCATAAGCTCAACTTTTAACATTTTTCAGACCAAGTATAAGCTTCTCATTGGAAAAGAACGTACTATCATATATACAGAAGTTTAGTTATTATTACTTATTTGTAAGGCTGTATTTCTATTACTAAGCCCAGATAAACCTTTCAATTCAAAATCTCCCCAAATCTATCAAAATTTAATTGTGCATATGTGTTGCTTTTAACAAAAAACATTTTTTTTATTGCTTTCAGTACCAGGCAGAAGCTTTGCATCCCCTTCCCCCTTTTAAATTTCAGATATGCCTTTTGCCCATCACTTGGAAATTCTTATTCCACCGTTCCTTAGGAACACAGTCAACTTTGATTGATATTACCAAGAATGCTTAAAGGACCATTGTGCAAAAGTTGTTGGTATAAACAGGGCAATCATGCAAATGCAAATATGTTCCATGAAAAAAAAAATTTGCAAACTATAATCTTTTCCTTTGACAAATTCAGATCTCACTTTATTGAGATTAAGTGATGGTTTATTATAATTAAGAAGGATGATAAATTTATATTATTGGATGAATTATTTTATTACAAGAATTTGTTTTAGAAATTCATGATTAGAAGTGTAAAAAATTCAAGTAGCAGATCATTGATCTGTGTTAGACATGAAAAATTAAGACGGCTGAAAATAAAATCAATGAATTATTTCCTGATAAGCATGTGTTACTTTGAGTTTTCAAAATATGCATTGATATGCTGATATTATAAATTTTCTGATTAGTGATGTGTTTTCTATTGGTTTATCATTTAATTAAAAGAAAAAAGTTCATGCATACTACCAAATTCTTCTTTTTTAGGATGAATTGTATTTTTTTAAATATGAGGATCCAATCATTAAGAGGTTTTTCTCCTCACAAAAAAGTTAGTAATTAGCCGATGAGATGATTCTGAATATGGAGTGTATTTTAAATGTTTTAGTGTATTTTAAATGTTTTAAAATTGCTTCTAAGATCTTATAATGTGGATTTTATTGTTCTATTCTCTTTACAGATATTAATATTTATGTTATGCTTGGTGTCAAATGATTGGTAATATAGTTAGAAGACATGAATGCCCTTGCATTATAATGTGGAGATTGAGATATTTGATGTTTGATGCATAAATTTTATGGAACCCTTTATTCTATTATTTGGAAATAAATTCATATGGCTAATTGAAGATTATGTCTCTAAATTGATAGAACGAGTGATTGTTCTAATAGTTAAATTACTGATTAATTTTTAAAGAAAAATATTTCTATGAGATTTGAAATAACTAGGATCATAATTAGCGACGGAGGAAAGCACTTTGCAATTAAATAATTGAGATAGTAGTGACTAAGTTTGAAATTAATCATAGAATAGTTATTGTTTATCACTTCCAAACTAGTAGACAAGCTGCAATATCAAATAGGAAAATTTATAGGATATTAAAGAAAACATTCAATCTTACTATGAAAGGTTAGTCATTAAGATTGGATGATGCAATACGAGCTTATACGATTGCTAACAGAATATCAATCGGGATGTCATTAATTATAAGTTTTTGAAAAAGCTTGTCATTAGGCTCTTAATTGAATCGAGTTGAGTTGAGTATGCCCTAATTTGAATTTTTTTTGGTCATATTATAACTTTTTTATCTCAAGGTTAGATCAAGGCGACGTTTCATATAAATGTTCATGCTTGGCTTGTTTAAGTTTTTAATTAATTGTATTTATTTTTTAGTTGCTTATTTTAATTAGCAGAGTACTTTAACGAGTTAATAAAGAACTTAAAAAATTTATTGGTATTGGAGTAATTGATTAAGTTTTGAATTAGTTGGAGTATTTTACACTAATTAAATAATATTTTTAACACTAATTAAATAAGTTGATATGTATATTTAAATTAAATTATAATACGTGACTATTAAATATATTTAACAACAACAATCCTTTGTCCCACCTGAATGTTTTTCTTTTTTTTTTATGTAATTGTTTAATATATAATTATGTAAATTTTAGTTAATTAAATTTTAGTTAAATAATATATACATAGATATAGATCATAGCAAGTTTGTTCTCACAAATTTTTGTATGTATCCTTGGTGGATATTTCGTCAGCTTATGTCAAGTCGTAAACCTATGTTTAAATGCTTGAATTTAATCATACCAAAGTCGGTTGGGTAAACCTTAGACCTAAACCCAATGAGTTTGACCTAGTCCTTAGAAAGGCAAACTCATTTTATGGGCCACCAAAGTCAACCTTAGGCAGCATATTCAAATCGAGGCTTAATTAAGCATGTTTGATGAAAACTAATTAATTAAGCTAGATAATTAAAATAAAGTAAACATAGGCTTGTTTAAAATAATCAATTAGAGCCTAACTCGCCACCTAAACACACTTGAATTAAAAAAAAAAATGAGGGATAAGTGGGGAAGAGAAGATTCAAGACCTAAATCCATTTTAGCCATAGTTTGTGATAGTTTAGGAGGGAGGAGTGGGTTTTAGCTTGGTTAAAGGTCTTATTTTCACCAGTCGATCGCAAAGTAAGATCCTGCATTTATGTAGCTAACTTTTATTGAGATAAACCCATACGTTTGTGATAGATTTTATTAATTATTATAAATACTTTTGAGAGCTAGTTTAGCCTTTTATTTGGATTCAAAAGTGAGCCTAATGGCTCATTTTAAAAATGGAAGCAGAACAGATGCTGCTCTCTTCTGCAGTAGCCCCCATCTCCAATACAGGTGGGCCTCCTCCGTGACAGTCTTAACTTACCCTCTCCCTCACTTTTCTCACCCTCCATGCAGCCCTGATTAGCAAGAATAACTACAACCGATTGGATCCTAGATTTAGGATCAAGCAATTCACAATTGGTTGTGCAAGAAGCTTTCTTGCAAAACTTGCAGAGAGATCCTATTCAATGCATGCTGGTCACCAACTTTAGAATCCGGTTAAAAGTTGCCACCTAGGATAGCCCCAATCTGGTCAATTTGCCAACTGGATAATCAATTTTAAAGGATTTCTATTATTTAGTTGCGCTTCTAAAATTCATAAAAAAATAAAGAAATACAGAATATGGAAGAAAGTGTTAAATTTCTAAAATTATTCGCTATTTCCTAACAATACTAAACAATATATTTAAATAAATAAAAACTTTTATATAATTTTAAATTAAGATCTTTAAATATAATATTTAAATATTAAATTTGATATTAAATAATATGAAAAACTTTAATGAATAATTTTTTGAAATATTTCATTCATTAAACTTGTTTAATTATATTTTGATTATAATACAATTTTAATTAAAATATCTTATTAAATATCTGATATTAAAATTTATTTAAGTAAATAATAAAATGATTTAATTAAATCTTTTAATTTTCTAAATGCTGGCATGCATCTTTAATAAAATGTTAAAAAAAATCTATTTTCTGTTTCACATAGTATTAATTTTAATTTAAAATAAAATATAAATTTTTTATTGTTATCCTGCATAAGTAAAACAAAAGAAAAAGTAAGAAAAAAAAATTCATTCATGTCATCTTCATCATTGCAAAAGAAAAATAAAGAAATTTCTTGCTGTTATATCAATTCCTTTAATTTGATTATAATTTTGTTGATTATGATTAGGCCCGGTTATACATTTTCTATTAAATAAACTTGTGCAATGTGCTTGGATTGTGTAGCAATTTTTTGTTTCAATGATTATGATAATACATGTTTTAAGTTGAGTTATTATGATATGATTAAAGTTATATTGTGTTATTACTAATGATTATAGTTATAATTTGTGTTACTACTAACATCTATTTTGCATGAGATTTTAGGGTAGTAGGTTTAGGAGGACATGTAGTTACAAAATTACTTTTTTTTTAATTTGTTTTATTATCATTATTCTATAATGACAGCATTTTGATGTTTTGCAATTTTTATACCTAGGTAATTTGTTATGAAAAATATAATATTAGGATTGCATATCACTAATTCACATGTTAGAGTTATATATAAAAAATGAAAGTACATCCCATTTTATTTTTCTCATTGGAATGGTGACTGAACATTTGGCTCATCATGCTGCACATAGATAGGTGATAAGCCAGCTTCTAGTCTTATTAATGCACATCATATCAGACCTTGTGAGTCTGCATGTAGTATAGGATTAATTTTAGGATAAATGATACAGACACATGCACATCACACAAATGCTTTTTTCTTCATCTAGCTAGCTCTATTAGGCCTTTAGTAGCCTCTCACTTAGATATGTGATTAAGTTAATTAATGCCATTCTTGTTCAGACAAGATGCAAGTCTAACATTTTGGGCCTAATGATCATAGGCGTGGTTATTTTGTAAATTCTAATGCCCATGATTCTTCTACAATCTAGAAGATTCCAAAACCTTAGGGTCTAAAGCCTCTTTCGGGCTTCTCCATTCTTGTGAATGTAGAGTATAAGTCTCATCTGCCAGCCTAAGATTAGGTTCCCCTTACACTTCCAGATTTGTTAGATCCTCTTGGACGACATAACTCATAGTTGCTAACAAGGATACTCGGTTAAAAATTTCTGACCATTTTCTTGGCTAAGTAGACTAAAACTGTAATGATTTGGAATGATGAACAAACATAGGAACTTGATCAGGGTCATCCTCCCAACCCTTAGATTAATACTTGAGATTAGTCACTCGATTTCTTAGGTTAGAGCTTGGTTCTTTAGGTCAATCCATCTGCTTAGGATAAATGTAACTTTCCACAGGATATTCATCCTTTTCTTAGGTTAGTCGACCTGTTTTTTTTTTTTTTTTTTTTCTCGCTTCCATTTCTCTTGCCATAGACTATTTTTGTATGATAATCTCTTTTCATTGGGTGTTGTCTCCTAGAGCCATCCCTCATTATCCTACTCTCCTTTGTACTCATGAGGGTTATAGAGTATTTAGTTATAGTTCAAGGCTCTTTTTTATGATCCAGACTTCATCTAATGTTCTAGAATATAATTCCTATAATCTTTGTGGTTATCTTTCTTGGCTTTCATTTTCTTGAGCGTTGTTATGCCAATATTATATTATTAAAAATTAAAGAAAAATGCTTCTTATAGGAAGAATTTTGTTTTTGTATTCAGTACATAGATTATTTTGATCACTGTCCTATGACTATGTTCCCTTCATCCTAAAATCTCACTAAAACCCTCACTTCTAATAAGTCTATGTTCATCGCCAAATGAACCCTAACATGCCTTAAGTTTTCTCCATCCCCGTCTACCAAGGATTGCCCATTCAAATATGTCTCAATGCTCATGTTTTATGACTTATATTTACTTTGAGTCATTATATTCCTCATTGAAAGAGAGTGATTATCATCAAATAAACACAAGCTAAAACACAAGCAAGATTCTTAATCTAGATTTTCATAAGCATCACCTGATATATATATATTAACCTTTAGAAAAATGTTCTTTGTGGAAACTTTAGCCCTAGAATATTTAAATTAAAAGAATTGAGAACATTTATGAGATCTAAATATCTATCTTGCATATCACTAGTATCATGGGCTCATAAGGTCATAAAGATGATAGATCCTAGATCAATTATTTACTAGAATTTATTGAAATTATCTCAAGTCACTATTTCACACACATATGTACACACAACAATTACACCCAAAATGAAGTTAATGAACAAACGAGTTTGTTTGTGAACATAAATAAACAAGCTAAGCCATATCAAACGTGATTGAGTATTAATCAAACCGAGCTTGAGTTATTTATCTCGTGTATTAGTTCATTTATAGCCTTACTTGTCTTCTATCTCTTGAATTGGAACATAATACATATTAGGTGATTGAGGATTAAACTTTAACTTAAAAGGTTTGATAGAAAGAGACAACTTTAGTTAAATGAATTAGATTAGATCATATTATAAGCCTATGAGAATGCTGAAGATTAAAAGATGGTATGATCAGAAGCTTTTCCAAATGATTTGAACCTTGACAAAAAAAATCTATTGTCTAATTCGAAATTAAATTATTTCTTGGTAAAAGATATTTGTAGCCTTTTGTAGGTGGTAAAAATTTTCCCATATGGAATAATTGATATTCAGGAGGGAAAAGATGGCCCCATATTAAAATTAATTATCAAATATTAAAGCCTTATTTAATAGGGGATGTATACTGATATAAAGTGCTATCAGCTTGGCTTATTCTAAATAGAATTTGACATAGTCAGGTTGAAGATTATAATTAAGTGTTACTTGAGAGGCAACCTAAGATTTTATTTGATATCTTGTTATTTTTGTGTTTCATAGTTTGTGTGAAAATGTGAAATTAAGCAAATTTTGTGTTGGAGGTTGAAGCATGTAGGCACTAATACTTTACCACTACTGCACGAAGTGTTTTCTATTGTTTGCTTTTGATGAGTGTGATTTTACATGTATTGTATACAAAGATAAGTAGCATCACAACTCTGGCTTTATAGCACTACAATACTTGTTATGTAGCTTCACATCGTATGTTTCTTGACGTTGTGGCGTTGGTTTGAGAATCTTTTGTTGTGTTGTACTTATGATACTTGTAATGCAGATTTTTCTTTTTACGAACTTCAACTTTTTCAGTTAGAGCGCCACAATACCGCCTCTTTAGCATCGCAGCACCTGTCTAGTCAAAATTCTATTGGCAATCATCAAAATTCCAAGCATATCAAAATATCTCTCATTCAATGTATTTAAAGATTTGACTATCTTTTTTGTTGTAAAATTCAATGAAATTTAGTGTAATTAATGATGCAAGTATAACACTTTTGACTTCTTTTTAACCATTTGACTTGTAGGTCCTAGCACCACATCGCTACCGGGGCAATGCCGCAACACTAATATGCCTGAAAGTTTAGCACGCAACACTATCTCCTTAGCGCCACAGAACTACATAATATTATATATTAAGCCTAAGTCGGTTTCATTTCATTCTGAGAGTGAATAAAAACAGAGTGCTGACTACGTGGGGAAATTTCCTTTTGGGTTAGAAAACAAGTTAGATTAAAAAATAGCTAAACATGTTGATGTCAATCAAGATTTTAATAAAGAAAAAGAGAATGGGATGGTCATTTGACTCTAGGGAATTTGTGAGTAGTGACACAGAGGAGAGGTACTCTAAAATTTTAATCCAGGCTAACCTTATTCTTTAGAGGGGATGGAGTAGAAAGTATGAATTGTTAATATGTGTTGCAAGCACTTTATAAAATGTGCCTGAAGTAGTTGTAGTGGTTGTGGTTAGAGAATTCTTCATCAATGTTAATGAACATCAGTACTTTAAGGTCCATGTTAGAAGGGAATTTGCTTTCTTTGATAGTGTTACCATTAATAATGCCTATAAATTAAAAGAGATGGATTATGATGATTATACAAATTTTCATAGCATGCATCCTAATTTTGAAAAAATCTTTAGTTTCCAATTAAAGCCAGATTCCCATGTAATATGGAAGAAGAGCGGATAAACTATTGAAATTTTCTGCTTTTAGTACGACTGCTTAGGCAAAAGCTTGATATTATTTTATTTCTTCTAAGCTGGTGCATAGTATAAATATCAATGAGATGACTAAGGATCATTCTATTTTGAATAAATGCTATCTATAAAAGAATGTCCATAGTCATAGAAAAAATCATTCAAATTTCCATCTCAAATTTGTTGAAAGGTAGCACCACAATCAATTATTTTCAAAATTTGCATTAATAAGTAGCAAAATTTTATCTTATAAGGGATCATCTTTTGACCATGGGGAGACTTACACTACACCTACACCTGCCAGATCCAGAGCACCCAAAACCATTATTGAGTAGGTGAATAAGTTGAGAGAGCAGTTGTCTTACTGCGAAGGATTGCAAATGGGGGGTTGATGTAGAGGTAAGAAATGAGGCACAAATTTGATCACTACATAGAGAAGCAGCAGATACAGTTTTTTTTTTATATAATTGACTACATCTCAGCATTAGCCCTCATGTTTATGAACTACCAACTTCAATGTGGGCCCAAACAGAGTTTTCTTTCCTGATGTACCCTAATTCCAACCCTATGCAGGACCTAACCACACTATAACAGCAACAACAAGAAGAATGAAGAAAAAGAATGAAGAAGAAGAATAGTGAATTGGGAAGTTCATGTCTTGTCTTTTACTATTTAGTGCTAGTTTTTATTTTTATTTTTGTAGTTAAAAATTGAGTTGAGGGAGAGAGATCGGTCTGAGAAAGTAATATGTATTGGATGTAATTTTTGTTATTTATGCATATTTTTGTATTGTACTATGTTATAGCTCCTTGAGGCTTTGGCAATGCAGTGCAATAGAAAAAGTTTATTTTCTTATTGTGCTTTAAGTAATTATATAATTTAGTGTAACTCGGTTAAATATTTGATTAAAAATTTTTAAATGATATTTTATAAATTAGACACATTAATTATTGAGTTATGAATAATGCATTAATTTAATAATAACTGTACTTCTATAAAATATTGTGCCTCATATTCATTTATAATTCAATAATCAAAATTTTATCAAATTTAAATTGACTATATTATATTAAGAAGAGAGCATCATAATTATGATTATCTAAATGACTAATGATAAAATTTTATAATAATTGACGATCTAAAAACTATTAAAGTCAATTAGAAACACTAGAAAGTATTAGACAAGCTGTTTGAGAAGAATACTAGTTGAAGGATTTAGGTTGTTGTTAGTTATTTAATGTTCATGATCTAATTTTTATCTAAAATTATTATTTAATCTTAATTAAATTTTAAGATGATTACAATCAAATAAATTAAATCTATGATTATATTATATTTAAATAATTAAAGAAAAAGTAATAGTTTAAGTATAACTTTTAAGATAAATGAACTAAACAATAATATAAATTTTCTAAATATTAATTTAATTTATAGTTCATTATGACTAACTATGTGATTTTTGGAAAAAAAATTTACAAAAAAAGATTAGAAAAAAAAACATAGAAAATTGTTAGGTTGCGCCTCAAGGCTACATCCATAGTGCCGCAACTTTTCCATAATCAAAAGACGATGATAAAGGAAATTGATAGTATAGACTCTATGTGGTAAATCACCCATGTTAAAGTGCTAGAATATTGACGCCTCAGTGCCAACTTTACGGCTCAACGATGATAGAGAGGCTGAAGAAAATGGCCAAAATCCTTAGGGCTCAGTGCTTAAGGCTTGATATCTTGTACCACAACGCCAAACAAGAGAAGAATTAAAGATGCAAGTCATAGAGTTTGCTGCCTCAATGCACATGATGGAGCACTCTAATACATGAAGGTTCTGGCATTTCAGTTTCAAAACAATTTGGAGAGGATTTACGTAGTTATTTTAGAAGTTGTCAAATAATTGTTATTGTGGGGTCAAAAAAAGCATAATGTTAGTGTTTAGTCAAATCCTATTGTAAATATGAGAGTGTCCAGTTAGAGAGTGAAGTGAGAGTAAATAGAGAAGAGAAAGAGGAGCCCAAAAGAGAAAATTGCATTACAAGGGCAAGGAGCATGAGAAATTTGATTTAGGAGATTAGAAAACTTGGTTCTTTCTTTTCTTAATTTATTTTCTCTAGTGTAGTTTTTAATGTTTAGGTTTTGCATGTTTTATTTCTTTTATATGAACATTAAATAATTGTATTATTCTAGGTTTGTGGTGAACTTAAAATATTGTGTGATTTTCTTTTTTGTTGATGCATGAATAAAATTATGTAGTTTTGTTTTGGTGTAATTCATTTTTAGCTTAGTTTTGTACGAGTCGTATGCATCTTGAATCCCAATTTGAGCTATATGAATCAGAAGGTTCATACATACTGCAATAAATAGAATGGAACAAATAAAACTTCACTTACATAAGAATATACTACTTGAGATTTATAATTTATTAAGAAATATATTTCTTGTGATAACTAATTAGTTTATGGGTTTTCATGTTATTGATGGAGGTTAGAGACACTTATATTCCTTATTGATATCTTTCGGGCAAAATCTTCAACATAATAATTCATAGATCAAGTTTTGGCAAGCCATAGATCCAAAGTTGTTTCTCTCCATTTTAATTTAAAAACATTATATTGTTTAGGTTTTACAAAATTTATCAGTTCAATTATCATAAAATTCTAGTTGTTAGAAAACAAAATATAGGGTAATATGCACTTTATATTTTGCTTTTCAAAGTTTTATAAGTATATCCTCATAGAAATGATACTTTACTGATTTCTATATTATTTGTGCATTATGTGCACTTGCATATATCATTTCAATCAGTAAAAAATTTGTAGCTTAACATTGCATCTAATTTCCCATTTGTAACACCAACTTTTCCAATGATAATTTCTTTTTCCTAAATTGATTATTAGAAGTGAATCCTAGTGGGTAAGTCAATTTTGGGTTGAAATTATTCCCTTAATTATTCCAATCACCTAAGGAGTTTTATTGATTACCACCCCATTACTGATTTTCTATATTCTATTTATTGTTATTCCAGTTAGAAATTGAGTTTTTCCTTCAACCAGCATTGTAGGTAAGAGAATATAGGTTAAAAGATGTATTATTTATGGCATTCAATGACTCCACAAAAGTAACACTAGGATAAATTAACTGTCCATAAGCATTTTTTTTCAATTACTAGCCATCCATGTAAAGAATTCAAGCCTAAGTATCTAAGTTTTTAGAAATTGCAACTACATGTGCAGTCAAAATGGATAACACATCTTGTTCATGAATGCAGCTACTCTTTTAGAGTTGAAACTTTCACAAGGTCACTAAATATTACTTTTAGCTATCTCCTCAATTAATATATATCCCTTATTAAAAGGTTTTGACATTAACAACCCCCTAACTATTACATCTATAATAGACACGATTATTTATATAATCAATCAGTCAGGTAGGTCATGGTGGGGATATTTTTAAGTAGTTCCTTAAATCTCTCCTAGGCTTCATTTATCAACTCATTATCCATGTGGGTGAAAGAAGTAAGGGCATTCCTATGCTTAACAATTTTAGATGGTGGAAGGTATTTAGTTAGAAATCTCTAGGCCAAGTGGTTGTAAGTCTTGGTATTAATAAATTAAACCACACCTTAGCCTTACCTCTAAGTAAAAATGAGAATATCCTAAGTCTCATAATATCATTAAATACACTGTTATACCTAAAGGTTACAAATAATTCCAAAAAACTCATTGAGTATAAATTGGAGGCTCGAGAGTGTAGACCTCAAAATTGGTTATATTGAACCATTTGAATTATTACAGACTTCAGTTCAAATTTATTGGCTTATATAGTAGGATTCTAAATACTTCAGTGAATTTCTTTTACCCAAGGATTGACATAATCTTTAAGTGGTCTAAGCTGATAATTCTCTATTTGTTGGCTTTCCATTTCTTCCAAAATCTTATTTAGATTTATATGTTTTCTAATTCATGATCAAGTAGTACTAGTTTAACAAATCCATTTCCACACATACAACATAGGACAAACTAGTGATAATAAACTAACAAAGAACACAATGAAGTAAATAAAATGTAAAAAATAACTAACATACAATTGATAATATTTTTGGATTTTTATAATTGTAACTAAAATTAGAGACACGAATGAAATACAACAAAAATAACGTTACAAATTTCAACCTCAAACTCTTAGCTAATATTATACTAATTTAAAAGAGTTAACATCATTCCTTGACAACGATGCCAGAAACTTGATCCCTCTAAAATATTTTGAAGTGCAATATCATGCAAGTGTACATATAGGTCAAGCAATATATGGATTTAGAGTCCAAGCATCAATCCCACGAGTAACTTTGTTAATTTTAAAATAAACCAAAATGTTAGTTTACTCACCCTAAGTCTAGTTCAAAATGGAGAAAAAATTTAACGTGTTTAAATCTTAATTATGCAAAAGTAAAATCTGATAAAGTTTTATTCTCTAATAAGAAAAGCATGCCTTTTTTTTATGCAAATCTTTAATATTTTATCAATGAATCTCCCAAATTTAATGTTGATAATCATGGACAATTTCTACTCCTTACTCTATTCTTAGACATAACAATTGTTGGAGCCTCATATTAAAGTTAAGTTTCGCTTAACCCTACAAAGTCTCCCAAGATTTCTTATTCCTCTATATGATTGTAATCTCATAATGATAATATTTCTATTTCACTCAGTGATTAAGTGTTAAATTACTTTTTCTTCTAGCCTATAGTTAATAGTCCCGTATCACAAGGTTATTAAACTTCTCAAGTGATCAATTAAAAGTAAATTAAGTTTAGAATGTCAACACACCAACATGTATTTAAAATATCAAAATAATCTTAAGTACATCCTAATGATTGAATGAGATTCAACACAGTACTAAATCAATGAAGCATAAAATACTTAGTTAATATACATGCATAAATTAAATACAAAGAATTTCATTGAAAAGAATTGCAAAATTATACTAGTAAAAGAGAATTACAATCCAGATTAAAGTTTTCTCACTCCTACTCTTCGTCTTCTCTCCTTGCTTCTTCTCTTTCATTCCTCTCAATTCAATACGCACTCTTAATACGAACACATATTTATAATCTTCTAACTAGACTCTCATAAAGTATAGAGAAATTCACTCTTTAAGTGAGGAAGGTCTCCCTCTCAAAGTGGTTTCCTCTTCTCTCTCTTGAGCTCCAAGTGTCTCCCGATGTTTGAATCTTCCTCTTCTCAAATGAAATGAAGTCATTTTAACCCTCAAATTACTTGAACTGATATAAACCATCTTGAATGGTGGGGAGCTCAGTGGCACTGACAAGGTGGCCCTCGAGATGTTGAGTGCAAGCGTAGTGGCACTGAGTAAACTGCTCGATTTTGTAGCTCAAAAATCATCAAATTAAGGCTTCAGATGTCGAGGCATTGGTAGGGTGGTGCTAAGGTGCTAAAGGCATGCACGACAGTGCTAATGAGTTGGTTTTGGAATGTCATCCTTTATATTTCTATTTGTGAAGGCGATCTACACCAAGCATGTGTCTGTACCAAATTGATACTCCCAAGTGCTCAAATCTTGGATTTAGATTAGCATCTTTCAAATAATATTATATATACCCCACAACAAGCATGAAAATAATACATAAAAATGGTACACATATACTTATATCACACATTTTTTACACATCAATTGGATGCATTATAATAAGCCTTAGAATAATCAACTTTATGGATTAATGTATCACATAGCATATTATAATTTTTCATAATAAAAAAGTTATTATTCAAAATTAAGAATAATTATGTCTTACATTTAATTTTTTTTTAAAATTTTAAGAAGATTCCTAAATTTGGTTTATATGTTCCCATGTCAATTAAAAAAAAATTCAAATCAAGTGACATGTTTAATGAAAATAGTGTATTTTCCTATTTTGGAATTATTACAATATTTAAATGATTATTAAAATTCTATAGAATTTTTTGATGTATCTTTACCCATTTTATTTCTCCTTAAATTTTATTCATTTGACTATTTGTGGAGGTCATTAGTCCAAGTTTCATCCGAATTTTCTAATGTTGTACTCTATACTTATCTTATTAATAAGTTTACTTTTAATGTTATTCTTCCAACTCTATCACTTGAGAATCAAATTTTGAGTTATCTCCTAAGGACACCTCTATTATCCATATTTCTACTACTATTTATAATCTCAAAAAAGGCTCAAGTATATTCATATCTCAACAACTCTACAAGTAGTTAATATTAGCCAACTTAGTATATTTCTAAAAAATAGGAAATAATTTATTTCTTGTGACAACAACACAATCATCAGACACTTGATATCCAAAATACTTATTCATTTCATAATTTATTCTCTGATAACATTAGATAAAAAAAATGACATACCCTTGTGCTTTTTAGATTATTTCAAGACTACTTCTATTATTCGTAAGGCAGTAAGTTAAAAAAGTCTAAAAATAACCATACCTTACGAGTTGCATTTTTTGAAGAGTAGCAAGCCTTTGAAATGGAAAATGACTATAGATAGCTTCTCTTTTGATAGGGCTCATACTTTGTTTTCTTTTATGTTATTTCTCATTTAAACATTTTCTCTTCTTTCCTTTGCTTTGGATCTTTGGTATCATATTTTGATGTATATTCTTTTTTTAATTTTATTATGGTAGAGTTATTGATTCTTCTTATCTTTTGTTGACATTCTTGTTGAACTCACTTTTGTGAGGATTATTTCAAAATCAGCTTGAGACAGGAAATATTTCAATATTGACTTCCTAAATCTCACTGATGGACACTAAACCCTAATGTCTAGGGTAAGACCCTATAAATCCTTTTTAATCCAAATCTGAATGACATCTTAAATGATCAAAACAGCAATGACAAGCCTTGATTTGATCAACATTGACCCAACATGTCAACCTTTGATCCAAAAAGTCAACCTTGGTCAAACTGGTCAATTCTTGACCCAATGACCACCACATTGACCCAACAGGTCAACGTTTGACCCAAAAGGTCAACTTTGGTCAAACTGGTCAATTTTTGACCCAATGATCACCCTATTGACCCAACTGGTCAACCTTTGACCCAAAAAGTCAGTCTTGTTCAAACTGGTCAATTTTTGACCCAATGACCACTACATTGACCCAACATATTAACCTTTGACCCAAAAGGCCAACTTCGGTCAAACCGGTCAATTTCTGACCCAATGACCACTCTATTAACCTAACTGGTCAGCCTTTGACCCAAAAAGTAAACTTTGGTCAAACTCGTCAATTTTTGACCCAATGACCACCATATTGGTCAACCTTTGACCCAACCAGTCAACCCATGACCTAAAAAAAATCACATTGACATCATAAGTTAAACCTTGACCTAAAGAGGCCAAATTGGCTAAATTGATCAAGTTAAGACCTAAAAGACTACCACATTGACATCATTGGTCAACTATTGACCTAATCAACTCAACATTGGTCAAGGAGACCAATACAAAACCCAAAAGCCACCACATTGACTAATGGGTTAACCTAAAACCCTAAAAATGGTCAATATGACCAAATCAACCCAAAAATTCAAAACCCTTGGACCTTATGGCTAACCCAACCATGACAAGGATGGATGAGTCACATCGGGCACCTTTGGACTAGGATATGTCAACCTGGATCAACCTAGATTAATATTGGTCAACCCTAGTCAAATTTGGTCAAAATACCCAATTTTGAACTAAAATTGATAAAATTAATCAAATAATTAATTCCAAAAATTCTTTTGATTAACTTATTGGTTAAAAATATAATTTCCAATATTTTTGATTAATTGTATAATTAATTAAAAATTGGAACTATAATAAATAACCATAAAATGGATTTAATTCTATGACATCACATATGATAAAAATTCCATGATTTATTTTTGAAATCAAAATTAAATTATGGGGGGTTATCAATGAGTCACCTATCACTCATTAAAAGCATCAAAACATGAATCAACACATGACAAACCCATTAGCCATCTTCGTTAACCATGGGTTAAAGCTCAACATGATCTTTTTTTGAAGTGGCATGATCTCCCCATTTCAAAGCTTGACTCACCCTCCTCCCTAAGATGATGTGGCCGACCAAGCTATATGACATATCAAACATTCCATAGACTTACTAATAGGAGGGGAACACCACTTATGCTTTCCATTTTATCATGGTTAACCAAGATGAAAGCACATCATGATACCAAGATAAATGAGCTCAAATGGTGTCAATCAACCATGCTATATTTGGAGAAGGGTTTGGGTGAGTCACTACTCACCCCTCCCCTTAACCAATCAAAAAGAAATTTGCTTTAACCAACCCTTTCACCATAGGTTAGAGGCCATCATGACCAAGCCATGTAAAGGATGAGTATGTGGCTTATGTGTCAAGCTTTCTTCAAATTCATTAAATGAATTGGTGAGCATACATGGGGGAGGTAAAACCAACTCAAGCTAAGAACTATATCCACTTCCCAAGTCATCCAATGGAGAAGAGACAAAAACATGATCCAATCTTCTTCATAATTGAACTCATCATGGAGTAACCTAGGAATGCTCAAATGGTAATTATCTCTAGCTCAAATCTTATCTCTAGGACATCATTGACATGTTACCACCTCCCCAAGCCAGCCCAAGCTTAAACATGGCCTACCCATGACTATAAATAGGCTAGCCCGAGAGCGCCAAAGTGGGTACCAAAAAAATAATAGACACCTATACACTGCTCAAATCCCTTGAAATTCAACACCAAAGTTCTTCCTTAGGACCTAGGCAATTGATCCCCAGTAGGTTTAAGCCCTGAAATCTACTCAATGTCCCCAATTTAACCAACCTGAAGACCTAAAAACAAGAACAAAATGGAGTTTGAAATGAAGTTATCCAAAACTTCAAATTGACCTTTTCTGAAGCTCGATCCAAACCAAAATTGGCCATCCCCATATACCCTAAGCTAGTTTTCAATCTCCTCCTCTCAAGCCGAGACACCTTGAGGACAAAGTCATATATAGACCCGATTTCAACTCAAATTGACTTGGGGAAAATATTTCTGAGGTCGAGACGAAGGTTTAGAGCCATTCAAATAGACTTAAAATCGACTGAGGCCAAGGTATGGATTATTTGTCTTTAATGGCTTTCGGGTTTGATACTTTGTGAAACAAACCTATTCAAAACCCTAACAAATCCATATGGATGTCTTCGTCTCTTTGAGATGAACCTCTAGAAACAAACCTCACTCAAATCCATGGAGAAATGAGCGAGATCTTGTGTCTAGAAAATGAACGGTGTTCGGGTTGAGACAGAATGGAGGGGATGAACGGATGTCCTTCATTTCTTTGTTTTGGAAATGAACAACTTTGATTTAAACATGACCGCTCCGCTGTTTGGATCCCCACAGGGGATTAGCCGCATTTCAACAGATACGAGGACACACGACGTTGTCCGGTTATTTTGGATTAATTAAGGATTTAATTAAATTAGTTAAACCTTAAATTAATAAAAAATTCATAACTTTGCACACAAAAATCACAAAAATAAAATAAAAATATCTCTGAACTCAGGGCAGTGAGAGGAATAATGTGGAATTAAAATCATGAATTAAGGAATTATATTTAATTTTTAATTAGTTAAATACTCTCTGGAGTATTTTAATTATTAAAAATTATTTATAAACCAGAAAAATATGAAAACTTTGGGGATTTATCTCTAAGTCCTTGGGAGCCTTCCCTGATTTTTCTAAGGCTAGGATAATTCTTTAAGACATAATTCTTTAATTTTCATGAGATTTTGTAATCATTTTTTAAAATAATTATAAAAAATTAGAAATTAAGAAATTAAATTGAAAAATGGTTAAGAATTTTAGGGTGACAAACATTAACCTTAAAAGTGACAATTCTTAGCCATTAGAAAATTTAAAATGACAACTTCCTTTTAGGGTTAAAATTCATTAATTATAAATTAATATTTTAAAACCCTAAAATCCTTCTTATGATCATATTTAGCCCATTTCACAATGGACTAGGCCAATGTTGAGTCTAACTCCAAATAGACTCAAGACAAACCCCTAATTAGGTGTAATACATCATTAGGCTTAATTAAATCATTAAACCTTAACAACAATATGTTTAATACAACTTAAACCTTAATTAGGTTTAATCCATATTTAACCTAATTAATTAACTTAAACCTTACTTACATTAGGTTTAAGTAATATTCAAACACTAATTAGGTTTAACACATCAATTAGACCTAATTAAACCAAGTTAGACCTTAATCACATTAGGTTTAACTTAATAAACCCTAATTAGGTTTAACCCATATTAAACCTAATTAATCAACATAAACCATACTTAGATTATGTTTAAGTAATCATTAAATCCTAGTTAGATTTAACCCATATTAAACCTAATTTATCAACTTAAACCTTACTTACATTAAGTTTAAGTAATCATTAAACCATAATTAGGTTTAACCCATATTAAACCTAATTAATCAACTTAAACCTTACATTATGTTTAAGTAATCATTAAATTCTAATTAGGTTTAACCCATATTAAACCTAATTAATCAACTAAAACCTTACTTACATTAGGTTTAAGTAATCATTATATCCTAATTAGGTTTAACCAATAGTAAAACCTAATTAATCAACTTAAACATTACTTACATTAGGTTTAAGTAATTGTCAAACCCTAATTAGGTTTAACCTATATTAAACCTAATTAATCAACTTAAACCTTACATTAGGTTTAAGTAATCATTAACCCATAATTAGGTTTAACCTATATTAAACGTAATTCATCAACTTAAATCGTACTTACATTAGGTTTAAGTAATCATTAAACCCTAATTAGGTCTAACTCATTAGACCTAATTGAATCATTAAACCTTAACTAACAAAGGTTTAATCATAACTAAACCCTAATTAGGTCTAACCCATTAGACCTAATTAAATCATTAAATCTTAACTAACTAAGGATTAATCATACCTAAACTCTAATTAGGTCTAACCTATTAGATCTAATCAAATCATTAAACCTTAACTAACTAAGGTTTAATCATACCTAAACCCTAATTAGGTCTAACCCATTAGTTCTAATCAAATCATTAAACCTTAACTAACTAAGGTTTAATCATACCTAAATCCTAATTAGGTCTAACCCATTAGATCTAATGAAATCATTAAACCTTAACTAACTAAGGTTTAATCATACTTAAACCCTAATTAGGTCTAACCCATTAGATCTAATTAAATCATTAAAGCTTAACTAACTAAGGTCTAATCATAACTAAACCCTAATTAGATCTAACCCATTAGACCTAATTAAATCATTAAACCTTAACTAACTAAGGTTTAATCATACCTAAACTCTAACTAGGTCTAACCCATTAGACCTAATTGAATCATTAAACCTTAACTAACTAAGGTTTCATCATATCTAAACTCTAATTAGGTCTAACCCACGAGACCTAATTGAATCATTAAACCTTAACTAACTAAGGTTTAATCATACCTAAATGCTAATTAGATCTAACCCATTAGACCTAACTGAATCATTAAACCTTAACTAAGGTTTAATCATACCTAAACTCTAATAAGGTCTAACCCATTAGACCTAATTAAATTATTAAGCCTTAACTAACTAAGGTTTAATCATACATAAACTCTAACTAGGTCTAACCCATTAGACCTAATTAAATCATTAAACCTTAACTAACTAAGGTTTAATCATACCTAAACCCTTATTAGATCTAACCCATTAGACATAATTAAATCATTAAAACTTAACTAACCAAGGTTTAATCATACATAAACTCTAATTAGGTCTAACCCATTAGACATAATTAAATAATTAAACCTTAACTAACTAAGGTTTAATCATATATAAACTCTAATTAGGTCTGACTCACGAGACCTAATTGAATCATTAAACCTTAACTTACTAAGGTTTAATCATACCTAAAACCTAATTAGGTCTAACCCATTAGACCTAATTGAATCATTAAACCTTAGCTAAATAAGGTTTAATCATACCTAAACTCTAATTAGGTCTAACCCATTATACCTAATTCAATCGTTAAACCTTAACTAAGGTTTAAACATACCTAAACTCTAATTAGGTCTAACCCATTCGATCTAATTAAATCATTAAACCTTAAATAACTAAGGTTTAATCATACTTATACTCTAATTAGGTCTAACCCATTAAACCAAATTAAATCATTAAACCTTAACTAACTAAGGTTTAATAATACTTAAACCCTAATTAGGTCTAACTTATTAGATTTAATTGAATCGTTAAACCTTAACTAACTAAGGATTAATCATACCTAAACCTTAATTAGGTCTAACCCATTAGACCTAATTAAATTATTAAACCTTAATTAACTAAATTTTAATCATTCCTAAACCCTAATTAGGTCTAATCCATTAGACCTAATTAAATCATTAAACCTTAGTTAACTAAGGATTAATCATACTTAAATTATAGTTAAGTCTAGCTTATTAAGCTTGGTTAGTTGGATTAAACTTAAGTTTAACCCATATTAAACATAAGTTAAACCTAAATCTTAGGTTCAATATAAACTTGAACTTAAGTCAAAACCAAACTTAACTTAAGCTCAGATTCAACGTAACTTAAATCTAAACTCAAACTTTAGATTCAACCCAAATTGAACCTAACTCAATTCAAACTTTAGGTTCAACCTAAAATGAGCCTAATTCAATATAAGCTTTAGGTTTAACCCAAACTGAGCCTAACTCAATATCACCTTTAGGTTCAACCCAAACTGAGCCCAACTCAATGTAAAATTTAGGTTCAACCCAAACTGAGCCTAACACAATATAAACTTCAGGTTCAAACTCAAATTGAACCTAACCCTACATATACCTTAGGTTCAACCCATATTGAACTTAACTCAACCAAAATCTAACTTGAGTTCAACCTAACTAGAACCTGAGTTAACCTAAACTTTAGGTTCGACCCATATTGAACCTAACTTAACCAAAACCTAACTTGAGTTCAACTTAGCTTGAACCCAAGTTAACCCAAACCTTAGGTTCAATCTATATTAATCCTAACTCCACCAAAATCTAACTTGAATTCAATCTAACTTGAACTCAAGTTAACTCAAACTTAAAGTTCAACTCATATTGAACTTAAATTAACAATTTTAACTTAAGTTCGACCTAAATTGAACCTAAGTTAACACAAACTTAAGTTCAACTCATATTAAACTTAAGTCAACACTTCTAACTTAGGTTCAACCTAAATTGAACCCAAGTTAACAAAAACTCAAGTTCAACCCATATTGAACTTAAGTCAACACTTCTAACTTAAGTTCAACCTAAATTGAACCTAAGTCAACACAAACTTAAGTACAACCCATATTAAACTTAAATCAACACTTCCAACTTAGGTTCAACCTAAATTGAACCCAAGTTAACACAAACTCAAGTTCAACCCATATTAAACTTAAGTCAACACTTCTAACTTAAGTTCAACCTAAATTGAACCCAAGTTAACTCAAACTTAAAGTTCAACCCATATTGAACTTAAATCAACATTTTTAACTTAGGTTCAACCTAAATTAAACCCAAGTTAACCCAAATTTAAGTTCAACCTATACTGAACCTAAATTAATGCTTCTAATTCCAATTTAAGTATAATCTACATTAGACTTAACATCTTTTAGATTCAAACAACATCGAATATAAAATTCTAAAGTCTAACTTATGTTATATTTTACATAATTTCAGTTTAATCTACTTTAGACTTAATATCTTTTAGATTCAAATGACATCAAATCTAAAATTTTAAAGTCTAACTTACATAATTTAAGTCTAATATACATTAGACTTAACATCTTTAGATTCAAATGACATCGAATCTAAAATTCTAAAAGCCTGACATATGTTAGATTTTACATCTTTTGGATTCAAGTGACATCGAATCTAAAAATTCTAAAGTCTAACTTGTGTTAGATTTATTCAAATTAAGTCTAATATACATTAGACTTAACACTTATTTAGATCAAAATGACATCAAAACTAAAGTTTTAAAGTCTAATTTATGTTATATTTTATTCAAAGCGACATTGAATCTAAGAATTCTCAAGTTTAATTAGATCTTACAAACATTAGATCTGAATAAACTTAACCCATTTCCTTAAGTCTAAATTACAATGAATAAATCAAAACCGACATATGAAAATCAATCAAAATAACATTTGAAAATTTTTAAATTAGTTAATAAATCGTAAACAAATTAAAATTTTCCAACCTAAAATCTGAAATGACATTAACACTTGAATGAACCTTAATGAACAAAGATCACCGAACTTAACTTGAACTCTAGTGTTCTTAATCTACGAAGATTTCTTAGACGAAGCAATCCTTGTTATTGACAAGAATCTTCCGGTCCTTGTTTAAACACCTTTCGGATTAAGTAGATTAAGGTCCCTAATAACCCTGGGACGACGGAGCCAGTGACATCTTGACCGGGTTATCTAAAATTTAATCAACTAAAATAAAAGATTTAAGAATTAAATTAACATTATTTCTTTTAAAGTTGACATTATTTTCCTTGCAGGGTAAACAAGTTTTGTTTGCATGTTATATGACGCGCTAGCTCTGTTTTGTAGGACGATCAAGACGAAACGACGACATTAGTTTCGTTTTAGATTTTTTTTACGTGTTATATGATGTGCTAACTCTGTTTTGTAGGATGATTAAGATGAAACGATGACATTAGTTTTGTTTTAGATTTTCTTTGCATATTTTAGGGTATGCTAACTTTGTTTTGCAGGACGACATTTTAAAGACAGGACAAACGATAATAAAATAAAATTAAAACAACACCAAAACAACGACAAAATAGAACAAAACAAAATATAAACGACATGACATTAAAATGACAAAATCAAAACAAAACAAAACCTAAACTTTTAGGATAGTCACTAAATAAATGATAAATTACAAGACAAAACAACAACAAAATGATAAACAACAAAACAAAAAAATAAAAGCGACATAACAAATAACATTGACAAAAATCAAACTCTTAGGATAGCATGACATATTAATCCTAGGATTGAACGTTGACGTTTCTTTTCTTATTCTTAAAACTTCTTAGAAAACGAGTGATTAACAGTAATCAGAAGTTTTCTTAAGTTTTCTTAGATAATTTTAATTTTCTAAAATGTAATTAACTATACGAGCTTGCTCTTATAGGAGATTTAAGAACTCGTGATATGTATCGTACCTATAAATCTCTTGTTATTAAAATTTTATATGAGATTTTCCTTATATAAAATTTCTAGAATAAGATATTCTAGAATCTCCCTTTATAAGGATTATCATCGACATTCTATTATTTTCTATCTTATCACCCCATATTTTCTTCAAAGTTTCTTATTATCCGAAGATCTTTTACATGATCTTTGGAAATAAGATTTCTTGAAGATTAGGGCGATATGATAGATAAATAGATTAAAGACTCCAAAATAATGACATCAACAATGAGAAAATCTTCGACACGACTCTGAATGACGACAATTCTTAAATTTGTGATTGTATATTTTATTATTGAAAAATATCTTTTGACTTAAAAATTTGTTGGAAATGACCATATGTAAAATTAATAAACTATGCATAAGTGAGCCTATGAGTATGGAAAGCTTCATATAGGCACATTTTCATTGATTCTAGTATACTACATTTTTTTTTAAAATCATTTGAGGTTGCCTTATTAATAAATAAAACATTACTCGTCTTGTATTTGATATACGAACAAAACTTAAATATTAATGGGATTTTATTCCTATGTGTGTAATGTGATTTTACAAATTAATCTTGCATAAATATTAATGGGATTTTTTTTCATTTTAATTGATTTTTTTCAATATTTAAAATCTTTTGAGCTACTATAATTTAATAATAATAAGTCATGATATAAAATATTTAATAATTTTGAAGATATTTAGTTTATATGCATATGCATTTGTTGCAACTTTCATGAACATTAGGTGTGCTATGAAGTTTTTTATTATTAAAAAGTCATTTTTAATAATGAATACAACGAATTTTAATTACTTTCAATTTGAAATTTTTACGATAAAATATCAAACATTAAACGCACGAAATATTTTTGGAATTTTATTAAATGATTTAATGTTTTTTTTTGTGGTTATTTTCACCTTTTAGGTGATAATTTTGAGAAGAATTATATAGTTCTTAAAAAAATCCTTCGAAATTGTGAGTATATTTTAACTTAATTGGAGAAATTCAAAAGCTTAGCCAATCCAAATTGACCATGAGTTGACTTTTTCTCAAATTTTCTATTGATTTTATTTTTTATAGTTTTAATTTATTTTAAAATAATGTTGTTCATATTGAGTGAAAAAATACATAAAAATATTTTTTTTTTATTTGTCTTAAAAATAACAAGTTTTGGTTTAAATAGTGAACTAAGAGATATGTTTTGTGTAGAAATCCCTTCAGAGAGAATGTTTGCAGAAATTTGGACTTGAATTATTAGTATTTTAACCCCACCCTCTCATAGAGTCGCAACGCCATGTTGAGAAAGTTTCTAACATGGCATGTATGTGTGGAGAGTGCAAGGAGTGAAGTTTGGAGCAAGAGGAAACTTTTAAAGAGTGTCACAAATGCAGTGTAGAGAGCATGCCAAGGAAAATCTGGTTCACTCCTTCTAATGCTATTATTCTAATTGTATTTGTATTATGTACTCTTGTGGTATTTAATGGAAAAATCTAACTGCATTTTGTTTTAAATGATGAGAGGTCGGATTTCTTTTTCTTTGGATTTGTGCTTTCTAAACTAGATTTCATGCGACTCTAGGTTTTTGGTTGAGTGTGAAAACACTTGTTCATTTAATTCCAACTTTATTTAGTACATTTAATGGACATGAACTAGTATAAAATGATATGTGATTTTTTTGATCTTGATACACACTAGTTGAACATTGTAATACGGTAATTAGCATATGGGTAGAATAGACTACTATGATTTAACAATTAATATAAAAATAGAGTTTGAAATCCTTTTTAAAATGAAGACATTGATATATGGCAATATGATGTTAAAGTGTTAAGGTTTATACATGTTAATAGAAAATAAAAACCACCTTTGTTCTTAATTGATAGTGAACGTTTCAATAAGAGTTGTGTTTTGTGAAATTACAGTGAAGGAAATACAAATCCAAAGATATTTTTCTCATTAGAAAACTTAATTTACAAATTAATAAGAAAAAACCTTAAAATTTCTTATTATTGGATATAAATTAGAGTTCAAATCATTTTAGTATCTAGCACTCATTGAATTTTTGCATAGATCCTTGTGGGATAATATCTAATTTAACATCTATACTACTTCATCTAACACACATACTTATGTAGATCATGCAATCCACTCAGTTTAACTTTGAATTTGAATTTGAGTGTCTTTTTTTGTTTAAATTTTAATAATTTTAATTATTACAATCCTTTAATCCTTAAATTAAAATTATGAATTATATTGTTAAGCATCTCCACGATATTTAGGTTTTTTGAATTTCAACTTTTGATGATATTTAGAATTTTTTTTATTCTTATAATTATTCTTATGAAATTCAAAATATTTAAAGTTAAATTTTATATTATTTGTTACTCATAATAAAAATCTTTATAAATAGTATGCACATATTTGAATGATGTCATTATCATGGTAAGTTTACTCTAGTCAACTTCAGTTGATCAATTTCTTTTTATCATTAGTTTATCTTAGGTATTTATCTTTTGGATTTTCCATTAGAATTAGACATTAAGCTAAGATCATATACTGATTGCATCTCACTCTAAAAGCATAACACCATCAGCTTAATCTTAATTTGATAATCCATAATTAGGCTTAACTGATACGGGTCGAGCTATACACCTCATTTATTGAGCACACAACATATCTTGCCACTCTTGATGGGCAGATTAAGAAATGATCACACTTCTTAAGATGGTTTCACAACCTTATATATAATTGAAATTAGCCTTTTATAGGGGACATTGACTGTCACAAAACCTAATAAAAATGCATCTAAATACAATACAGGTTTACCTTGTATACATCACCTACATGCATGAGCTAGTTTAATTAATATCTTAACATCACTCTTAGCTTATCCTTAACACTTTTAGCTAAGTATATTTTAAACTTGCTTATGCCATTCTTTCTAAGTATTTTTTTTATGCAGTCATGCACTTTTTGTTGTACTTCTGTCATCTTAATTTGCTTTTTTGGTTGAGATTTTTATTTGATTGCTCACGTTCTTTAAACATGTTCCTATTATCAACTTTCATGTTAATACATTTAAATTTACATGAGTTCACTAAAAAAAAGTAATTTTTAATGATCCCCTTTCTTAAAACTTCGCCTACTTATTATAGGCTAAACTTCATTATTTGATGACAGTTCATCTAGTGATGAAACCCATTCTACTATAATTGGACCATATATGATTATTTAAAAATATAAACAATTGAAGGCATATTACCCAATAAGACTTGTAAAATTTAACTTAAATATTTTATGACATACATGAAGACAAAAAAAAAAAAGAGTTCAATCTGTTGGTCCCATCTCTTTAAATTATACACACAAACACAAATATATATATATATATATATATATATATATATATATATATATATATATATATATATATGAGTTAAAACTCAATAGACTAAGTTTACCTAGAATCTAATAAGAAGGACTAAGCCCCGGTCGTGAAGGTAGCCGACCCAACATGCCCAGAGATCCCCGGTCAGCAATTCATAAATTGCGTCTTTCATGGAGAATCTCGGTAGCCCTAAGGTCAAAAAAAAAAAGAAACTCTAGTCCTATGACCTAATAAGTTGGAGCTCCAAGATGTGGGACTTATGATGTGTTGGGAGAGATTATTTGCAGCTGTGGCGTTTTCAAAACGCTATAGGTGTGTTTGGTTGTCACGTTTCATCAAATTATTAAAAATCGTGATTTTATTTTTCTATTAGTCACGGATCGCGGGCCCCCGATCCGCGATTCCTTTTTTTCTAAGACAGAATTTACCCCTCGCGAGCCCAGCGCAATCCGTCTCCTTCCCGAGCCCTAGGTCGGGGCATCCGTCTCCTTCCTCCCTAGCGCGATCCGTCTCCTTCTCGAGCCCTAGGTCGCGGCATCCGTCTCCTTCCTCCCTGTGCGCGATCCGTCTCCCTCCCCTCCCCGATCCCGCAGGTCACGTTTCACAGCCCTAGGGCGCGGCTCTATACGTCTCCTTCCTCGCTATCCAGACGCGGCGCGATCCGTCTACCTCCCCGATCCCGCAGCACCCGTCTTCCTCCCCGATCCCGCAGCAAGCCGTTTCCTCCTTCCATCGCCGGCTTCTCAGGTAAGCTTTTCTACCATTGGAGATGTGAAGCTTTCTTGTACTTGTGGTGCATACTTGTAATGAGTTGGTTGGATTTAACAAGCTTTTATCCTGTGCGTTACATCATTGATCTCATAAAAGAATATTTCTATTACTGTTGTTGATAGAGCTTGTATGCAGCTATGTATTTCTATTACTCTTGTTTTTTTCGTGCAGCTTGCACCTCCATAATATAGCATGTATGCAGCTATATTTCTATTACTGTTGTTATTTCTATTACTTGAAGAAGTTTCAGTGAACTTAGGAACCCTGGATGCGGTAGAATTCAATGTGGCTGAAAAATGTGAATCGAATTTCTTTTGTTTTAACTGCATGACCTACAGCTCCCGTAACCAATGTTGAATTCCCTTTTGTGCCGCCTCCTATAGGGCCATTTGATGAGTTTTCTATTTGACTTGAAATAGGTTCCATTAGGCTATTTTTATTGAGCCCAAGCCCAATGGCGTATGGTCCAATAAGCTGTGATGCAAAAGTTAATAATTCTCACACATAATTCAGAGAAGAAATTAGGGAAATTTACATATGTACCACACAGTTCTTACTCCAAAAGCTAAAGTTTGATATTTACATTTATAACTACTTGTGCTAAAAAGATATTTCTATTACTGCAGTTTATTTATTTTTTTTAAGGTAAATTTTCTTGGTATAATGTTTATTTTATTTGGTGAAATAATGAATGAAATTATAATGCTCTTTTTTTTCTGCAAATGGTGTTGATGGGGCTGTGAAAGGATCCAGTTTCAAGTTCATCACAAATGACCTCACAGTTATTTGTTTTGAACCTGTGTTGGTCTTATGCCAAGTTATAGTTTGGTTTGTTTTTAGCTTGATTTATGCATCGCTTGTTAAATTAGATTTTGTTTTTGACCAAATTTTTGTAGGGACATTTACATATATACCAAACAATTCTTATGCATTTGCATTTCTAAAGCCTTAACTTCCATGATTTATGCACAGCTTGTTAAATTAGATTTTGTTTTTGACCAAATTTTCGTAGGGACATTTACATATATACCAAACAATTCTTATGCATTTCCATTTGCATTTGCATTTCTGTTTCTACGTAATATTTGCAAGGGTCTTCTATAATATGACTCCAATATTTCATCTGTGTCTTCTAATAGTTACAATATGGCTAAAAACAAAGAAGGGTCTACATCAGCAATGTGGGATAAAATTGTGACAAATATTTTTTGCAATCTCTGTGTTAAAAAGATTGAAATTGGAAACAGGTCATCGTCTTGTTTTAACAAAGAAGGATGGGCCAATATAGCCAAAAAGTTTAATGAAATGACAGGACGAGACTACGATAGGTTGAAATTCAAGAACAAGTGGGATCAGTTAAAGAGGGAATGGAAGTTATGGAAGGATCTTAAAAGGGGATCAACTGGATTAGGTTGGGATCCTATCAAGCGTACGGTGGATGCTTCAGAGGAATGGTGGGCTGTGAAGTTAGCGGTAATAATTGTATCATTGTGTACTCTTTAGTTTATTATCAGTTATAATTCTAACATGTACTCTATATGATACAACCTTTCTCCTCTCGACATTGCAGGCAGTACCAAATGCAAAAAAATTTAAGGTGTGCGGGATTAAGCCGGAGTTGGAGGACAAATTGGATGTTATGTTCCAAGGGGTTGTTGCTACGGGTGAACATGCATTCAACCCCAGCGAGCAGGGCTTTGCTGGTATCTCAGTTGACTTCATACCCGATCAAGTTATGGGTTCTGGTGAAGGCCCGAGCGTGCACCCGATAGAGCTCGAATCCACGTGCCAATCGAAGAGGCGCAAGAGCGACAAAAAATTAAAAAATAAAGATGTTTTCATTCAGAGCTCGATAGATAGACTGATACAAGTGTTCGAAGCTCCGCAATCTGTACAAACTGTAGTAGTTGATCCCAATGTTGATTTCATGAATCTTTTGGATGAAATTCAAGAAGTTGTGTGTGATCCCGCATTCTACTTAAAGTGTGTTAAAGTTCTTGAAGACCCAATATGGAGACAGATTTTCAAGAGGCTGCAGCCCGAGCTGCGTGCCGAATATTTACGTCTTTTCACTGACAAATGATTCGTTCTTACCCTTTTGTTTTTTTGGGTTTTGTTATTTGTGGACTGTTATGAATGTTTTTGTTATTTGTGCAATTTTGGTATTTGAAGACATTGTTATTTTTGCAATTTTTCTTCATTGATGTATTGAACTGTTCTGTCAAATGTCTACATTTTTTTAAAGTTTGCACGAATATTTGTCTGTTAATTGAATAAAATGTTCCTTCATATGAAAACATTTACGCAGGATGTATCAGCTAGCACGCCGCAAAAGATTAGCTGCCGCAATTGTAATATTGCTTTTAGAGTACTACCACTCTGGCAGAGTTCGAACCCCACGCATGACGTCGTCATTTATTAGGGATAAATGGGTTGGCGAGATGCTTGCTGGACATCCCATAAGATTCCACAACATATTTCGTATGAGTGTGCCCATTTTTTTGAACCTTTTGCATGAACTATGTAGCAACCATGGACTCCAAGGTTCTCCCAGAACTACAACAAGGGAGATATTGGCAATACACTGTACATTTTATCTCAGAATCAATCAATTAGAGGTGCTATGGAGCGTTTCCAACATTCATCTGAGACAATAAGTCGATACTTCTCTGAAGGATTGAAAGCAATGATTAGCCTATCTTTCCAAATCATTAAGCCGGAAGACCCGTCTTTCAACACAACTCCAGCAAAATTGCTAAAGACCCGCATTACATGCCATTTTTTAAGGTTAGTTACTTATTGCATCACGTTCACTTCTAAATCAAAATCGAGATCTCAATACTTACGATCACTTGACAAATAATACCATAACTGCATTGGAGCAATTGACGGTACACACATTCCTGCCCGACTTCCTAGCCATCGGAAGGTGGCGTACATTGGTCGATGTGGATCACCTACCTAAAATGTGATGGTTGTATGTGATTTCAACATGTGCTTCACATTTGTTATGGCAGGATGGGAAGGGAGTTCCCATGACAGCCGTATTTTCTCATACACAACGAAAGACAGTAGACAACACTTCCCTCACCCACCTTCAGGTTGGCTAAACTTTCTAATCCATTATTATATGTTTACAATGACAAATAATGATGTCTTTCGTGATAGGTAAATACTATTTGGTAGACGTCGGATATCCCTTACAGAGGGGATATTTGAAGCCATTCCCAGAAACGAAATATCATATTCCCGATTTTGAGAGATCAAGTGGCGTCACCCGGGGTCAGAAAGAGATGTTCAACAAATGCCACTCCTCCTTGCGCGGGATGATCGAAAGAACATTTGGTGTTTGGATAAAAAAATGGGTCATCCTCCGCGACATGCCTACGTACCCATTTCGTAAGCAGGTTCACATTGTAGTGGCCACGATGGCGCTGCATAATTTCATTAGACGACATCAATCCCGTATTGATACGGATTTTAATATGGTTGAAGCTGACGACATGAATTTCCTGCCCGAGGCATCAGAATTGCAATTTGGTCAGTCTATCCCTGATGACCCTATGGAACTGAAGAATTTGAAACCCATGACGGGGAAGGTGCATCGGAGATGGCTGCTCTGAGGGAGCGTATCATAGATGCAATATGCCAAAGCTGAAATTCCACATTGTCTTTATTTTGCAGTTATATATGATACATCTGTACTGAAAAATCGCAGCAAAAACTTTTTATTCTACTCAGTCATTTCAATTTCTCAGGCTTCATCCAAAACTATTCTACAGTAACTATTTTATGATAATGTGCCTCATTATTTATTTTAAGGTTTCAATTGTTTTGGTGAATTATACTACTATTCAATGTTTCATTCATTGCCTTTTCCATGTGCTTGAATATTGAACGACACCATTCATGTCCTTGCGTCAATTGCCTGCAAGCACATGATATATGAATACAATATGTTAAGTAAATTATGAACATAAACTAACAATGAGGCCACCAATGATATTAAGAGTTTTAGGATTCATGGAAGTTTATAAAATGGAATTTTAAGCTGATTTATATTAAAGAATATTTTGTGCATTGAAAGCGTCTTCCTAAGAACTATTATCTTTGATCGTTTTTGTTAATGAATTGATTTTTTTTGTTCAATAGCTTTACATTTCTTGTTTAGTTCAAACTACAATCTTGCATTATTATTGGCCATAACTTGTTGGAATTTGAATGTAGATATGTTCATGCCTATTTAACATACAAGGGAAATTTTAGAAATCAATTAATTTGGGGCTTGATGTTGATGAAAAATCGTATTTATAAAATTTCAAGTTCTTTTTTTTATCACGTGTTCCTGTTGAGTTATATTCTTTCAAATATTGCGCAATTACTACAATCAACTTTTAGGGAAGTTAGCCATTCATTGAATTTCTTCTTTTTCTGGATTGTTTTTCTTTTTCTTCTAAATATCATTTGTTTTTTGTGAACATTCATTTTATGAATTAAATATTGGAGGATTTACCTACATACCACTAGTTCTTACGTATTTACATATCTAACTCCTAAATTTCAATTTTTATATACGTATGAGAAGTTGTATTTCACTTTCTAAAGCTTAAAGTGGTGGTACTTTTGATGTGATATGCAGGATTTATGTGGTATAAATGTATAAAGCAAAGTCCTAAATTTCAGTTTTTATCCATGAATTACATTCATTATCTTGTAGCTTGACCAAATCTTATGGTATGAATTGATTTTTTTTCTTCTACATCAATATTTACTTTGACGGAGTAATTTGTTTTCTACTCCTCTTTTGGCGTGTACTGCATACTCCTCTTCTGGCGTGTACTGCATACTCTCTTTTTAATTTTTGATTAGCATTGCAAACTACTGGAATTTTCGTCAGCATACATGCAATAACCAAATTGCAGTTGTAAATGCTGCTATTGCAAATGAGTGTTCGTATCTGAAATCTGAACTCAGTGAGACACTGCAAATAGAACAAATTTTCTTTTACTACGACTTGTAAATGTGATATTGGATTTGAAAGATTTACATACATACCACTCAAATTTCAATTTTTACATATGTGCCATGTTATTTATATGTGAAAGGTTGTATTTCACTTTTATGATTGTTGTCAATTTGTTCAATCAAATCGAGTACCCAGTGCCGCTGAAATGAACTGTAACAGGTATGGCGCACTCATAAATGTTCAAAAATTTTGTATGACTGACTATTGCTCAGCATGAGATTTGGGAATCTTCAAAACGTTTTATTTATAATCTGAAATTGTTTTTCAAAGCTTGGGCATAATGGAATGGTGGTAATTGCATACAATACTGTTCTGTGTGGCCTGGTGAAGGCAGGGATTCAGATTGTTAGGCTGAAGCTGAACTTTTCTTACCATTTCATTCCTGGTTAAGAGCTCCAAGGTGTTATTGCCCCTGATCCTTCATTTATTTCTATTTGTTAAAGACAAAATATGAAATTGGTGCAATTTTAAATGCTTGGTGTTTATCTATGGGACATCCATTCCTCTTTTCCTTGTACTTAAAGATTGCTTTCTTTTAATTAAAAAATGTTGGATATGCTTGAATTTTCAGTGTTAAATGCTTAGAGTAGTGGTTTTGGAGCTTTATGACAAGTCATATGCTCTTTATTTCACAGTTTTGCTAAGCTATGTTTAAGTCCACCTGGAGATTTATGTTGGCATGATTGGGAGAGTATTTTGGAGCATTCCTTGCTTCTTATTTGTTCTGCACTTCACTGTTTATGTTGAATCATGCTTAAGTGCACTTGGTGCTTTACGTCGACATGCTTAAATGATATCTTGGAGCCATTCTTCCTCCTTACCTGTCCTTCTCTTTGTTGATTTACTGAAATATGTGTAAGAATACATTTTTTGCATGAGCTTTGGTATGTGTAAAAGGGAAATATTTGGGAGCTTTCCATTGCTCCTAGTTAGCTGAAGTTGAAAGTTAAGGTTTAAATAATTGTTTATGCTGTCACTTTGATAGTTTGGAGAGGCTTTGGAACTCTTTCTTGCTTCTTATTTGGCCACAGTTTAGGGCCTGCTTGTAGCTTATTTCGGCTGTGGTTTGTTGAGTTTTTCGGGACTATTTTGGTGATGTATAGAAATGCAACAAGAAATTGGAAGGTGTTGAATATATGATGTTCCTCTTTTTAGCAGCTTGGATGGCCCATGTTTTTAAGGGCAACCGCTGTTATGGAACTCCCATGTTCCTTTATTTACCCTTAGTATTTCAAGTTGCCAACTAACTGTACTACTTGCATTTCTCTTCTTCCTCCACAAATAACCTGGGAATTGTGCCAAATTAATCGCAATCTTAGAATTGGATATTAAAGAAGTATGTTTTGAGTTATCAGGTGGTATATGCTTTGATGCTTTGATGAATCTTGAGACCTGCTATACAATTCGTAAATGAAGCTGGCAATGGAGTTGCTTGGATGGCCTGCGTTTGTCGCGGGTAACCGCTACTTCAACTGTCACTGAGTTGGTGGTTGAAATTTATGTAGGACGTGCATGAAACTGCTTCTTTAATTTGATCCATAACTAAAGCTGGCATATGTAAATGAAGCTGGCATATGTAAATTGTGTGGTATGTATGTAAATATGGAGCAGAACTTGTGAGGTACATATGTAAATTTCCCTTCACATGGGCTTTGATATTGACAAAAGGGCAATGTTTGGCTTTGCTGTTGGCTTCGGTTTGGAATGCAGCAAAGGCATCGACTAATGATTACTACCTTGCCAGCTGTGGAGCAACTAGGATGGCCACACAACTCTGTTGTTGGCAACCGTTGCGTCCACGGTTCGGTTAGTAATATTGCCAATCCTATGCTTGTCTGTTCTACTAAAGTTTGATAGTTTGATAGTATATATTGGTATGTGTTGGATTTGAGATGTTAATGGCAGGGAGAACAAGCAATATGAAGGTCATGAATCCAATGTAGATGTGTGCAAGAGAAAAAATAAATATATATCATTTCTGGAAGGATTACTTCGCAACAGCACCAAAGTGCAGTGAAATCTGAATATGAAGGGTTGAGCTTTCTGCTACTTTTTCTTTCATCACAACCAAAGAAAAAAATCATGCAAAATTCTTTCTACAAATTCTTCCATCACTAATAATATCCGTCTTTTGCATTTTCTACAGGGAAAATGAGCTCAAAGTTTTCGAGGAACTCCAAGCAAGTGTTTTGCCGCTGCGGACTGCCTACGGTGTTGCTCACATAGCACCAGCCACATAGCTACGGCCGGCCATTCTACAGGTGCCCACGGTGGGCAAACGGTTCCGACAAGTGTCAGTTCTTCAGGTGGGTAGACATTCCGACCTATTCCGCTTCCCATACCGATGGAGACTCGACAATATCCCAGGCGCACAATGTTGCTCAAGGTTCGACGGCATCCCGACCAGAGAACGTTGCTCCAGACATGCCTCTTCTACATTTTAAAATGAATATTATCATAATTTTTGTTGTAATTTTGTTATGCTTATTGTTTTTTAATATGTTTGTAGATAGTCACTATTGAGTGGGGATTATATGTTTTATTCCTCTAAACTCCTGTGTACTGTTTTTTTTTATGTTGATTGAATGAGGAGTATATTAGACTCATTGCTTATTTTTCTCTCCTGTCTTTTTTATTTCTCGATCACTGCTTTTGCAATTGGTTTATATATGTAAATACATAAGAAATGTGTGGTATTTGTTTGATCGCCACTAAAGTGAAGCTTGGGAGCTAGTTTTTTAAATAAAATAAAATTAACAGAAAAATTTTGATGACTAAGAACTTTTCTTATGGTTCTTTTTTTTTGTTGTTGTTGTTGTAAATATAATCTTTTGAATTTATTCCTAATACAATGGTCGGAACACACAAAATTCATACAAATTTTGACAATCACTACATGAGCATAAACAGTTTTTATTATTAAAATAAATTTTTTAAGTAGAAATTTGCATTTTGATATGTTTAGGTTAGAGCTGCAAATAATAAATTTCTCGCCCTCATTTATTTCCATCTTGTATAAAAAAAGAACTATTACTCTTGTTGTCTACTGGGAGGTATAAAAATAGAGGCTTCCCTAATAATAGAGTGCCAAGGATGAACGAGGATGTAAGGATTTGCTCAATTCTTACAAATGAAGCTTTAAATAAATGAATTCTTTGTAGATTTGAAAATAAGATTTTATATTTTAAAATAAGATTTTATATTTTAAAATAAGATTTTATATTTTAAAATAATTTTAGCAATAAAGAAGAGTAGAAACAGTTTTTTTCTACAACAAGCTGCAAATAAGCCAATTCTTAAAACGTAGAAGCAAAACGAGTTTAACAACTTATTCGTTTCATGGGCATAATAGTCATTTATCCACAATCAATTGCAAATAAGTACATTTTCCAAACACTCAAACCAAACAAACGAACTGATTATCACGATAAGTTCGTTGATCGACAGTTATCAGGATAATCTGTTTATCCTGATAATCTGGATAATCTGCAGCTGCGCCAAACATACCCTTATACTTACCGAAGTGGTAAAGATGCCTCAAGAAAGGAGATAAATGGAGTTTAGCTACAAAAGCTGGAAACACCTCCAACGAAAGAACTAACACATTGTCTGGGTTGGGGAGTCCTCTAATACTCTAGGCGCACTAGACAACCACCTATATATATTAATGTATGCTAGATCAGTCAGGTTGGAGAATCACTGGAGCTTCTCCTTGATATATGCAAATATGAATGCAATTATCTTGAGCTGTCTTTAAATATTTTGGAGGCCCTATTAAATGACTTGAAATATATTCATGCATGCAGCCCATTTTAAATCCGGCCCTAAGGCCATGCAGAAAAGTAAATTTTGCAAATTTTAAAGTCTCGAATATTTTAATCCTAAATTTTACTTATATTGAATATTTTATTTAGGATTTTGTAGAAAAATTAGGATTTTAAGTTTTAAATAGCCGCTATTGATTCTAAAAAAAACCATAGAAATAAACAAGAACAATATCCAAACTGCAATAAGGCACATAATAAAACAAGTCAAAATCAAATAATATGAAATATCAAAATGCCGCATCGTTGGCAACATATCCCATAAAAGAAAAAGGCGGTCGGACTCCGCATATACATGCTCGGTCCTAATTATATACATCAATATAAAGTACATAATTAAGATACGAGACACGAGCATCTGCACCTAGTTCCCTTCACGTAGTTCATGCAACAAAGCATATCAAAACCCATGCCCGTATTTTATTTCTGCTATAAGACTCTCATAAACCCTAAAATTACACAAGAAAAAGAGAAAAGTCTCGTCCTGCATAGAAAATAAATGTTAGCAGGGAAAGCTATGCAACACATAATGTGTGTCTGGTGACATTAGCCAATGATGGATGATGAATGTTGATGCTGGTTGGCGGCAAATATCAACAATATTACTGTTGGGTGTCAATGTTGTTGATGATGAAATTGGTGGGGGATGATAACAGAAGTTAATAAATGCCAACTGTGGCCAATGATGATTGATAAGAAGCATCACCTATAGCTGTAAGCATGTCGTTTCTGAAACAGCTCGTGTTCTACTCAATAAATAACCGTGTTCGCTTCGTTCGCTAAGCAAGTGAGTCGAACACGAAACAAAAGATTGTTCATTCGTGTTCAACTCATGTTGGCTCCAAATAATTAAATTTATTTATATCATTTTATATTAAATTTTTATATGTATTAAAAAAATACTAAATTCTATTATTTTTTAAAATTTATTTGGTTGGTATAGTTATAAAAATATGTTTAGACGCTGGATATGTAATTAAGTTGGATTCGGATGGTATGCATGTAAATGTTTCTAGAATAGACTCCCTGTTTGATTTCTCTCCTGATTTAGGATTAATATATGTAAACACATAAGCGTGGGGTAATTCATGTCCACGTCATGAGATTTTCCTTTTTTAAAAAATCATATTTAAATACATAAGAATTGGGTGGAATGAATGTAAATGCCGCCACAATTCTCTGCTTCAATGCACCGCCTTTTTTTATTTAGTCCCACATCCCCATATAAGAGTAAATCCGATTAAGAATCGTAAATATAGAGATAGGAAGCAATAAAAAAACTCAATTTTTTTCCTGCTTGCAATTTCGTAATAACAAAAATTCATTTTTTTTAATTTAGAAAATATTAAAAAACTAAATTTATTTAGTGTGAAAAATGTGTAAATTCGTGTAACTCATAATTATGTTGATAAAAACAAATTTTAAATTAAATCGAACGCAAAAAAAATCTATTAATGAATTATATCGAACAAATAAAATTTCAGACGAGCTGAACAAGAATAAGCTTTGTACTTGCTTATGCTTGACTCATTCACAACACCTAGCCTTAGTGATAGTCGATAGCAAGAGTCAATGATGATCAACGACAGACATCATTGACAAGTGTTAACTGGTGCCAATATTGATCTAGGGAGCTCTAGACTTCTCCGACTCCTAATATTCTTTGCTTTGAAAGTCCTCGGTAATCTATAAAAATAACACTTGTTTATAAATTTTTGGAGCGTACTTTATGATCATTTCTAATAAGAACTAGGACGCTCCATCAAACAATCTCATCTCTTAATTGTTTAATATTCTTGAATATCATCGTTCCATGATGATATAACAAGTTGATGAACTTAAGCTTATAAGATTTATTTCATCGAAATAATACTTTTAATTTTAATAATGTAAGATGCATACAATATATAACACTATAAATAATGCCGAAAAACCTCTAACTGCATTTTCAAATAATTCAAAGATATGACAAGCTATACTTAACATTAGTATTTGATCCTGTAATTTTTCTCTCATGGCGTGAAATCTTTAAGTACAGAGTACGCATGCAGTTTTGTGTGCGTACTCCGCAATAATCTTAGAGTAACTCTCCAAAAATTTCATAATAATCATGATTAACACTTAAAATGGAAATGCAAATGTTATTCGGGAGTATTGGGGGATTATATCGGCGTTATTGGGGTTAATATCCCAATAACTTCACAAAAACTCCGAATTACACCAAAATAATATGAAAGTGAAACTGCCATAATTATTAATAGGTTATCCCCAATAACCGGTTATTGAGGGGTTATTATAGTTAGTATGCACGCAAAACTATATATATACTTCCTACACAAATATTTCTCCGTATGCATATATGTTGTGTAAATTGTAACCCACTTACAAACAGTTCTATTTGAACGTGGTTTCGTTAGGGAGAACCTAAACTATAGGATGGAATAAGTCCGGGCACGGCCACCAAACTGCCAAATGGCTCCAATCCCGCGGATCACTAGTCCATCCCGATTCCTAAACCCCGCGCGCCATTGCGCTCTTATAACTTCGAAAGAAAAATTGCAAGCGAAATAGCTTCGATGCATAATCGCACGTCTTCTCCCAATCTCGTTCAGCTCATGGGTACTACAGAGCAAAAATTTCTTAATCGCCGTAGCCGTCGCCGTCCTCCATTCCCTGGTTCGCCGGAGGAGATGGCGCCGCTGGTAGCTCCGCCGACGACGAAGGTAGATCTTCTATTCTCCCCTATAGTTTTGTTTCCTTTCTTATCTTAAACCATATTCCTTTGGATCATCAATTGAGTTAGAGGATTAGGATTTTGCTGCTAAATTCTCTATTAGGCGATTCTGCATTCCATCTAGCTATGGGGTGCTTCTTCTTCATTACCAATGAGCAATTAGGATTTGTGGGAATGTATGAAAACTTTCATATTTTGTGCAGAAAAGGAAATTGAGCAAGACTGAAAATGCGATACGTAAGGAGAAAGAGTTGAAGAATTCGTTCTGCAAACTTGGAGATGATCAGGAGAAGGTTTTTTTTTTTTTTTCCTTCGTCTTATCGCGTGCATTATTTGGTCGATAAGTTGAATCTTTCAACCTATCGTCAAAATTCATTTATATTCTTTATTTTTATTTGTTTCGACATGCTGATTAGAATGAATTTCAGGTTCGCGAAGTAGCAGGAGGAGAATTGCAGGATGTGAATGTGGCGTTTTATAATGCAAGTGACGTGCCTTTACGTGATAAGAAAAGCGGGGAAATTTTAAAAGTGAGAAATGAATTCTGGATCTCGTTTTTGGTTGCCTTTAGGCTGATGTGTTGAAATGTGGGTGACATATTTTTTTTACCTGCACCACCAAAAAGATGGCTTTTAAAGCGAACTATTGATCTTTTACCACTGCACACATGAACTCCTTGTCTGATTTATCCTCATGCTAGAATATCTTTCATGCATACAATTTTTTCATTGTAGTGATTTTTTCATTCTTGACCTGGATAATTTGGAAAAGACGTTTTATCTATTATTAAAAAGTTTTTTTGAACCAACTGGTGAAGGTGGAAACCTATCATCCATTGTCCAGTCAGAAAAAAGTGAAAATAATAACACAACATGGAAAGTATTAACTCGCCATCTATTATGTATATTTCATGCTTAGCTTGATGTAATATGACACATCATTAATTTATAATGTAGTTGATATGGATCTTGCTCTAATACTAGGTATCTCATTTTTTTAATGGATTCATGTGTCATTTGTGTTTGCATTCGTCGCATATTAAAGAAACTGGTAGAGTGTTTGAATTTTTATAGGGTTTGACAATCAAGGGCCTATGTTATATCTTATATAGCAGTGGTTAGGCACCCATCAACCCAAAAGCTTAAGCTAATGGGTGAACACCACTACTACTATATTAGTAACTCAACTCTTATTTTTACTCTTGATATGGGACCATATTCATTCTCATATGTACCTTAATAATATCTCCCTTACATGAGAGTCCTGTTACATGAGTTATCATTGCCTCTCAAATGAGAGGTTTTTAATACCATTAAATGTCAATAATCAAGATCCAACTGAACTACTTGGAGCCCTCATGAGATTCATTTGCCCTTGAATGCTCTTCGACCATGGTGGTAGTAATCAAAATATATGAGGGTTACAAACTTTATGTAATGTGTGATCCCAACTAGACCACGGGCTCTGGGAATTTTTTTGGATGGTGTCACTCTGGGTCCAAGTTAAATCCATTATATTTGCTGATGGACACCTATCAATCCAAAAGCTTTAACCAATAGAAAACTTAACTTATACTTCTGAATTTTGGATCTAAATATAATAAAAGAGACAACAACTGTGGCCTTGTAAAAACTTGTCTGGGTAATGTTGTAAGTTATTTTGTGTATTAAAATCCAATTTGATACAATAGTATGCCCTCATCATTTGCTCAACAATTGATTAGAAATTTCCAAACTTGGCTTTCATGTATCCAAATTACATGTCATCTAAGCCAATCAAAATGTTATTCAAATCTTGAAGCTTTAAAAATATCTACATATGTATTTGCATGCACTTCTGCTATCCCTTCTCCATGTTTTCCTTTTTTCTCAGAATCTTTTTTTAAATCTTTTTAAACTTCTTCTTTTGGTTTTCTCATTTCTTTACCAGTACTAATCAGATTTTACAATCAGATGTAGAAAGTATAACCGAGGCCACTTGATAGTAAAACCTATTCTTTAGTTTAATGTTAGAGTTTTGTTGTCTGTTTGATACAAGCTATTATTTGAATCTTATAGGTTTGTAGTGATCTTAAGCAAGGAACCAGAGGTATGCTACAAACTTGTCATGACGATATAAAGGAATATAAAGATGATATGGCTAAAGCACCTTATGCATCTCATCATGATTACTTCAAGGACAGACCAAAACAATCAAACTATCGGCGCTCTTCTTTGTTAAGGACGAAAAATCTTAAAGGTATGTTGTATGCTACATATATTTTTTTTTTCTCAAATTCTATAAAAAGAACTGCAAGCCATGAGTGGCAACCTGTTTCTCCCGTGGAAGCATTTGTAAGGACTTTATGCCCATTTGTTCCTGGTAACTTCAAAAATAAAGAAGTAATATTTTTTATTCATAGTGAATTTATTGGGCACTCAATAAAAATGAACATCATTATTGTGGTTCTGCACAAGGTTGGCCTGGCTACTATATGTGGATATGAATAATGATTCTAAAATAATGAGTCTTAGTTGAGTTGTCGATCCCAAATAGTTGGAAACTTGGTGTAAAGTTGATGATGATGGGGTTTGGTTGGGTTTTGCTGGCTGACAAATACTTGCTTCTTGATCGAATCCTGGTCTTAAGACATATCCAGTTGCAATAGATAGGTTAATTCCAACAAGCCTTAATTGTCTTCCTAGACTTGCCAAGATTTTGAGGAGGTCAATTTAATGAGGTTCATGTCCTGTTATTTAGAACTGAAAAAACTAAGGATAATTCCAATTGCGAAATGAGAAAAGCATACGGGATTTTTGTTGACCGTTTAATTACTTAGTTCTCTCATAATCTTCATAATTTTATTCCCTTTTTACTGTTTCCTGGTTTAACTCTCTCTTCCTCTGTCTTATTTGCTATTGAACTTTGAAAATTCATTCAGGTTGTAACTTACGGAGAAATGTTCACTTTCTTAGAGAAGTTGATTATACCGATTAAACTTCTAAACTACACCCTGATTGATAAAATATTCACATAGCACAATTTTCTGGTTGATTGTATTTTTAGATGTTAGTAATTTTACCTTTATGTTTTACCATTTACCATTTATTCATTTTTTGTTTTATAATCTTTTTTGGTGCTGTAATGAAGTTCTTACTATTTTCAGAGCTATTACCTAGTAGCAAATTCCATTCTGTGAGAAAAAGGACGCCAGTTTCATACAGATTTGAGCTTAAAAGAACTAATGCTAGTTTATATTCACCAAATGAGCATGATTCAGAACCAAAGGTGGATGCTGCTGCCAATAGAACCTATTTGGCCATATCAATGTCAATGGAAGCTGCTCAAAATGAAACTTTTCCAATAGTCTCTCAAGTATTGGAGAGCAGAGCAACTGAAAGTGAACTTTTTCCTGTTTGTCCAGTTGAAAGAATGGTGAGATTCTATGTTCCATCAAGTTCCTATTGGGAATGCGCTTCTTGTAACTTCAGTGTTATTCCTATTAAAATTGAAATGGGTCTCGTTCAAATTAACTGCTTCCTATATTTGACATGTCTAGCATTCCGTCAATGGGACACATAACTCGGATTTCAGAGGCTCAATAGTGGATGCACGAGGGTTGGAAGTAAGAAAGAAAATCACAAAAACATATGTGAGAAATAAGAACCCAAAACATTTCTTCAAAGGTATGCCTGCCTCCTTTACACATTGTGGTTTCTCTCTCTCTCTCTCTCACTATACATACATAAATACATAATTACAGACACATGGCATCAGGCCTAATCACGGGCTATAGCGCATGAGAAACCGATATTTGGGACTCTACCAAATATAGGTTTCCTTTTGATTCAGAACCAAAGGTGTGTGTGTGTGCGATGGCAAGTTGGTAGGCAATTGAGGGCATAAATCTCTTTGAGCTTCGTTCAGTTCTTGCGGGAATGAAAAGCAAAATATCACCCTTTACAAAAAAAAAAAAAAGAACAAAAAAACATATATATATATATATATATATATATATATATATATATATATATATATATATATATATATATATATATATATATATATCATATTAAAAGTATAAGATTGTTAAGATTGTTGTCATATATATATATACCATATTTTTAGTAGTGGAACATTTTCAAACATGTAAGTATTCAGCGGACACAATTTTTATATCACAAGTTGGTATTTGCCATAATTTTTGTTTAATTAAAATTAACTTCAAATGAGGTTTGGTGAGCATTCTAATCTAGTTTTCGAGCAATGGCTGAGAAACATGTGATTTGAGAATGTTATGCATCATCTTTAAACATATTTCTTGGTGATCTATTTCTGAGCAAATTTGATATGAGAAGTATCAAAAAGACCAGTCTAAGGGCTCCAAATGAGTATTCAAATTTGATCAACCTTCTCTTTTTGGGTTTTGTTGAGGCAACTAAAACTATTTTTTGTTGCATTATCTAAACTGTTGTAGGTTGGTGGTGCCCATGATTTTGGCTTAAGGTCTGAGTCACCCCATGTTTATTTGGTAGAAACATAATTTCTTTTTTAATTAAATGTGTTGCATGCTAGTGATGACAATACTTTTTGCAAGCTGAGTCGACTAACTCTTTAAAATGAACTTCAAAGGCTTCTCAAACAAAATATGTAACTCCAATACATTTAGAGTTAGGAAGTAAATGTGCAATCAGTTGTTAATTAGAATTAGTATATGGTCATGGATAAGATTAGGTATGTATTTCTAACGTAGCCGCTTCGTATGATCATAATCCTAATTCTCCTTATTGTGAAATGTTGGTCCTAAGCTTTTTTCTGTTAAATCCTATCCATGGATTCCAAAATATTATCATTTTAGTTTTTTGTAGTAATGCTTTGCTTTTTTTATTACTTCTATTTTATCTTTTAATTGAACTAAATTGCATAGAATATTTTATTGCCTTGTTTATCATCTGCAGTTGAGAAACTTGATCTTCATGCTTTGCATCTCTTGGCAGACACAGCTCTGAATCATGGATCAGGTTTGATTATTCTTCTACATTTTTCTTATTCTTTTTAGCTTTAGATACAATTTAATTGCAAGTTTGCAAGGGTATCTTGTAATCTTCAGTCATTTTTGCAGTTATTGCATGTTTTTTATTCCTTTTTTGAATATTGGGATTCATCCTTTTGGCATTTCATTTGCAAAGTGCCAGTTTTGATTTCTACGAATACAATGTTCATATTAAATGCTTTTTCCTTCCTTCATGAGCTATTATCAGTAGGTTGTGTTTTAATTTTTGTATATCCAACTATGATTATTTTTATTGTTTGAACTTCACAATCTGTTGCTTGGTAGCCAGCTGCACCTTTTGAATCTGGGTTTGGTACTAGCAAGGTTGGCCTCATGGGCAATGGGTTATAGAAAGATATAGACGAGATGCTCTTGATTACAAACTTTCAAAAGCTTTTTGTCAAATTAGAACTAATTTGAACTTTTTTTGAACTACAACCTTGTCTTTTTGCTTTTTATTCATGGTGTCACAATCACCTCTTTTTGTTCTTATTTCTAACTATAGTGTCATTTTTGATACTTTTGATGTCTATCAATACCCTCCACCCACATACATACAATGAACTGCTGGGCTTGTTGATGATTTTTTTCCCCAAAGAGAAGATTACTTCTATACATTTTTATGAAGTTGGTTTACGAATTTGACATAGGACTAGAGCTATGAGTGACCTTTGACTGAACATGAGAAGATAATTCTACAGCTAATTGCTTAGGAAAGAATTAAAAAGATCATTTAGAGAAGTGAATGTTGCATCTTGAATTTTGTAGGAACACATAAGTTAACACAATGATTAGCCTCGTTGTGAAATTGTTTTAAGTTGAGGTTGCTGGAGGTATGGATGCTGAGAAGTTGACTGGACCTAAAGTAAAGATAAGGAAGAGGGAGTATGAGTCCACCTGAAGATGGTTTGTATCCAATTTAGCACAAAGCTTCAAGAGAATACGACGACCTGCAAAAGTATAGTGGGTTCTTGTAAGTAGGAGAAGATGCTAGCAATGAAGCAGCTAAATTAGTCTTAAAACAAAGCTGCCATTAATAGAATAATTTTGAGGAAAATTCGCGCTGGAGGAGCTCATTTGGTGGGATCAAGTTCGTTGGAGGGTTGGGGAATTCAAAAAGCATCAATGTCAAGCTTGGCAATTTTTTGGGGTACAGTGAGACGAATGATTTTTTGATTCATTAAAAGAAACGTAGATTGAGAATTTCTTGTTATCTTTGTTGCATTAATTTGAGCAACACAAATCTTCAAACCCATGAAAGCAGAATCTTGAAGTTTATATAGGGTTTCATAAACAGTGAGGATAACATGAATTTTATGAAGTGTCTAGAGGGGAGGCCCATAAAAGCAGAATGTTGTCATCAAAGAATCGGTGCATGGGCGCAAGTGAAGAATAGGTTATTTAGAACTTTGATAAAATAATAATGCCCACACTTGAATGCTAAGAAAATTCCTTTTATGTACACCATGTAATCAATAGGAGAATATAATTGAGGATCTTTCATATAACCAATCAAATCATAGTCGGTAAGCCAATTTTTCACACTATAAGAATACTATGTGAGGCTAGAAGAGATCTCTAATGGAGAGGTGAATCTGACATATAGCTACATTTACCAGTATAAGAGTTTATTTCGCCAAAAGCTTAGGCTCAAAATAATCAATTTGTTGGGAGAGAATAAGGTTTGGAATGGCAGATGGGAGTGTGGAGGGATGAGCTCAGAGTCTTGTACACAAGTCTTTAATATGTAGTGGTTTTAGGTTAAAAGGAGGGAAATGGGGAGAGGGAAATAGTTTGGACTGGGGTACATCCAATTCACTAATGGTCTGTCACGTCGGTACTTTTCTAAGGGTAATTTTTTTTATGTCTATGGGCAATTTACTCTTTTATTATTATTATTGTTGGGTATATATAGATTTATTATGTTTAGGATTAGATTTATATATGAGATTAATGTTGAGTTTTACTCTTAGGTTTAGAATTTGTTAGAGCTTTCCTATCTCTCGAATAGTTTGAATCTTGGGAAATCGTCTATCTTTTAAATTGTAATTATTTATCTTTGTATTCGTGATGTTTTGAATTATCAAAGAAGAAATTTGCTTTGCTCTGAAATCATGCCCATTTTTGTCTTGGATGGATAATCAATAAATTAACTACGAGATTGCAACGACAATTCATTCATGACCTCGCCTCCATAAATAGTCCTGATCCGAGCAATCTAGGTGGACAACGACGGGATCGACTTGAGATTCAGTCACGAGTTGACCTTGCCAGAAGCCAACGGTGGGATCGGCGTGTACAGATGTGCCAAGCATCCCGATACATCGTGTGATTGGAGCTTGCTTGGAAGACCGATGGGATCACAACATATATGAGCCGCCTTCAGGACCTAACTTGCGACAATTTTGGCGATTTGGGAAGAGACGATGGGATCACAACACAGTACGAGGGAATCAACTTGACTAGAGCTCGCGGAGAAACATCGAGGGCATCGCGGCGTGACCGAAGCCTAGCAATAAGATTGCGCTTAAGCCTCACGATACGATCGCTGTTGGTGCTAGCTGCGAAGCACCTATGTGATCTTGCCATACAGAGACCCGAAACTCCCATCCGGACGTGCTCTTCTCCTGTTTCCACTCCATCGTCGCAACACAGCCGCAATTAGAGCTAGCGGAGGAAGGCCAAGCCTGCATCGTGACGTCCAGTGCCGCAGAATTGCGATCTAGCAAAGGAATATGATGAAATTGTGTTCTGTGGTATAACTACGTGTGGAACGAAGTTACGATTGGAATTTCCAGAATTTTAAAGTTTGCACTGCAGAAATTCAACCTTTTTATCTTGTATGGACACAATTCAAACAATTAGAAGGCCGAAAATCTCGCTATTCGACGAATTAAATTAGCCTGAATCTTACAGTACAGACACGTGTCAATGTAACTGGGAAATCATTGATGGCATCTCAGCATACAGATGCTTCCATCTTTTGTGATTGAATTTTTTTTGGGTGTGATGGGAGCCGAGAAAGTAGATGATATGGATAAAAAAATTGGACGAAGAGGTGGACCAATTTAAATTCGAGATAGAGAAAAGGTTTTCCACCATAGAAGAAAGGCTTTCCTCCATAGACGATAAATTTTCTTCAATGGAAAACCGATTCGAGAACTCGGAGGAGAAGATGAGGCTTATCGAGATTCAATCCAAGACCTCGCTGGCGCCTCTATTTTTAAATCCTAACTAAGGTTGACTTGAGATTCCGTGGTCAGACCGAAAGAGATGTAGATCGATTGAGAGGAACATGAGGAGGAAAGCATCCCCACAAGAACCCCTCTCAGTGCTCTGAAGAAGAGATTATCCAAGAGGTATGGAAAAGCACATCGAAGAGAGGAGAGAAGCAGGGAGTTGATATGACTATGATCGAAGGAGGATGTTTTATCCTCGATACATAGGGGGAACAACATAGGGAGATGAGGTTGGGGTAGAGATGCTAGGGTCAGGAATTTAGGTATGCCAATCTTCAAGAGGGAAGATGCACATGGGTGGGTGTATCGGGTGGAGTGATACTTCACTGTGAATGGGCTAGATGGGGAGGAGAAACTCATGGCAGCAGGATTATATTTGGAGGCGAAAACCCTAACCTGGTTTAAGTGGAGGGAGACTAGATATATAATCCGTTCGTGGGATGAATTTAAGGATTGTGTCGGAACATGTCTGAGCTCTTCGGGAAGGAGACCTACACGAACAATTCTACGCCTTGACCCAGGAAGGACTATCATGGAATATGGGGAGAGATTCGAGCTCTTGTCAGGACAACTAAGACAACTTTCTAAAGTAGGATTGAAGGGGAATTTCATGAAGGGCCTAAAGCCCGACATATGGGCAACACTCCAACCAATGAGACTGAGGGAATTGAGGGAAATGATGGAATTAGCCCTGATAGTGGAGGATAACTAGATGGAGAAGGCCATCATGAGTAGCACAATTGGAGCGTTGTACTGAACTGCTACAACCACGATGATACTACAAGTTCAAATAGTGACAGTCCAGAGGGAGGCTACGTGGGACAAGAATAATGGGCCACGGCTGGGAGAGAAACTCAAGCGCCTTACAGAGATAGAGATTCAGAAGAAGCAAACTAAGGGGTTATGTTTTCAGTATGATGAAAAGTTTACCCCAAGACACCATTGTAAGGTTCTCATAATGCATAATGAGGCGGTGGAAGATGAAGAAATAAAGACAACTGTGGTGGAGGATGAACAATCACGTTTTCCCACCTTAAGGATAAGTTGTCTTTTACGGAAGTATTGTTACGCCGGTGCTTAGCCTAAGGGTCAATTTTATTTTTTGTATGCCTAAGGGCAATTTAGTCTTTATAGTTATTATTGTTGAGTATCAATATCCTTGTTATGTTTAGGGTTAGGTTCATGCATACAATTATTGTTGTGAGCCTTATGTTTAGTGTTTGGAAGAGATTTCTTACCTCTTGAATTGTAGGAATTGGGAGAGATCACCAACCTCTCGAATTTTAGGTGTTTCTCTTTGTATTTATGTTGTTTTGAATTATTAAAAAAATGAAATTTGCTTTGCCTTAATTTCTGTGAAAAATCCTGTCATTTTCTGCCTCAGATTATATCATGGTCACGCCAAATGAAGGTATTATCTATTAAGTTGAGCCATTTGATATCATCTTTGTTAATAAACCTCACCTTATGCTTGGCATTTCAGATTTTGGAACTAGATTTCTTATTGAGGGTTGGGTGGATATTCTTACAAATCATTTTATTACACAAAATTAGTCCAAATTGATTGAGAGAGATGTAGAAAATTTTCACTAGTTCAGTTTATCATAGAGAAAATTTCAACTCCCTTTAAGTTAATGCGCATTGCCGTATTGTTTTAGGTCTTATTCCAAAATTTTCAGTGGAGTTTTAGTTCATGTTTAGTGACCCTATGAAGAAATGAGCAAATAAAGAGTACCTAATGAGTTTCTTAGGATGCTAGAACATATGCTTAATGGATATATTGGGGTGCTACTAAGAAATACTTGATACTGATGATTTAATACCTACTCGAGAAAGAAATTTTGCGTGCCATGCATCAATGCATTGTTTAAAATTGAAAAGAATTGTGCGAGAGAATTGAGAATGAGCTCTGGAAGGAATAGGGTACATTCAAGCTATTTGACTAGATGAAGATTTTGCGAACTTTGTGGCTCTAATATTTTATAATTTGTCTTGTAGGAGCCTCGTGGTTGCAAAAAAGATCTTTTGGCCTGGTTAACTATCTGAATGGAGAGGTTTTCTTTTTTGTAATTTAACTATAGAAATTCATGGATATCATGTATATCATCATTGGTGAAAATGACAATGTGATCGACAAATGGAAGGTAACAACTTGGGGTAACTTCGACGAAAATGATATGATTTTACTTTACTAGAACCTTGAATAATAGATAATTTTTTAGGGAAGATTTTAACATGTTTGGTGAATGGACTAGAGAAGAGGGTGTCTTGTGAAAAATTCCTTATGAGGAGTGGAAGAAATTAATATGTTTCCCAAACTGACAATGAACTAACAATTCATAATGGCTTTCATGATTAGAAAATGGATTCATGTTGCTGACTTCACTTAGCGGGATAAAGGCTTGTTGTCGTTATTGTTTTTGTTGCACATTATGCCTGTTGAAAGTTGTATCTTTTCAACTCATAATTTTCTCGTTTCCTCCAAACCATTGTCTCAAAACTTTAGAATGAAAATTTTGATAAAAAAATCGAAACATGTTAATGGTTAAATAATAAAATCCCTAAATTTACAAATTAACGAAAGTAGATTTGGGAAATAAAATTAACATTATGGCTTAAGGATTGATACTGGAAGAAGTGTTGGTGGCGGAAAAGGATTGATACTGGAAGAAGTGTTGGTGGCGGAAAATGAGTTTCTTATAAAGTAGAGATTTAGGTCAGTAGGTGATGGCAGTGGTGACTGCAAAGAATGGCAGAGATAAGGTTGTATCTGCCGGCATTGTTGACTGTAGGGAAGGCTTGCAGGTTTTTCCGATCTAGTAGGAGGTGTGAGTAGTTGGTCTGAGAATTCGTTGAAGGAGTATTGAGGCATGAGGATTAAGTGAGGTTTAACATTTATAAAAATAAATAAAATATAGAACAATCGTAATTTGGAATTATGCACGCCTCATGTAGTGAGGTATGGCGTGCATAAGCATATGAGGCATTTCCTTGACACATGTCCAATGAAGCTAAGCCTCATTGTATTTTTTAGGAAAAACACCGAGGCACATTTCATATTGTGCAATTTTAAACAATGCTTGTAGGTAAGTTTTTAAAATTGGTTCATAAGCAAGTATGTGTAGGTTTTGAAGGTTTGTGAACCAAAATTGGAACCCTATTGATCACAATACAAAGGATCCAACCCTTACAGACCTACGAGTTTCGCTTAAAGATTGATATCCTAAAATAAGTTTGGTTGTGAGGCTTTGTAAAATTTTAATATGATGCTTCTTGCGGGATTTGAATTTTGTATGTAATTTGCGGATCTCTTTTGGAAATGATCAAGTATTTGAATGATAATTTATTGATAGGACACATTGGTGTTTTAGCTTTACTTTGCAATGCGGTGTTCCATTTCATTTTTGTTGAAAAAAGGCATCTCTCTCACAAAAATATATATTATCTACTCCACAAGTTTGTTGATGCTTCCATGATGGAGGATTAGACAAATGGGATGTGTATCCGAAGTCATACAAATCATGATAGATTTTCCAAAAGAAGATGCTGGTTATCAAAAAGTAGCCGTAAAATGTGCATTATAAGTCATTGATGACCATGTTTAATATTGATTTTCTCTTTTTATTTTTTTATTTTTTATTTATTTTATCTTGGTTTCAAATAAAAAAATAGACTCATTTGAAGACGTTCTATAAATAATAGAGAAATATATATTTGACGAGCATTTAAAACAAATCTACAAATATATCAAAATCATACTCGTGAAGATAATATTTATTTTTAGAATTGAGAATACAACATGATTGTGTGATTGAACTAGGAATGGTAGTTAAGGTTTTTATAAGTGATAGTTGTGGGGAATATCATTTGTCCAAGACAAGGAAGTGGAAAATATATGTTGTTTGGACTTAATACAATGGAGGGTAGAATATTAATAAGACATGTAGTTAATATGATAAAAAATTATGCCTAAAATTATCAAAATAGATTAAATTGAGGGCTTGTTCGAGATTACTTTTTTTTCTTTTTGTTTTTGCTTTTATTTTTAAAGTATGTTTGTTTAGTACTTTTTTGCATGTTTTTTATTTTTAATATAAAAAACAAATTAATTTGTTTTTAAAAACACTTAAAACATCTAAAAGTTGTTTTGAGTGTTTTGAAAAACAAACATGTTATACCCTACTAAATATGTTTTGATTTGGAAGAATATGTTTGGCTATTTCATTAAAGGTTATTTTTAAAAACACTCAAAACAACTTTTTAAGAACATGTTAATTTGCTTTTAGAAAAAAAAAAAAAAGGAAAAACATACTAACAAACATGTTTTAAATACGAAAGAAAAAAATAAAAAACAAAATTGATCCCAAATAAGCCCTTAATTTAGCATTCAGTAATGAAAGAGGAGGATTCAAATAGTCAAATCCTCCAACAGCTTCTGTAAGGCTAAGGATGACAATGAACGTGGCACTGGAAAATATCTTTGAATTATTATATGCCTATTCATTAGGAGAAAGTGTTTAATGACACATATTCACTTAAGCCAACGAAATAAGCAACTGATTGAGCTTACAAAGGCCTGATTTTCTTATGCTTATGAGTTTTATGTACAAATTGTGTGAGTCATACTTCTATCTGATGAGGAAAAAAACGATCACTTCTGTATACAAAGATGCTTCTTTCCATTTGCTAACATAGACTTCTATTCTTAGTATAATTTTTTTATAACCTAGTGATTTCTATTTCTGCTATCTTCTTTCTAGAGCCAATCAACAAGGTTCAATTGCAAAAACAAGAAGGTGAAGCTAAACAAGGCCTTAATGAGTATGAACCATTATTAAAAAGAAGCAAGAGTCGAGCCTCCAATGTCAATGCTGAAACAAATGGAGGGGAGAGGTCCGCATCAGACGCTGCTTTTGTTATCCAAAGGGATTTGCAATCAGATGATGTTTCCTTTAACGTTCATGTTTCTCCTGAAGCAAATCATGCAATTTGTACATCTATCAAAGAGAAACAGAATTCCAATCAGGAATTGAAGAAAGAGGATAAGAAATTGGTATAGTTTGATTGAAAGAAATTGTTTTCCAGACACTTCAGTTTATTTTTTGAATTTTTTTGTGATTATTAAATCTTTTCATTTACCTTCTACAGATTTCAAAAGATAATTTCAATATCAATTCACAAATGGCAGGATTTCGGGTCAGCAAGGTATTATATGCCCAATTATCAGAAAGTATGTTTTATTTTTTTCCCTTGATGTTTTGTTAATTATTAGACATCTTAAATTCTTTTAGTTAGGATTCTATTAAATTATAATTTAATTACATTTGATTCTTAGTTAAATATGTGTTACAGCTTGTTTCAATTACGTATGAATCAAAATGAAATACTTATGAAATATTCTTACGATAGTACAGTCAGAGTAGTGATGTTTGCTAAAAAAGTATTAAGTAAATGGTATTATATATGGAGTTTGATATAGAATTGTATGCTGCCCATTCTGGAAAACCAATGGTTAATTTATTTGTTAAAATGAAGATAATGTTTCGAAGCATTACATTCCAGAAGCTAATTAGATATCTGTTATCTCTCAAAGCATCTATCTGATGACTTAAAATGAATATCTTAAAATGAGTCTTTGAAACTTTATTATATATAAAGATACAATATAATTCTTTCTAGATATGATATAAAAAAACTAAGGGCTTGTTTGGGCCTCATTTTTATTTTTGCTTTTTTTTAAAAGGGTATTTGTTTTGTGTACTTTTTTTATATTTTTATTTATGTTTTTTAAAAAATAAACTTTTAGAAGTAATCAATCTTTTTTAAATATTTTGAATGTTTTAAAAAATGATTATCAGCACCTAATTTGTTTTTATTTTAAATATATCATAAGCAAAGCATAGAAAAAATGAAAAGAAAAACAAAAGACAAAAATGTTCTTAAATGACCTGTAAATCATGTCGGGTTTTTATGAATAATTCACAGATTGTCTAAATTAATCATTGCAGGAGTCGCAAGTGATTTCAACCAATGCTGATCAAAAGGCTGATGGAGCTAAAAATGAATGCATTGATTGTCATAGTTCAATGTGCACCCAACCTTCTACATTGGAAAGCATTCAAACGAGGAAATCAAATCTTAAAGATAACACAAAGTTGTTTTGTGTTCTTGGTAGAAAGGTCATTCTTAATATTTTTTTAGTAAAGAACCTATTTTTTCTGTTATAAAAATTAGTTTAAATGTAAATATAAGAAGTTTTTACTAATTTAAACTAATTTTTATAACAAAACTTCTTATATTTTATCTTTTCTTATACATTATTATTCCACCACAAACTATTTTTATTTATAAAAAAAATTTCTTTTGACTTTCCATGTGCATTTTTTGTCACTTGTTTAATATTGTTTTTTATATTATCCCACATAGAATTAGCTTCTTCATGAACATCCTAATCTTGAAATCTTGAAATTTATTCGTATAAATAATTTATTTGTCTTTTAAGTGTCTGCGTCTAATTCTACGACAATATTTCATTGTAGTATTTATCTTTCCACTCTTCATCTTAAAATTCAGAACTAATAATAGATATTGAGTATTTAAATTTTTATGTAGAACGACCTTACAATTTTTATATTCTCGACGATCTATTTTTCTCTTAAGAAAATCAATTTTTGTTTTATTATATCTATTTTTATACGTAATAATATGCTCATTTTTTTAAATAAAGTAATAGCAACAACAAATTCATATGCTAAATCAAAAATTAATATGATTCTACCTTCTTCATTAATCATTCCAAAATTGTAGCCACCATGAATATTTATAAAATCTTCTACCACTCTACAAACATGTCCGTTTAAATTTCCTCAAATAAATTTTTTTTCTCATGAGTTATCATTTTTATTAATTCTTTCAGGTCTTTCCAAAATTTTTCTTTCGAATTAATATTTAAACCTACTTGAGGAGCATAAGCATTTATAACACTAAACTCTTGGAACAATTTTTTCGGCTATAATTATCTCTAATTCTATTAATTTTAATAATATTATCTTTTAAACTCTCATCTATAATTACACATGCATCATTTTTAGTGCGACTCCTACCTGAATGCTAAAATCTAAAACCTAAGCTATTAATTTCTTTACTATCTTCTCCGGTTCATTTAGTTTCTTGAATGTATAAGATATTTATTTTTTTATGAATCATAGTATCTATTAATTCCATCAATTTACTTGTGAGAGTACTTATTTTTCAAGATTCTATCATAATATTAGTTTCATGAATTAATTTCTTTTTGTGTATTCATTTATAATTTAGGAACTCTGATTTATTTAATATTACACTCGGGCGCCGCTGTAGCGGTCCTTACACTTTTCAATATATTCAAACCATACAACGCGCTGCTTCCAGGGGACATTCTAGCTTTTATATAATAATTTAAAAGATTCATGTCTGATTTTTTCGACAAAAGTTATTAGCTAACTGTCGACTATCTGACACAACTCTCATCTTTTCACATTTGGAGGTTGGGACCCTACAAAATGGCGGCAATGTTTAAAGATACAATAATAAAATTATTTAAATACACTGCTGGCATTTTCTATAAAGGCTTGCTAAAAACATTTTAAGAAAAGCCTCTTTATGTTGCTTGTACGTGCAGTTTAGCTGATCTACAATAGCATTTGATTTCTATGCAATTCACTTATGTGGAACCGATGATTTTCTTTTGCTGCTTTGAATAGCGTAAGTACATGCGAGTGATATGTCTAAAGGCATATACTTAAAAAAGTATATTTGGTTGCAGCATCGCCAAACATTAAAAAATATGGTCACCAAATGGTTCCAACTGTCTTTTGATGTTGTCCAGATTTGTAATACTAGCATTTGCTATTTAGGGAATAGTAAAATGTTTAGAAATATATCTTTTCTTATGCTTTTGTGATGTTTGATTCTGATGTGGGATGCAAGAACAATGCTGTAATGTGATGGAATCACCTTGCGCCAGGCCAAATCAGATTTCATTGCTTTATGAAGCAAAGAAACGTTTTAACATGTTGGCTTTTTAAATAACTCAAATGTATTTTTGTTGTAGTCCGCTGTTTATTACAGAATGCTTGGATTTCGGTTGATTATGATCACGACTTCATGCATTAGTCATCCCATTGAAAGTGGTTTCCTGTTGGAATTTGAGATAAATTGAAAATTTTATATTTCTTTTGAAGCTTGGCATTGCTAGCTTCCCCTTTCCCTTCTCTGAAAAAGATACTAATGGGGGAAAGACATAAACGACTTTATTGTTCATTTGGTGTTATTTAGTAGGAATTTTTTTATCACCCGTTAATTGCACACTATATTTCATCTGTTCAAACATATCATCTCATATCTACTAAGATAGCCTTTCTGGTTTTCTATCCTGTGTCAAAATCTGAAATGGATAATTCTCTAGATTAGCAAATTTATATTATGTGGAAAGGCTTAAGCATGGGTACACCCTTTTTACTAGTCTTTCATTCTGCTTCACCAGATCAGCAGTTGTTATGAGTTTGAGCGGATGATTTTTATCATTGTGATATGTTTAACTTATTAATTTTTATTTTATTTACAGAATTTAGAGGCATTATTTTTTTATTTTCTTATTATTTTTTTAGTTTAGTTAATAATGAATTTCTTCAAAATTATATCACTTTACTCGTGATTCTGTACTAATTTTCTGTTGATTTCATATAATGATTTTAGCTAGGAAATTAACACAAAAATCTTTTCCTATATAGCATCGTATTTGTGTAATATATCTTTCTTTATAATGATTTTGCAGGACACCTGTCTTTGTGAACAAAGAGAGAGAATTGATAAAACCATCGTAGAAAAAGATGATTTATACTTGAAAGGAGACTCTGAATGTCTTAGGGAACAGAGTTCGGTGTTTGCCCCATTGGAACCCATTTGCCATGATAAGGTGAGGTTACTAGTGTGATTATATATGCTAATCATTTGATTCTTTCATTTCATTGTGGATACTCGATTATTATATATGCTATAAACAGGTTTCTTCTGCTTCGTACGAACTAGAGCCATGCAGCACCTACCGTGAAAACTCTCAACCTAGACTTTTGACATGCATGGAAAGACCACAAAAGTCCGAGGGATGTCCTAGTTCCTCCACTGACATTAGCTTCTTCCATAGAAATCTTGAAGATTCGCTAAACTCTAAAGGTCTTCCTAGCTCCTTTAATACCACTAATTTTAGAAATCAAAGTTCAGCTTATCGCGTGAGAGAAATAGTGCAGAGTTCCAAATTGAAAGCAACTAGTATGGTTGATGTAGCTATAAAGGTGAGCTCCAAGAATGTAGTCTGCTTACTACTTTTTTTTTTCAAAGTTCTTAAAAGGATTTTATCGCTTTTCATCTTATTCTTAAGGTCATTTATGTTGTTTCATTTCTGATGTAGCTCTTTAAAAATATGATCTAGGTATTCAACTAAACATGAGACTTTATGCAATGTTTTTTATCATAGACTCACTCTATGCAGTATTGACACAATCAATAACTTCGCGCACATATTTTCGAATTTGGTCATGTGGAAGCATAAGTGTGTTATGTAACAACGCTCAAGTCTCGTCTTCCTTTACAGGTAATGTCATCAATAAAAGTAGGAGAAGATGCTTATGCAATGATTGGAGAAGCCTTAGAATCAACAGGGATTCGAAAGGTTGGTGTTCATTCCAGAATATCAAGATTAAAACAATGCTCTTATCAACAAAATGGGGGTCCACAAAACTGTCATCAAGATTTAGTATGCAACCCTGCGGAGGTAGCATCAATAGTTCATTCCATCAATTCAACAGTTCCAACATTGTCCCAGAATTACTCCAGTATTCCTCCAAGGCTGATCTCAGCCTGTGTTGCTTCTATGCTAATGATTCAGGTATATTGTTATGCATCATTGAAACAAAATAATTTGTTCCTTGCATATACTAGACTAGTAATTTTTTAGTTTACTAGCCAGTTTGTTTAAATTTATTTTTCCATTTCAGCGCATGCAAACTTTAATTATTGTGAAACATGCATTATTCATTTTCAGCAAAACTAGTTACAACACACTTTTCATTATATTCCTACATTAACCTGAACTGAACCATCGGAGAAACTATAATTCTTATTTTGAACATGTGCTTACAAACTTTTTTATTTTTGTTTTATTTTTTTTTTAAATTTGTGCTTACAAGTTACAAGCTATTCATGTGTTGGCTCGTTCCTTTTCCCAAGGAAGTCAAAATAAGGAGACGAAATGAAGAGCCGATGAGAGGGGCGGAAACAGATAGCCGGGGACTCAAATGGGTTCATTTGTTCTATAAATTGTCATGTGAGAAAGGTAGAGGTGAGATTAAACAGTAGAAACGACTTACCTGGAGAGTCGAACGGTGCGTTCGGGAGACAACGAGCATAAGCTAGGGTTTTCACCTACCCGAAGGCGGCGACATCTACGTCTTCAATCGGAGTAGTTAGAAAGAAAAAATCAAAAAAATCTAATGAATGGTGCACTCAACACATCTCCCGCTAAGAATAGCTTTAAACGGTCCCCACGGGATCTTCCCACATGCAATCTCCAATGATCAATGCCAGCTAGAAAATCAGTCGGTCTATTACCTTCCCTAAATATATGAGACCATTGAATACAAATGCCCTTAGAAGATATTAAAGACCTTATCTTATTCAAAGTATTGAGAACTCCCCATGGAGGCTTGGCAATACCCAAGAATATATCAATCATCACCTTTGAATTAGCCTCACAAATCAAACGAAACCACCGCTGATTAACAACAATTAATTGTGCCAAGTAAACAACCCACATTTCTGTTTCCAATGTTGATTTGGTGCAACAGGGAGAGGAGAAAAATCCCACACACACGTGCCAAGAGAATCTCTAAATATACCACCCACCGCGGCCTCCTCTTTTTTAACACTACCATCAATATTGAGCTCCAGCCACCCATAGGGAGGAGACAACCATCTGAATAAGATAAGTCTCTTAACAGCAGTATATAGAGATTGAGTAGAGGAGAGGTTATGACATCTAAAAGCTTTAAAAGTGTATGCCATAATATTAGCCACCATACGCTTAACAGAAGGAGCTTCATCATCAAACTTAGCTGAATACCTTGCAAGCCACACAAACCACATGACAATGAAAGGGAGGAGGAAAAAGAAGGGACCATTTGCACTGAAGATTTTCCAATACCGACAACACTCTAGCAATGAACCCCACCCATGGACAACCCAAATTCCCGGGAGGAAAGCCGCATCTCTACGAACATCCACAGTGAAAAGCAATGAAAAAGTAAGTGAGAAGCGAATTTTCTTTTAATTTGACTAACACAACTAAAATTAAGCATTTCATGTTATTTTAAGTGAAGCGATAATTGATAGAAGATATTTAAGTGAGAAGCTATAATTAAATGAGAAGCAAAGTAAATCATTGTTAAATTACTAAAAGATATTAAGTGAGAAGCGATAATTAATAATTTTTTATTAAAAGACAATTAAGCATATTCCTTTGCATGTTTCTCATACAAACAAACATTGAAAAAACATGCTGAAAAATATTTTTCAAATGAGGCTTAATGGAGGGCAAAGGGTACTTTAATGTGTAAGATAGATATAGGTTTTTTAAAATAATTAGAAAGGGGATGGTGTAGAACTAACACAACATTCCTAGAAGTTGTTTTAAATGACTCAGACATTATGGAGTTAAAACTATGTTGCACATAATATAATATAATAGATGGATGATTTGGTGGGTTGACTTTACATGGTTGAGATGAAGACTGTAGTTATAATGATCTTGAAGAAGTAGAGATATGTAACTTCCTAATTAGCAATTTAAGATTATATTGATCCACACATATACAGTGCCTGCCGGAATGATTCTTGTTGGAATTTTTTGTATGTATTTATATTATTCTATCTATGACATAAAATTAGAGGTAAATTAATTGCCACTGCTTTATTGCTCTTGAAATTTCTAGTCATATATCTATAGCAATACGATAATAATTTTTGTTTTAATATATTTTTGTGGCCATATTTAGTCAGTGCAGACAACCATTATGAGCAAATCATGACTTGATAATGGGCTTAAAAGTTTATTTCCCTATTCTTTATGCAGTTTGTAGTGTAACGAGTTTGGGTGCTAATAGGTTAGTTGCATTGATAGATGTTAACTAGTATTCTTTTCTTCCCTCTTGTTCTCTTTCTTCTTTAGATTAGGAGATCATAGGATGACAACCACGTAGATCAATGACAAATAAGTTATAAAAACACTAATAAATAGTAATAACGCTAAAATAAACCTAGTGGAATAAATTCAAATATTATTAAAACACTTCTCTTAATATAATATAGAAAAATATTAAATTAATCATGTTATTGAAGTTTAACATGAGTTTGGAATGAATGATTGTCATCATTTGTGGGATTGTTCCTTTTATACCCTACTATTGAAATGAGTTTCTTAATTGATAAACAAAGGGCGCGTTTGGGATCAATTTTGTTATTATTCTTGTTTTTGTTTGTTTTTTTGGTTTTTAAAGACATGTTTGTCTTGTATATTTTTATATGATTTTATTCTTTATTTTAAAAGATAAATTAACATATTTTTGAAAACACTCGAAATGACTTTTCGGTGTATTGAATATTTTCTAAAAAATTATATTTTAATCAAACTTATTAAACATATTGATTATAAACATCTACTCTTCTAACCAGATTATCAGATGTTCAACTTTTAATGTGATCAAACCATTTAAGATGAATCTCTCTAATCTTGTCTGCCATTGGAGCTACACCAACCCTATCACGGATATATTCATTTTGCATTTTGTCTCTAAGTGTCAAGCCACTCATCCACCTAAGCATTCTTATCTCAACAACATAATTTTGTTTTATGCTTCTCTTTTAAAGGCCAACATTTTGCACCATAGAGCATTACATGTCTCGCCACCATCTTATAAAATTTTCTTTCAAGTCTAAGCGATACTTTTCTATCACACAATAGGACCGATGCATTCCTCCCCTTCAACAAACCAACTTGAATTCTACTGATAACATTCCCATATATATCACAATCATTTTGAACAATAGACCCGAAATATCTATAACGATCACACCATTTAATGATTTGATCACCTATAGTTACAACTCTGCAACTGGAGCTACCACTAATGACATTCCATATATTCTATTTTGAGATCTACTCAAATGAATGCATTTAGGCTCCTATATAGACCTCCATAATTCAACTTTTTTCTGAACTTTTTCTCTAATCTTATCCACAAGAAGGATTTCATCACCGACAAGCATACAAGGTTCATTCGCCTGTGAATGTATAGTAAGAGCATCCGTAGCTAAAGCAAAAATATACAGGCTAAAGTCGATTCCTGATGTAATGAAACTAAAATAGGAAAATGCTCGGTCAATCCTCCTTCTGTTCGAAAACAAATAACAATTTTATTATACATTTCTTTAATAACTTGAATAAAATTCATATCAACACCGTTCTTCTCTAGAACTCTCCGATGTAACTTCTCTTGGAACCTTATCTTAAGCTCTAAACCATTAAAAATCAATGTAGATTCTCCTTACTCTCTGTACTTGTCTATCAAACGTTTTAATAATATATAGCTTCCATAGTAGACCTGTCAGGCATAAATCCAAATTATTTATGAAAAATCATAGTATAAGGTCTTAACCTATATTCAATTACCCTATCTCATAATTTTAAAGTATGACACATCAACTTAATTCCTCTATAAGTTACACACTTTTGTGCATCTCCTTTATTCCTTAATATGGGGACCAAAATACACGCCCACTCTTCTGACATCTTTTTAGTTGTTAAAATAATATTAATAGTTTAGTAAGCTAAGAAACTTCCAAATCTCTTAAATATTTCCACACTTCAATTGAGATCATAAGGTCCTATTGATTTTGTACCCTTAGTTCTTTTTAAAACTTCATTAACTTCTTTTTTACTAATGTGATGATAAAAATAAAATGTTTTATTATTATTAACAAAATTAAGATCACTAAGGTCGATTATGTTTTGAGAAACTTCATTGAAAAATTTATCAAAATAGTTTACCCACCTTTGTTGAATATCTTATTCTAAGAAAAACACTTTTTGATTTTCATCTTTAATATACTTGAATTAAATCTTTACTTTTTTTTTTCTTTGTTTGATTAGTTTATTCATGTATATTTGCACTATCTTTTGTATCCAACATATTATAAAGATCACTAAAAACATAATTTTTAGCATCACAAATTGTTCTCTTATTCTTTACGGGTCACCTTATATTTTTCCCAGTTCTCTAAGCTTTTACTTTTAAACAAATTTTTATGACAACTTATATATTATCTTTTCCTGCATATCATTATTCCACCACTTATTTTTATTTATAAAAACTTTTTCTTTTAATTATCCAAATATATCTTTTGCAACTTATTTAATAGTGTTTGTTACTTTATCTCACATAGAATTAACTCCTTCATGAACTCCCAAATATTGGAATCTCGAAGTTTACTTATAAAAATAGATTTATTTGTTAAAAAAGATTGAGGTAGCTCTAAAAAGATTTGGGCTTATTGAATAAATAATGATCTTAATATATTAGAATTAAATAAGAATATGACACTTAACAGGACGCATCGGAGAAAAAAAATTCATATAACAGACCCACCCCACTTAGTGGGATAAAGTTTTGTTGCTGTTATTATTAATAAAGATGTATTTTTTAATTAAAATATAAACAAAATAAAATAGAATATAAAATATAAAATTTGTCCTAACCATGTACACTTTTTTCATTAATATAAAGAAAAGGGAACAAAATAGGGTTGCCTAATAAAGAGTTAATTAAAAAATGAAAATATTACCAAAAAAAAAAGTTAAAAAATAACTTTTAAAAAGATTTATTTCTGGTATGACAGGATTGGAGCTCTGTTTTCTCTTAAGATTTGATGCACTTTGTCTAGACTCCATTAATAATAACTTCAGATAAAGCGTTGAAGCCATTTTTTTATATTCACTTTCCAAATGTTCTATAAATAATCGAGAGCAGGAGGATATTTTGAACGTCTTTAGACTTTTTATTTGATAAAAATATCTATTCATAAAGGGAAAAGCTAGAGGGAGTATTTGATCATCACCCTAAAGGAACCGAAAAAAAGAAGAAGAAGAAGAAGATAAGATGCATTTAAATGTTAATTGAGAATATTCATATGAAAAAAAATGTGAAAAACATCTTTTAGGAGGGAGTTACAGAAGAATGTTTGTATAGACCTTCAAAAGTAAATGAGGAGGAAAGGATTTGGTAGGAATTTTTCTCAAAATAACGCTTTGCCCAAGGAAAGCAATCTTCGAAGTGGCCATAATTTTTGCAAATATAGAATAAAGGGCAATTATACCATCATGCATTTTGAAAGAATACATGAAACTGTCCAAGAAAGTGTCTCTAGGAGAGAGCAACCACTTTGTGGAGTCAATTTGTAAATTCAACCTCCACCAATTCAGGTCACAATAAAGCATTGAAAAATCATTGATTAGATCTAAAGGAATTAAGATTCCAGCTAGAAAAAACGAGAAAAAAAGACATCACCAAACAATTAGGATTCCAAGATATCTTAAAAAGGTTATGGTAATGCTTGGCTGAAGGCAAATTATGGATCTAAACAACATTCCAAATTTGATTTTAGCATCAAAATTTGATCGTATCATCATCATTGATATTAAAAGAGATAAAATGAAAGAAGTACAAATGCTTTCTTGGCATCCTTATAAAATGATAGGATTGCCTTTTTCCCTCGAAAAGTTTGTAGGAGTTGAATTATTCAATTATCTGTTTTGTTTATTGTAATTCCGTTAAGGAGTTGTAATTCACATGAATAGATTTTCAGATCTATTTAGCAAGAAGAGAAACATTCATTGTATAGAAATCGAAAATGTGAAGCCCTCCAATTTTTTTTGAGTCCATTTATTTTCTCAATGACAACGGAGACCTCTACCTTCATCATTTTAGTTCCACAAAAAAAACTTTTAATTTAGTTTAATTTGCCGATGGCCCATTCAAAATCAAGAAGAAAAAGAAGTACGGTGGTAGAAGATAACATAGATTCAAATTCAGCATCCTATCACCTTAATAAAGGAATTTGCTTTTCTAGGAATGCATGTTTTCTCAAAAGTTTGCCCATTATAAGAGTCGAGACTTTTTTCCTTCGCTTTGGAATCCAAAGGAAAACCTAAATATTTGAGAGGAAGTCTTTTAAAGGAACAATCTAAAGCATTGGCAACAAATAAAAGTAATTGAATGGGTTTAGTTTAAGCTTTTTCAAGTTCTTGATCTGAGGTCTATCAATTGATTCAAACAATCATCATGAGAGGACATTAACTTCACCATGCCTAAAAACCTAATTTTACTAGTTTTTCTCCCTTACCACTTTTAGTATGTTTTTTGCATCCAGAAATATGACTACATGGAGAAGAATGAATCTTCATGTAGCATTTGTGTGATGTGCACAATGCATACAATACATTAGCATCTTCTTAATCGGATAAAATCGCATTTTGTAGGCGTTAACCTGTTATTCTTTTCTTCTCTTTTGCCCATTGTTTTAGTAGGAAATCATTCCTTTTCTGTCTCAAATTTCTCTAGCATACTGTAAGATAAATTTTCTTTACTTTTCTGGTTGGGACCTATCTATCAAAAACTTAGAGAGATGCATTTCTTTCTTAGCCAGCAATTTAAGCTTTGGCTCAAAGTTCAGTTTTTTTTATTTTTATTTTTATTTTTATTTCAATGCTTACTGAAATCTAATTAAATCCTTGTTGATATTCATTATATTTGTTCTGTTAATCTGCTATGATTTTAAGGTATGCAAAGGAATTTGTAGTCGCAGATGCATTGCTCCTTTTGTTTGGGGGGGTTGGGCCATGTCCAGTAGTCATATACATTAATAAAACCGGGTGGGATTTACATACATACCACACAATTCTTTGTATTTCAATATCTAACAACTAAAATTTGCATTTTACTTATTAAGACTCAAATCCTTAGCATCACATAAAAATACCTCTAATATTAGCTTCCTCAAAAATGCAGGCATGCAGCGACGCAGAATTACCACCTGCTGAAGCCATGGAAATACTTGAGCAAGCAGCCAGAGACTTGCACCCTGAATACTCTCAAAACCTCCATATCTACAGGGAAATAGAGGAACTTATGAGCATCATTAAGACTCAGGTCTTGTCTCTCATAAAAACACCTGCTTCAAACTTGCAGGTGTGAAATTACTGTGTTAAATCCAAGAAGATTAAGCTTCTGAGGTTCGTCTTTCCCGGCCTCAATAAGAAAATACAACAGAGTTGATCGGCATTATTCAGTTATACTTGTACATGGTTTCTTATCATTCTTGCACTTCTATCCCAAAGTGTATTATTCTTTTTAGATCTGTATATAGTAGATTTATAAATACCGTTGGTGGATATGGGCAGCATACCTTTTTAATAGTCAATTTATGAAGTTTGGCAGTTGTCTCCTTAGAAAGCAATTTCATGAAGACTTGTTCTCTTGCTATTCTGGTTAAATGATTGATTGCCAATAACAAAAAATTGAGGTATTTACATATACATTATACATACCACACATTTCTTATGTTTCTTATGTATTTAACATTTACATTTTCATATTTATTTTTGTAATACTTTTGTGCATTAAGCCTTTGCACGAGAATATATTTTTTATTTTAAAGAAAGTCAATGATAATGATATTTCTGATGCGGTATTAAATATTTGAGTGTTATGAATGTAAATATGAAAGTTTACATATGTAAATACATAAGAATTGTGGCATACATTCAAATGCCCCAAAATTGGAGCAAAATTTCTCACAGTTTTATATTGTGGCGTATCATATGTCTGAGTTAATATTTTTATTTTATGAATAAATGTTTTGATATGTGGTATTAAAAGAACTTCATTTTGAAGATTTCATTTTGAAGATTTTTTTCTGGACGTAAATCCTAAGAGATTTCCGAAGATTGCTTAAACAACACTGTATAGGTATTTTTTTTATTTAAATTTGTTGCTACTGAAGTTGAATGTAAAAAATCGAATGAAATGTGATTAGGATTTACACAGAAACCATCCATCTATTATGTATTTATATATCAAACATCTAAACTTCACCTTTTACATTTATAGCACCCTAATCTTTCTTATCACACCAAAATATCACCAAATTTTAAGAAGTGAAAAACAACTTCTCATCTAAAGTGGCATCTTTGTAAAAATTGAAGTTTATGTGTTGGATATGTAAATACATAGAAATTGAGTGAAATGCAGTTCGTTTTGCTCTTTTTTCCTGTCCATAGCAGGAATAGATCAAGAGTAGATTTTGTATAAAATAAGAAATGAATGGGACAATTCTGGCTTTCTTAGCTTCTGGAACTCCTCCAGCAACCGCTGAAGCTGGCCAGGAATCCAACGAGCCAAAGGCGGTGAGGACAGCACTGGCATCTCCATCCCAACTCTATTTTCACTCGACCCATCCCGTCCTCCATTTGCAAACTCCATGGACTCTCCTACCTCGACCTCTCCTTCAATAATATGGCCCCGTTCCCCCTCTTCTATACAACTCTTCTTCTATCTAGTACTCATACTTCATTATTGAACTAAGAGAAATGTCAATTCATGGTGCTAGAAGGAATAATGTTAAGACATAAAGTTTCTGAGAAGTGGATGTAGGCATACCATGCTAAAATTTATGTGAAAGAAAATTTACCTCCCCCTACTTCTGTTAGATGAATTATGTATTATTTAGGCCATGCTAGATTTTACCACAGTATATTAAAGTATTCTCTAAGACTACCAAGCCATTATGTCATTTGCTAGAGAAGGATGTACCCTTTAATTTTAATGAAAAATTCCTAGAAGCCTTTTAAATCCTAAAAAATAAATTAGTCGCAATGCATATTATTGTTGCACCTAATATAGATCTTCTGTTCGTGCTTATGTGTGACGTAATGACTATAATGTAGAGGTGGTATTAGGTCAGAGGATAGACAAAGTTTTTCGTGCTATATATTATGTTGGTAAGACTCTTAATGAAACTCAAGTGAATTACAACACTATTGAAAAAATAACAGCTTGTAACAATATATGCATTGATAAATTTAAGTCAAATTTATTCGGTACCAGAGTCAAGTTATACACTAATCATTATTCTATCAAATATCTTGTAACGAAGAAGGAAACAAGCCCCATTTGATTAGTTGATTGCTCTAAGAATTTTATATTGAGATTGTGGATAGGAAGGTATAGAAAATCAAGTAGCAAACTATTTGTTCAGGCTTGAGCATAAAAACTCAAAAGATTCCCTAGTTGAAATTAATGAATATTTACTGATAGTAGCTCCTTACCATTTATGATGAGAACCTTCTCTGGCATGCAGATGCCATAAACTTCATTTTTAGTGGATATTCTCATATGATTTGACATACCACCAGGTGGAAAAAAAAAATATTTTTGATGCCATATTCTATCATTAGAATGCACCATACATCTTTAGAAAGTGTTAAGGATCGAGTCATTAAAAGGTGTGTCTTTTCGGAAGGGATCAATGAAATCATAAAATCTTGTCATGATTTGGAGTTTAGAGGACATTTTAGTAGTTTTAGAACCTCTTCCATGATCATGGGATATGGATTTTTACTAGCTGACCTTAATTATGGATGTAAAGATTATATCACAAGATGTTCTAAATGTTAGAGGTGAGGCAATATTTTTCAAAGAGATGAAAATCTCTTGAATTTTATTTTGGAAGTAGAGATTTTTTATTTTTATTTTTTAGGGATTGACTTTATGGGGACCATTTATGCCTTCTTTGAAAAATCTTTATATTTTGATAGCAATAGACTACATCTTTAAATGGATGGAAGTTACGATTTTTAGAGTATCCAAAATTTTTTGAAGAAATACATTAATAACATATTTGAAACATCTATTGTGATTATTTGTGATGAAGACACATTTGTAATAAGCAAATAAAGACAACAGTGGCAAAATATGAGATAAATATAGGATATCTACTGCTTATCATCCCCAGACTGGTGGATCAGCAGGGTTGTCTAATAGGGAAATAAAGATAATTTTAAAATAAGATGATAATCCTAGTAGAAGGGCTAGTCTCTAAGATTTCATGATGTATTATGGGCCCATAGATGGGTTATAAGAAACCCATTGAAATGTCCCCATATAAGCTAATTTTTGGTCTTTTAGCTATTGAATGAGAACAAAAATCATGTTGGATGGTTATAGAATTTAACTTTAATTTGAAATATTCAATTGAGAAAAAAGGCTACAGTTGAATAAATTAGAAGAAAGTATTAATGAAGTTTATGAGAATGCTAAGATTTATAAGAAAAAGATGAATAAGAGATATGATCATGAGTTCATAGAAAGGATTTTAAACATGGAAGGAAATTTAATTATACAATTCCAAATTAAGATTATTTTCAAGAAAATGGAAATTCTGGTGGTCGGGACTATTCATTGCAGTAAACATATATCCTTTTAGAGTTGCCAATTTAAAGTGAATGACAAGTGATTTAAGTTGTAATTAGGGAGTGATAGGATTGGCATTGGAGAAACCATGAACTTACGTTAGAAGAATTAGTAGATTTGATTATGTATAACCGAGGATACTAAACCAAGCACTACATAAGAGGCAACCCAAGCGCTATTATGTGCATTGAATATCTATTTAATTTGGAGTTGTTATGTGTTGCTTTTGTTTGAAACTTTTAATTGTTTGTGTGCTTGATTTGCTTAGCTTATTATAAAGAAGCTATAAGTTTGATTGGGGTGTATAGAATAGAAGTAATTTAGATTTCATCACTAAGTCCCCTCGTGCCATAGGAAGGTGCCTAGTTAGGCACCAACTCTAGTGTCTAGAGGCTTCCTTATTGAGTAGCACATTAACACCACTTCAAGTACCCCAACTCCATTATTAATCTAGATCGGATGTGCTATATTACATGAGTCTCTTGTGACCATCATTTCTTGCTTTTCTTCTCCATTTTTTCATGCCCATATCATTTTTGCTTGCATTAGCAATAAGAAGAGAGAGAAGAAGGTGATAGTATGAACAAGGAGAAGAAAAGGCTAATAAGAAGGAGTAGAATGGGAAGGAGGAAGAGCACCATCTAGGATTTTCACAATGCTTAGAGGTAAGATTTCCCTTTTCATTTTCTTCAAATCTCTCTCTGAATAATCAGTGGGTTCTTTCTCCTCATTTCCTAATCTCAATTTCTTTGGCTCCATTGTCTTGCTTCCATGGCCTGTTAGACTAAAGGAGGGAAGAAGTAAATCTCATTTGACGGAAGTTAGATTACGACACCATTCTATGACTTTTCCTATATGTTGGAAGGTGGGAGCAAGTGTTGAGAGATGGGAAGAACAACTCCTTCCCCATAAACCTTTCTTAAAGAAGATAATTGGGACCTAAAGCAAGAATTATTTTGAGAGAGGTGAGATTTCTTCTAAACCTACTCCTTCTCATACCATGTCCACATCCTCAATTGCTTCCCTTTTTGAGCAACTTGATACCCCCTCCATAGACTAAGGGTTTGTGAAGTGGAAGTTATAAAACCTGAAAGAGCATTCCAGTAATTGTGTTGAACAATAATAGTGTCAATAAAAGCATCATACTCGATATCATGGGTCCAAACAAAAGTTGTATCAGCATATCCAATGTAATATGGCCCTTATCAAGTGGAGTTTCCTACTACCCCGCCATTTGATCTATATGAGGATTCCATATAGCATATGGAGGTTGATGATGAAGATGTTGAGAATGATGATGGAGAGAAGTATGTTCGACTTTATAGTTCTTTTTTATTCTATTTCTAGGATGCTAGTACTATTCATGTGTTGTTAAGTTGATGAATTAGATGATATTTCATTTGTTATTTTGTTATGTGGTGTAATTATTATTTTGTGGATGTTTAGATATTGTTATGGGTATGATAAATTACACTAATGTTATATTATTCCTTAGTACCTAGTTTTAATGCCTCTCAATATCTTACTAACATAATAGATATAGAAATGTTTTATATTCTTCTATAGAAAAAAGTACTAATTTTATTGCTTCTCCTTCAATTACAAGGTAAATATCAGGTCTTCACTTGCTTTTAGATTTCACATAAGAAGAGATGATAAATAAAAGTTTTTAAAATGGGTAAATGCCTATTTTCTCTCCTTAAACTATGCAAAGTATATTATATTTCTCAAAATTTTCTTGAAGGCTAAACCATCGTCTCTTAACAATGAGATGAAATGGATTAGGCCGATAATTCAACTCGTTAGTTTTTGTATTTCATTATTGTTTCTAGAGGATGACATTTTCAATATAGTTTTAACTTTTTGTCAATATAGTTATAGACTCGACTAAGACTTATATTATGGTTAAGGGATAGCTCTCTCTAAGATAAGATGAGTTTAAATTGGTGGAGTCTACAAACATTCACTATTTCACATTTGAGGTTGACACCATCATGACATTGGAAATCCACTTTAATTACTGGATCTCCCTAATGAAACCAACTTTCCATTATAAAAAAGGCTTTATAAATGTAAAGACAATTGGTCTCTTCTTTTGATTGGTTGATGAAGCTTTGGGATTGACGTTGAGTTAGTGGCATGCAAAATTTAAACCTTGGAACTTGTCACTAACTCGTGAATATGATTTTGTATGTAAGGGCTACAATTAATTTACCTTTAAGTACCATGTCAATTTTTGTACTTAGTGAGAACATCCTCTTAAGTTCTTCATATATAGCAATTAATTCTTAAAAAAATTCATATTTCTCTAGAACTCTTCTATTTTAAGTGTCAAGTTATATTTCTCTTTTTATAAATTACCTACAACTCACTAATAACAATATATCAAGTCTTCTTTTATACTAACTACTTCAGCCTCCTCGAAATTGAAAATTATGTGGAAGGTTGAAACTGCTAATCTAAAAGAATTTAGAAGTGATCAGTGAAAGATGACAAATTACATAATGGCCAAAATCAACTATCAGTTGTGGGAGTGAATTGTTTATCTCCTTCTCCACAGATGGTCGACAAGGCAATGACTTCAATAGTTATATTTCATTCTCTAAAAAAGGCAAAGAATGGATATGATGTAGGGACAAGATGTGAAGTCCCTAAATTCATCTTATCATATACACTTATAATGAGATTACTTACTAAAATTATGATGTCTATGAAGGTGTTGCCGATTTGATAGTTTTGGTTTGGTGTTGCAAATACGATGCATCATAGAACAAGTGCTCTTTTGTAGGAACATCACTATCGGTGAAAACTATGGGAAAAGTTCATTGTCATTGGTCCAGATGACCTTACTATGTTTATCACATCTAACCTAACTCATTTAAGGCCATCCCATGATCAAGCTTTTGGTTCACTCCCTTTGAGGATGGTAAGGATTAGTCCTTGGATGTGGTCATGCTAAAATAGGTTCATTATGAGCTTATTTTTTGAGTGCCTTCACTAGTCTCTTCTTGTTCTCCTTATGAAAGATGAAATATTTAAATTTTCAATGTTTTTGAGTTACAAAATTAAATTACTTAAATATCAACATTCCTATGTGTAATGACTATAGTCTTTGTGGTACAAAATGTTTTTTTGGGTCACATTGGTGATTGCTAACTTTCATAAAGTGACAATTTGCACAACTACTCTTTATCCAAGATGGATTTAATTATTTTAGCTATTGTGACTCTTAATAGAGTCGTAGCTTGCAACGTTTGGATGGTAAGTTATGACCTTTTGACCCAGTTATTGACACTTCATTCCTTAAAGTGTGTTTGACCTTTAAAGGGGTGAAGTTGATGCTTCTCATGGTGTTCTTTACCAAATTTTTAATAGTGTAAACTTAAACTTCTTGATTGAAACGATTAAAATTCTTCTTGATCAGGTGCTGCACTTGATGATTCATAACTAAGGTGTTGGGTAGAATTTTTTATTCTTTAGATAAATATGTTTGCTAGCTAGTTTCAACTAGCATTCTTGAACATTCTAATATAATAAACTCTTATCTCTTCTCTCCCTCTCATAATCAAAAGATTTAAATTCATACTATCAAGGTAATGTATGTTATCCTTCTTTGTTGGACTATATGTCAAAACTTTTCTTATGAAAGATATTGGGCCTCTTTTTTTTATTCAACTAATTCATGAGAACTAGATGAAAATTAAATATATAATGCCTCACTCAATTTGAGATCCAAGCCTCTCTTGATAATCACTATCATTTGTTCTTTTAACACATTCATTTTTTATGACATTAATTCTCACTTGCACTCCATATTGATAGAATGGTCGCCATTGCTTGGTTTGGCTTAATGAATAACTCATCTCATTAGTGGTGTATATGTGCTCATTGCACCTTTGAGGATGTTGTATCATAAACATTTTTTCGGTGTACCTCAAGGAATGCTATTTAAGAAGGGAATGAAGAAATTTTTAAGAAAAAAAAGATTTAAAAAGAAGTGGAAAAGTTCGTTAAGATTTTTATTACCGTTAAAGGAGTGATTACAAGGAATTACTATAGAATCTTTAAAGATCAACCCTCCCAAGGTTCTTTTCAGTAGAGATAAAACTTTCCTTGTATCTCATGGCCAACTCCTTTATTTCTAAGTTAAGTTAGCCTGGGTATACTAAATAAAATGCTACACAAGAAATAAAAAGTACATTTGGAATAAAGTATAGAACAAGATAGCTAAATGTGCAACTTATATGTCTTGTTAGTCAGGCCAGTTGATAAAGTCAACCTAACTTGCTTGAATGAACTTTCCATTAGAGCTAATTTGGAAGATTAACTAAGTATTTTATTATACAAGTTGTTTGAGTATGTGGGCCTTCCATTAAGCCAAGTTGCATGAATTGAATTGTATGGTTAGGTCATTATCTTTTAGGGGCATTGAAACAAGTTTGCGAGTTGATTTTAGGCTAACCTAAAATTTACTCGACCCAAATCCAACCCAAATATTAAATCAGTTAAAAAGTACAATCTAAACCTGACCCATCTTCAAACTCTCTACCAAAACTTAACTCTTATAGCATGTTTAATATAAAGCATAATAACTATTCAAGAAATTTGGTTCAAATTAGGGTCATTCTCTGGTCAATTTTGTTTAATTGATCAATTTTAAGTCAATTTCCGGTCAGTGCGTCCACCCAAACCTAACTCAAAAAATTTAAAAGGTTGGGATTCCTAACCTAAACTCTGGCCTAAAATTATCCAAGTCGGCCCAAACTTGAATTTTATGAGTAAAGTTCGGGCCCTAACAAATTGGCATGTTTGGTGAATTTTTTAGTGCCCCTACTAACTGGTCTAACTGGTTAGGTAACTTGCAAATTAACTTGAACCTGGTTCTAGAAGTTTTTGTTATACATGTTCCATAATGTTTTCAAAACGTTTACAGACATATGGCACATTTCTTTTGTATTTAGTAAATAGCATTTAAATTTTGACATTTAAACCTATATTATTAGGATTAAGGGTTTTTGTGTCATAAAACTATGTATAAATGGTATATTTCAGTTTTAAAAATATGAATAATTTTGATATTTTTGATGCAATGTTAAATATTTAAGCATCACAGTAAAATTGAAAGTTTAGGTTTCATATCTGTAAATACATAAGACGTGTGTTGTATTTATGTATAATCACCTTCTTATCACTCAACTAAATTACTTTTAAACACTTCCTCAACTAAACTATAAATATTTGAAGTTCTTGTGAGTTATTACTAAATTTATATGTGAACATGTTGCATATCTAAGCATACAGTATGCGAGAATAAAATTCAAAGTGTTATGAATGGAGTGATTTCCCTAAATAAGTATGAATTATGCATATGTGACTTAAATTAGAAGCAATGTGATATATGTGTGAGTTTATAGGTGATGATTTTAATTTAAGAGTTTACAGGTGATGATTTTAATTTAAAATTGTAAATTTTGATTTTGACTTTAATCATGTTTATCATGTTGAAAAAGTTGATTTCAATTAAACTTTCAAAGTCACTTTTAGTATTAATTTTATTAAATTATTTTTTCATTATTAACAAAAATTTTTATTTAGCCTATATAATGTTAGGATTATTCTATGTACATATATGTAATCACCTATTTTCACTAAAAGAGTAATAATGCTTTGTGCCTCTATTATCATCATAAAACTGGACACATAACTTTATATTACTAATAAATGTGTTGTTAAGATTGTTACTAATTTATGCCACAAATAATTTATAAATATTTTAATTGCAAAGTAATATAAAATACAAAGAAATTTTTTATGTTGATTTTTACCAAATATATGAATCTCATGTAATAAATAATAATATTTCCATTGATCACATCATTTTTTAAGTCATACAAATTTTCAATCCAATCTAGACATTCGTTTAGAATCAAATTTCAATTTTTTATAACAATTGAACGAATTATTTTTCATAATCATTAAATCACTATAGCATGTGAATCAAATAGATATTTCTTCTCAAGAGAATTCTGATGGCACCTGGACTTGTCACTGCCTTCGCCGCCAATTCTCAGTGATTGTCGAGTATCGTTGTTTGTCGGTGTTGAAGAGTGGTCATTCTGTTTATCTATTACATTGCCATACTCTCTAAATAAATTATTCTTTCAGATCTTATAAATGACCTTAAGATATTAAGAAACTTGGAAAAGAACGGAAGAGTGAAAAGAAAACAGACAAAAGAAAGTTGTGGGGAACTTTATTATGAGAATCATTGTGATGAGATCTCTAAAGTGTATGAGATACTTACACAGAGAAAACCATATGAAGTATTTTATAACCAGAAATTTAGTTGAGATACTTGTTTTGAGATCTTCATTCTCCTATAAGAGCAAACTCTTACAGTTAATTACATCTTAAATAGTTAAAACAACTTAAGAAAACTCCCAATTAAGGTTAACCATTTATTCTCAAAGAAATTTTAAGTGCCAAGATCAAGGAAAGAAATGTCAATGTTCAATCCGAAGGATAATCTGTTTCTAAGATTCACGTACTACCCTAAAGGTTTGGTTTTGTTTTGTTTTGTCATTTTATTTTGTTTTGTTTTTGTCGTTTTATTGTCGTTGTTTTGTGGTTATTTTGTTATTTTGTTGATGTTGTTTTATTGTTTTAAGATTTACCATCCAAGCTTTAGAATGTCATTCATGCAAAAAAAAAAAAAAAAAATCAGCACATCCTAATAACATGTAATGTAAATCTAGAACGGAATTTGCCTTATGTTTTCAACAAACCTGCAAAACATAGTTAGCGGAAAATTATATCTTAATTGTTAATTTATTTTGTTATACTTTAATTTTTAGACAACTCGGTCAAGATGTCTATGGCTCCTTCATCCTAGGGTCGTAGGGTATCAAGCTCTATTTAGTCTGAAAGGTGTTTAAACTAGGACCAGAAGATTCTTGTCAGTAACCATAGATTGCATTGTCCTTGAGATCCTCGTAAATCTGAACATTGGGCTTCAAGTTACATTCAGTGATCTTTGTTCATTAGTGATTCATTTAAGTTTTAGTGTCTTTTATTGATTTTAAGGGTTGGATTTTTTATTGTTTATGACTTGTTAAACAATTAAATTTTGTGGTTTTGATATTTTATTTATTTTGTTTGGTATGACTTGATCAAGATCCCATGGTTCTGTCATCCCGAGCCATTAAGTTTGCAGTTTGATTAGTCATGAGTGACTGGAAGAAATTATGTTAGCAACCATGGGTTACCTCCTCTAAAATATCTTATCAAACAAAGTAATATTTTAAGGTTCAAGTTAAGTTTTAATGTCTTTAGGGTGGATTTTAAGTCGTTTGTGTTTTTAGGTAGTTTTTGATTTCTTTATGTTGATCGATTTTATTTGTTTAAGTTTAGTGTAGGTTGAACCTAAGGAATATTGATTAAGTCCAAGAAAGATTAGACTTAGAATATAGGTTCAATGTTAGTGAAACCTAAGGTAGTTTGGTTAAGTCCAAGGTATGTTAGACTTAAGGTTTAGGTTCAGTGTCATTTGAATTTAAAGAAGGGTGGTTAAGTCTAATGTAGGTTAGACATAGGTTGTAAGTTGAATCCCGAGAGAAGTTAGTTAAGTCTACCATAGATTAGACTTAAGATTTAGGTCGGATGTAGGTTAGACCTAAAGGAATTAAGTTAAGTCTGATGTAAGTTAGACTTAAGTTTTAGGTCTGATATAAGTTTTGGTTAAGTCTAATTTAGTAAGACTTAAGTTTTAGGTCTAATGTAGGTTATACCCAAAGGAAATTTGGCTAAGTGTTAAGGTATTTAGGTTCAATGTCGATTAAACTTAAGGAATTTGGTTAAGATTTAAGTCCAATGTAGGTGGGACTTAAAGGGGTTGATTATTTTGGTTCAATTTGAATTCAACTAAAGGCTTAAGGTTACTTACAGTTCAATTTTTGTTAAATCTAAGGTTTAAGTTACTTAGGTTCAATTTAGGTAGAACCTAAGGATTAGGTTTACTTAGGTCAATTTAGTTAGAGCCTAAGGTTCAAGGTAACTTAGGCTCAATTTAGGTTGACCTTAAGGTTTAGGTTAACTTAGGTTCAATTTGGATTGAACTTAAGGTTTAGCTTAACTTAGGTTCAATTTGGGTTGAACTAAAGGCTTGGTTGAACCTAAGATTTAGGTTTACTTAGGTTCAATTTGGGTCGAACCTAATGCTTAGGTTCAATTTGGGTTAAACCTAAGGTTTAGCTTAAATTTGAAGTTAACCTTGATTTGGCTGTTTTAAAGATTTGATTAAGTTTAATTAAAGTTAGACCTAGTTAAGTTTTATGGCTGATTAAGCTTAATTTAAGTAAGGCTTAAGGGTTAATTAAGTCTAATTAAGGTTAGAATTAATTAAGGTTTAAAGATTACTTAAGCCTAATGTAAGTAAAGCTTAAGGGTTAATTAAGTACTAATTAGGGTTAGACTTAATCAAGGTTTAAATATTACTTAAGACTAATGTAAGTAAGGCTTAAAAGTTAATTAATTCTAATTAGGGTTAAACTTAATTAAGGTTTGTAGGTTAATTAAGATTGATTAAGATTAATGTAAGTCAGAGTTAATAATTAATTAAGCCTAATTATGATTATACTTAATTAAGGTTTATAGGTTAATTAAGATTGATTAAGCCTAATGTAAGTAAGGCGTAATGATTAATTAACTCTAATTAGGGTTAGACATAACTAAGGTTTATAAGTTAATTAAGATTGATTAAGCCTAATGTAAGTAAAACTTAATGATTAATTAAGTCTAATTAGGGTTAGACTTAATTAAGGTTTTTAGATTAATTAAGATTGATTAAGCCTAATGTAAGTATGACTTAATGATTAATTAAGTCTATTTAGGGTTAGGCTTAATTAAGGTTTAAGTTTGATTAAACATAATGTAAGTAAGGCTTAACAGGTATAATTAGGTCAAACTAGGGTTATACCTAATTAGGGTTTAAGTTTGATTAAGTCTAATGTAAGTAAGGCTTAATATGTTTTATTAGGTCTAATTAGTGTTAGACGTAATTTGGGTTTAAGGTTAACTAAGCCTTAATTACTAAGGTTAATTAAGTCTAATGTAAGTAAGGCTTAGTAGGTTTAATTAGGTCTAATTAGGGTCAGACCTAACTAGGTTTTAAGGTTAACGAAGCCTGACATAAGTAAGATTTAATAGGTTTAATTAGATCTTATTGGGATTAGACCTAATCAAGGTTTAAGGTTAATTAAACCTAATGTAAGTAAGGCTTAATAAGTTTAATTAGGTTTAATTAGGGTTAGACCTAATTAGGTTTTAAGTTTAATTAAGCCTAATGTAAGTAAAACTTAATATGTTTTATTAGATCTAATTAGGATTAGATCTATTGGGTTTAAGGTTAATTAAGCCTAATGTAGGTAAGGCTTAATGAGATTAATTAGGTATAATTAGGGTTACACCTAATTAGGTTTTGTCTTAGGTTCATTTAGGTTGAACCCGAAAAGGTTAAGGTTTGGTTTGGCTTTATTTGGGTGGAAACCAAGAAATTAGGGATTGACTTGTGTTCATTTGGGTTGAATCCAAGGGTTTAGGTTTTACTTAAACATAATGTAAATAAGGTTTAAGGATATAATATAGGTTTAGGATGAGTTAAACCTAATATGAGAATTATAGAAATTTTTTTGGTGTTAAAATGTGAATTTTAAAATTTATAATTTTAACCTTAAATGTCTAAATTGTCATTTTAAATTTTCTAAAGGTTATAAATTTTCATTTTAGGGTTTAAGTTTATTACCCTAATTTTCTAACTAATTGCCAATTTTCTAAAATTTTATAATTATTTTTGAAAATAATTACAAAATTTCAATGAAAATTGGTGAATTTGATCTTGGAGATTTTTTCTGACCTTGAAAAAATTGGAAAATGTCCCCAAGAATGGAAGAATTAATCCCTAAAAATTTTGTCATTTCGATTTATAATTAATTTTAATAATTAAATTACTCCATAGAGTAATTAACTATTTAAAAATTAAATATAATTCATTAATTTTAAATTTTATTTTTATAATTTTCTCCTTTCTTTGCTGAGTTCAAAGATATTTTTATTTTATTTTTATGATTTTTCTATGTTAAGTGACCCACTTTTAATATGTTTGTAATTTAGGTTTATAGCAACGACACCAAAAATTTGATTCTGCTTTATATATATATATATATATATATATATATATATATATATATATATATATATATTTAATTATATGATTGAATGTTTAATGTGGATTCTACGCAAGTATACGTATCGTATCGAGTAATACGGGGCTCTAGTGGAGTCCGGTTATCGATCCCACGGGAAGTTTTTAACGATTTGTTATCGACTAAATTTAAAGGAATTACTTACTAATATAGTAAACGAAAAATTTTAAAGTAACTAAAGCAAACTAAAGTAAACTAATGCTTGAAATAAAGTTGATTTAAATAATTCAGAAAAAGTATCATTCTCCTTGTTTTTAGAAAATTAAGTGAATGATGAATTTAAATAGAATTCTTAAATTGTATTGTGACGAATAGGAGCATTCCTATTCTTTACCCTTTGGTCAGGTGCGAAGAACATTGACTAATCCTATGTTTGATTGCGAATGCACGGCTATCGTTGGGAGGATACTAGTTGCCACTTCGAGCTCCCACGTTTCCCTCACCCGAGGGCTAACATCTACACTTCAGCTTTCAAACAATAGGACCAAATTGAATATTTTAGTCTGTCACACTAAAATGTTCAATTCTACGTCCGATAATTAATATTTCCCTATTTATTTGCACCCTCCTTCCAAGGTTTTTGACTTCCCTGAATATTGGATGTATTTTTTACTATAGTTGATAATTCAACATATTTTAACAACTTAATTGGCCAGATTGAAAGTAAATTAAGTTTTAAGTAAAAATTATCACAATTTATTTTAATATATTAGGTACTTCTATTTAATTTCATCAATCCGCATAATTTTCATAAACAAGGAGAAAGACTAAGAAAACTACTCAGAATGCATAAGAATAAAACAAAGCATGGATTTAATTTAAAGTTAACAACAAAAATAAATAAAGATACTTATCTTAATTTCCTCCCCAAGCAGACTCCTTGAAGTTCATTTGACTTTTCTTTATAGTACAGCAAACTTCTAAATAACACTCAAATAAACTAAAGAAACTCACTAATGATAAACAACAGACACACTTAAGACACCAAAAAGAGACTCGGACTCTTTAAAATAGACACACCTAGACACTAGAATTCGGCCTCTATTTATAGAGGTAGGCAAAGGTCCAAGGGGCTCTTAAAAACCTCTTCAAAAAGTGTCCAGGTTCAAAGTATTTGCATTTTAAACTGTCTCGCCGTCGGCGGGAAACGACCTTGCCGTCAGCGGGGCTTCTAGAAGGTCTTCAAACCGCGTTATCTCGCTGTCGGCGGGCTCGGGCTCGCTGTTGGCGAGGTAGTTATAATTCCTTCATAAATTTTCCTCATGATCTCGCCGTCGGCGGCCTCGATCTCGCCGTCGGCGACTTAGTTCAATTTGCATGAATTTCTTTCTTTTTGATCCAAATTCGCTTCATTTCATACTTTTTTGCTTTAATCACTTATAAATCTTCATTCCTGCAGTAAAATAAAGAAAATACCTCTCTTTAAAGTGCAATTTTATCAAAAAATAGATAATAATTTCTTAATGAATTTTTCTGTGATCAAAATCCCCCAAACTTAATTATTACTTGTCCTCAAGTAATTTTAATACTAAATAAAAACAATGATTTCTATAATAGAATTTTTCAATTCAGATAATATGAATTAAATTTAAATAACATTATAATAAAGTTAAATATAAATATTTACGAGTAATTAAATTAACTTTATAGATATAAGATTATTTAGTTATCAGGTCTAAGATTTCTAGTTTTCTATTTATTTTAGGAATAACTATATTTAAAAAGAGTAAATTACTTAAGATATTTAGATGATAGGAAGTTCAAGAAAACACTATTTAGTAAAATACTAATTTATAAATATAAGTTTAGAAATATACTTAAGTTTTACCCTTTATGTTGATTTCATTGAAGACAATTTTTGATAAGACATCTCCTCAAGCTTCTCCTCACTTTATGTTTTTCTTTTCTTTTCTTTTCTTTTTGGATTGATTTTCAATCCTTTTTCTTCTTTTTCTTTTTCAAATGAGGATTACTGTATCTGGATAGCCTGTTAATAATTTTGAACTTCAATTTCTCTTCCTAAATTTGAAACTTAAAATATTTCATTGCTTATATATATTTCATAGCCTTTACTTCATTGAGTTTTCTATCCTTTCTTTTTCACTTAAATACTTAAGAATTTTCAATTTTTAGAATATAGTTTTCCTTACTTTAAATAGTTTACTATATTCTTATTCTTTTTAACCAAATATCTTATTCCATTAATTAATTGAATTACTAGAAACATTTTATTTAACTTTATATAATAATTAAATAAAGTAATTCATGTTCATTGAATTGAAAAACTACTATAGAAAATCATTTAATAATAATGTTTGAAAATAGAAATTGAGAACAATTTTAATAATTAAATTTGTATTTTTACCTTCCCCCAAACTTAAATTTTTCTATATATACTAAAAAGGGAAAGTATATAGTAAAATTCATCATACCTTTGAGCTTTAGGTATTTCTTTTCTTTGAAATTTTTGCGAGCTTTTTCATTACTTACGGAACTCGTACTCGTTAGTATTCTTCCACATATAGTATTTAAAAGAAAGTGCGAGGGATGAAATTTTAAAATAAGTATCAAACATAACAATTGAAAACTTAATCTATTACTACACATACAATTAACTAATCTATTTTAAAACATATTAAAACAATCTAAACAATGTTAATATTCATAACTTATAAAAACTTAGACTAACATCCTATATATATAAAAAATTGCAAACTAATTTAACACACATAAGAAGTCTAATATCATAGCATAAGCAAATATACCAACATCCATAGTCTCTAGAAAGTACAGATTAATTACATCCAAAATAATAAAGTTTCCCAAAAATAACAACAAATCTAAACAAACTGAATAAACTAAACAAAGGCTCTAATCTTACGCATCAAAATCCCAAGCTATATCATCTCCACGATCTCCGAGTTGAGAAGGTCGAGCGAGTGAGTACTTGTGAATAGCGGGGGCACTCAGGAAAGACAACATTTAAAGCACCACTCATATATCGACGTTCAGACTCATAGTATGCAATTTCGTACTCTGAATGTCGCTGGAGATATTCACTATCATAATCGTGTCTTCTTTCCAAGCCTCCGATCCTTTGGTCTATATGCTCAAATCTTCTTTCTATATTTTCTCCAAATAACTCAAAACTCTTTCTACTTAGGGTTAATTCATTCATCAGATCTTGAAGGGTAGGAGTGGTGTACTGAGGGGGTTCATAACTAGTAGAGGGTATATCTCTACTTGAAGAAGGTACATAATCCCTTGTCCCAGATCTCCATCCTTCGTGGGATTCATATTTCTTTATATTAGCCTGAGTAAGAGGTTTCATAGGTTCATACCATTCCTCATCATCTCTTGCCTCTACCCCAGATAATTGGCAGAGTGCATAGATAAGACCAGGATGTCCTAGTCCTCCTCCACTTTCATTTCTAGCGGTGGCTAATATATTTTTATAAATAACATTTCCCACATTAATACTCTTCAGTTCCGAATACGAAATTCGGAAGCTGCTCTATCTCTTGTTATCTCACTATGGTAGTAGGTAGGTAACAAAGTAGAACAAAATAAAATAATGCCGGGCTTTAGATGTTGCATTTAGCATAGAAAGAGGGAAGTTTACCCGTTCACGTTGCTTTATCTTCCGGACTCTTTTCCCATTAGTGAGAAAGTCGATCACCTCTTCCGGTGGTCCTTCCATAGTTCCAAAAGTTTCATACTCACCGGTGTAAGTGTCTCTAACCTCGTAATAAGCGTTTATTCTAGCGGCGTTGAATTCCACAAAAATCCTCTAACCTTAACTAGGTGCATCTTCAGCCTGTGTTAAGTTTGCATAAAATTCCTTCACTACTTCCACAGCGGCTCTGTTGGTCACGAAATAGAAATTTTCCCATCCTCGCTCCTTAATGATTCGCTCAACTTCTCCTCCTGGACTCTTGAAAACTCGATCTTGAATGTATTTTCTTGCTTGTATGTTTTGAAAATATCGAGTTTGTGCTCTTGCATTAATGAATCGGGTTTCGTCATAATCTATCCGTCGCTTTTGTCATGGAGCCATTTCTCGATCTGTGAAATTTGCAAAAAATCTTAACTAAATTCCAAAATATTACTAAGAAGGCTTCCTACAACATCTAAAATCCATTTAAATCTATTTCCATGAAATTCTTCCAAGTATTTTCTCTATATTTCGAGATTTTTCAAAATTTCCCAATGTAGAAGAAATCCATGGTGAAAATCAAAAAATTTTTGCATAGGAGTGAAGCTCTTACCAAGGGAAGATGAAATCTGGTGTCAAAAAGTGTTGAAATCGCCTCAAATCCAAGATCTCTCAAGCCTTAGGTCGGTTTTTTCGAAAATTTGAGGAAAGGGATGATGAATAGTGTCGGTTGACCGGTCAAATATAGGTCTTTTCGCGATCTCGCTGTCGGCAAGATTTTTCTCTCCGTCGGCGAGCTAATTAATTTGATAAGGCAAAAGTTTCGGGAAAAATCCGCCGTCGGCGAGCTCGGTCTCGCTGTCAGCGAGTTTTCTTGCTGTCGGCGAGATAATTCTCACCGTCGGCGACTTCCTAAAATTTTTAAATTTTTGAAATTCTTCAATCATTTTCAACCTCGATTTGCCTTTAATCAATCTTCCGATCACTTAATTTAATAATAGTATGAAGATTAGATACTTAAACTCACAAAAAGTTCGCACAACACAAACAATATAACTTTATATATGAAATCCAATAGACTTACAAATTTCACACTAACAACTTAACACATACTTAACTTAAATGTTCAAATCCATAATACTCAGCATCGCAATCCACACCACAACACTCTAAATGCCGTGAAATAACAATTACATTAAATCTCATCAATTCTGAGATGATCAAATCAAAGTTCGACTCATAATAAAACCTAAATCCAAATCAACACATATATACACAAATATATGACTATATCTTTCCTACTCTTCGATGTACGAACTAACATCTTCTTTGATATTTCCGATGCGACGCGAGTGCACAAATAAATTGTAGAAAGGCCTGAAAGGGAATTCTGCAGTAGATTCTTCATTAATCTATCCTTTCTGTCTTAGTAGATGAATAAAACTGGCCTCCATATGTCCATTATGATCAAAGTGCTCCTTCATTCTCCAGTCAATGTGATCAAACATATCAGAGATATTGTCGATGGAATTCATCACATTTTGTAATTCTTTCTCCAATCCTTTAATCTTCTTCAGAATGAAATTAGTTTTATCAGTAAAGGGCCTTGTAAAAGGATTGTTCTGTGATGCTCTGTCAGAAATAATGGTAATCTCATCATTGTTATCCAAAGTTGGAAACATATCGATAGGATCGAGTGGTTTCCATGGTAAAAGTACTTTTCCCCAAGCCTCATAAGAAACTTGATACTGGTCGCATAAAGCAAATATAGTTGATGGGTGTCCAAGTCCATGCATCGACCCATGCACAATCAATCCCGATGCGGATTTTACTATTATTGATCCAACATCGATAGGTAGTCCAATTTGAATACGGTAGTTTAAAATAGCGCATTCCTTTGAAACTTTATTTACCCTCATAGTAGGTAATAATTTTGATGATATAAAGAAATGCCAATGCTTCAAGACAGGGTTAAGAAGTGATGCAGAAAAACTGACATACCCGTCTTCGCGTAACTCCCAATCATCAGGTTCGTCGGTCAGGTATCTATAGATCTCGTTCATATTGTATCTTGAAGGCAAAAAGTTGGAATAATGACAAACAGATGTATTCTCTATAGAAAATAATTCATTTACCCTTGAAGGAGTAAATGTTACCCATCTACATTTCCATTGTTGATCGCATGTAAATTAGAGTAAAACTCTTTAACTACTGGAATAACTACAGCTGATGTCGTATAACAAAATACCTCCCAATGCCGCTGTGCGATCATTTCTTCGATTTTTGTTGTGGAATTCTCTACTCCTCTGTTGACAAATCCTCTTTCTTTAATAAGTCTTTCTTCATCAAACCTTTGTTGAAGATACGCTGCGCCTCCGAACTGACGAATTTTCTTCGGTTGAAAACTTCAGTTTTTGTGGTTTCTAAGAGTTTGGTGGCCATTTCGGATTGAAAGGATTGATATCTAGTCGTTCATAAGGAAGAAAATAGTGTAAATTTGGATTTGGGATAATTTCCTATGAAGAAATGGCCTAGATCCGTCCAAAACCGCACAAAAATCTTTAAGAAACCAAAATTTCTACCTCGCCGTCGGCGGGAAGTTTCTCGCCGTCGGCGAGCTAGTTATAGAACTGACTCAAGTCATGGCACACGATCTCGCTGTCAGCGGGCTCGGGCTCGCTGTCGGCAAGATTCGTAAAAATCGCCCAATTTTGCTCTGGTCCAAATATTTTCTGATCTCATCATATAGGTTCAACTTTGTGATGATTCTACTAAAAAAATTTGAGTAGTAAGATTTATTTTAATAATATAGACTCACTAACTTGTAGATAATTAAAATAAAAGACTACTATGGGTTGCCTCCCATAAAGCGCTTGGTTTAACATCGTCAGCCCGACCTAATTTAGTTAGTAATCAGGTTGACTAAGCATTAAAACCTCTTTAAAATTTGGTTTTCTACCATCGAAATATGGTTTTAATCTATGTCCGTTTACCTTAAATCTATGTCCTATTTTTGGATCTTCAATTTCTATAGTTCCATATGAAAATATTTGAGTTATGGTGAAAGGTCCTAACCATCGAGATTTCAATTTCCCGGAAATAATTTCAATCTATTATTATAAAGCAAAACTTCTTGTCACGGTTCAAAATTTCTACGATTAATTTTTCGATCATGCCATAATTTCATTCTTTCTTTATAAATCCTATCATTATCATATGATTCGTTTCTTAATTCTTCCGATTCATTTAATTGCAACAATCTCTTCTCACCAGACTTCTTTCATATTATAATTAAATTCTTTAATCGCCCGATATGCTTTATGTTCTAAGTCAGCTGGTAAGTGGCGAGTTTTTTCATATATAAGCCTATAAGGAGTCATTCCGATCGGAGTTTTATAAGCGATCCTGTATGCCCATAATGCGGTGTCTAGTCTTATAGACCGATCTAATCTATTAGGGTTTATCGATTTTTCTAATATACGCTTAATCTCTCGATTAGAAACTTCGGCTAATCCATTAGTTTGTGGATGATAAGCAGTTGATATCTTATGCATAATATTATATTTTTATACTAGTTTGTGAATATATTTGTTTCTAAAATGAGTTCCTCCATCAGTGATAATCACTCTCGGCATTCCAAATCTAGTAAAAATATTTTTCATTAAAAATTTTGAAACACTTTTAGCATCACATCTAGGTAAAGCTTGTGCTTCGATCCATTTGGAAACATAATCAACAACTACTAATATATATGAGTTTCCAATTGAAGGAATAAAAGGTCCCATTAAATCTAATCCCCAAACATAAAAAATTTCAACTTCTAATATAAAATTCAGAGGCATTTCATTTTTTCTCGATATGTTTCCTACTCTTTGGCATTTATCGTAGGTTTTTATATATCTATATACATCTCTAAATAGAGTAGGCCAGTAGAATCCAGATTTTTATCTGTCCCAAAATGTTCTCCAAAATCAGAGTCATGACATTTTTGAATAATTGGTTCAGTTTCTTCATAAGGCACGCATCTTCTAATGATTAGATCCTTACATTGCTTATATAAGTATGGTTCATCCCAAAAGTATGTTTTAGTATCGTGAATGAATTTTTTCTGTTGTTGCAAAGTTAACATAGGTGGTAAAATGTCACTTACAATATAATTTACTATATCAGCATACCAAGGTATTTTCAACTCATTAATATTATAAAGTTGTTCATCAGGAAAAAGCGTCTAAAATTTCATTATCGATATCGGATAATTCATGATTTTCTAATCTTGATAAATGATCTGCAATTTGATTATCGGTTCCCTTTTGTTAATGATCTCAAAATCAAATTCTTGCATTAATAATATCCATCGATTAATCTTAGTTTAGAATCTTTCTTTTGCATTAAATATTTTATAGCAGAGTGATCAGTATGTACGATACATTTAGTTCTTATTAGATAATGCCAAAATTTATTAAAAGCATATACAACTCCTAATAATTCTCTTTCGGTAATTGTATAATTTATTTCAGCATCATTTAGAGTTTTCATTAGCATAGTATATAACTTTGAAAATCCTATCATATCTTTGCCCAAGAGCTGCTCCTATAGCATAATCACTAGCATCACACATAAGCTCAAATTGTTTCTCCCAATTAGGTGAAACTATTATAGGTGTTGTAATTAATTTATCTTTTAATAACTTAAAAGCATTCAGGCATTCAGTTGTAAATTCAAATTTCTTGTCCTTTTCAAGAAGTTGGCATAGAGGTTTAGTAATTTTTGAAAAATCTTTAATATAACGTCTGTAGAATCCAGCATTTCCAAGAAAACTTCTTACCCCTTTCACCAGTAGTTGGAGGTGGTAATTTAGCTATAACTTGAATTTTTGCGAGTCTACTTCCATGCCTTTTCCGAAATTTTATGCCCTAATACAATGCCGCATGTAACCATAAATTGACATTTCTCCCAATTAAGAACTAAATTAGTTTTCTCACATGCTTCAAATACTTTTTCAAGATGATTTAAGCATGTGTCAAATGTTGTTCCAAATACAGAGAAATCATCCATAAATACTTCTATTCCATTATCAATTAATTTACTAAAATATAGACATCATACATCTTTGGAATGTTGCGGGTGCATTACATAATCCAAAGGCATTCTTCGAAAAGCGAAAGTTCCATAAGGACTAGTAAATGTAGTTTTATCTTGATCCTCGGGAGCAATTTGTATTTGATGATAACCGGTATATCCATCTAAGAAACAAAAATATTTATGTCCAGTTAATCTATCTAACATACTGGTCTAGAAATGGTAAAGGGAAGTGATCTTTCTAGTGGTCGTGTTTAATTTTCTATAATCAATACATATTCGCCATCCAGTAACTTGTCTTATAGGGATAAGATCATTATTTTCATTAGCCTTGACGGTCACCCCTCCTTTTTTAGGTACACAGTGAATTGGGCTTACCCAAGCACTGTTAGAAATAAGATATATAATATCATTATCTAACCATTTTAAAATTTCCTTTTTAACTACTTCTTTCATTATTGGATTTAATCTCCTTTGTAGATCTGCTTTAGGTTTATGTTCATTATCTAAAATAATTCTGTGCATACAAATTGAAGGACTAATTCCTTTAATATTTGCTAAAGTCCAACCAAATATATACTTTTTAATGTATTTAAAAGTTTTTGTTCTTGAGATTCATTTAATTCAGATGAAATAATAACTGGTAGAGTTGAAGAATTACCTAAGTAAGCATACTTTAAATGATTAGGTAACATTTTTAACTCAAGTTCAAGAGGTTTAATAATCGATGGAACTATATTTTTTTCAGTGTTTTCTGTGTTATCCAAAAATTCAAATTTCTCTTGAATATAATCTAGTTCTTCATTTATCTCAGATTTTTCAATTAATTCAATATTTTGTTTTTCTAATTTTTCTTCATAATATTCCTTAAAATGTTCTTTTTGTAAATGATCGAGTACTTCCATTCGAAAACACTCATCGTCTTTTTCTAGCGCAGGATATTTCATTGATTTAGCAATATTAAAAGTAACTTTTTGGTCATTTACCCTCATAGTTAATTCTCCTTTCTGAACATCAATCATAGATTTTCCAGTGGCTAAAAATGGTCTTCCTAAAATGATAGAAATTTCTTTATCTTCTTCCAAATCTAAGACAATAAAATCTACAATGAAGATAAATTTGTCCACTTTTACTAATACATCTTCAACAACTCCCTTAGGATATGTAACAGAACGATCAGCTAACTGAAGAGTTACTGAAGTAGGTGAAATTTCTCCCGATCCTAATCTTTTAAAAATTGATAGAGGCATTAGATTGATGCTTGCTCCTAAGTCACACAAAGCTTTTCCATAGAATTTTTCTTCAATAGCGCAGGGTATAGTGAAACTACCAAGATCTTTTAATTTTTCAGGAAGTTTTTTCTGAATAATAGCACTACACTCTTCACTAAGTACGACCATTTTATTATCGGTAAATTTTATTTTTTTATTTAGAATATCTTTCATGAATTTTACATAGTTTAGCATCTAATCTAAAGCTTCTACGAAAGAAATATTTATCGTTAATTTCTTCAAAATTTCAAGGAATTTAGCAAATTATTTGTCTTTTTTATGTTGAATTAGTTGTTGAGGAAATAGTGGTGGAGGTTTTTCAACAGAAATTTTAATAGGTATTAAAGGATTTTCTAAGTTTGGATCTTGTTGATTCTTTTCCTTTTCAATTTCCACTTCCTCTTTTTGACTTTCGAGTTCTTTCTGAATTCGAGGTTCTAATTCTTTTCCACTTCGTAATTGTATCGCTTTAATTTGTTCATTTCCCTTGTCTTTGGGATTTATTTCCACATTACTAGGAAATGTACCAGGTATTCTTCTATTAAGTGCAGTAGCGATATGTCCAAGTTGAGTTTCAATATTTTTGATAGGTTGTTCCTTGATTTTGTATACTGGTTTCCTTGTATTTGTAATTGATTTCCTTGATTTTGTAAATGTTGACCCATATTTAATATTAATTCTTCTATAGATAATTTCTTGTCTTTAAATTGTGAGTTATTAAATCTAGGTGGATAATTAGGTTTATAATTAGGATTTCCATGATTAGATGGATTTCCTAATGGTTGTGTCATATTATTCATCCATGGTTGATTAGTTATGTTATTATTCCAATTAAAATTAGGATGATTTTTCCATCCAGGATTATAATAATTTGCATAAGGATTATTGGGTCTCGTTGTTAATTGCCTTAATAGTTTCATATTGAGATTGGGATTCTATAAGTTTTCCGAGATGAATTTTCTTCGATATAGTTGGAGAGTAATTCATTCCAAAATGATCTAATTTTTTAGATACGACGGCGATTTGTGAAGATAACATAGATATTGCATCATTTTCATGAATACTAGCTATTTTTTTCGGATTCATTCTATCAGCGGAGCCATTGAAAATTATTGGTTGCCATTTCTTCGATTAGTGCATAGGCTTCATCGAATGGTTTTGACATTAATGATCCTCCGTAGACGAGCATCGATGATTGATCTTAAAGATCCTAGTAATCCATTATAGAAAGTTTGGATAATTAACCGATACTGTAACGCATGATGTGGGCATTTCCTAAGAAGTTGTTTAAATCTCTCCCAAGCTTCATATATTGATTCTCCATCAAGCTCGACTATAAGAAGTTATATCATTTCTAAGCTTAGCGAGTTTTAGATGGTGGAAAATATTTGGATAGAAATTTTTGTGATAACTCCCCCAAGTTTTAATAGATCCGAGTGCTAATGAATTTAACCACATTTTAGCCTTATCCCTTAAAAAAAAGGAAAAAGTCTAAGTCTAATAGCATCGTTAGATACTCCTTCATATTTGAAAGTAGCACATAGTTCTAAAAAACTAGCAAGATGTAAATTAGGATCTTCAGTAGATGAACCACTCAATTGATTATTTTGTACCATTTGGATAATTGCAGGTTTAAGTTCAAATGAATTAGCAGCTACATCAGGGTTTTGAATAGTTAAATGAATTTCATCTAATGTAGGGTTGGCATAATCTCGTAATGGTCTTGGTTGATTGATATTTTCATTTTTAGGAATATTTGCCATTTGTGTTAAATTTATAATTTGTCTTTTTTGTTTTCTAATTCTTTTAATCGTACGCTCTAATTCTGAATCGTAAGGTATTAAGTTTTCGTTTCCAAATTTTTGCATACAATTTTATAAAACAAAATAATACAGTTACTACTAGTAAATAATTTCTTTACCTCCCGGCAACGGCGCCAAAAACTTGACCCACTTTTAATATGTTTGCAATTTATGTTTATAGCAACGGCACCAAAAACTTGATTCCTCTTTAATATATATATATATATTTAATTATATGATTGAATGTTTAATGTGGATTCTACGCAAGTATACGTATCGTATCAAGTAATACAGGGCTCTAGTGGAGTCCTGGTTATCGATCCCACAGGGAAGTTTTTAATAGATTTGTTATCAGCTAAATTTAAAGGAATTACTTACTAATATAGTAAACGAAAAATTTTAAAGTAACTAAAGCAAACTAAAGTAAACTAATGCTTGAAATAAAGTTGATTTAAATAATTCAGAAAAAGTATCCTTCTCCTTGTTTTTAGAAAATTAAGTGAATGATGAATTTAAATAGAATTCTTAAATTGTATTGTGACAAATAGGAGCATTCCTATTCTTTACCCTTTAGTCCGAGTCGCAAAGAACATTGACTAATCCTATGTTTGATTGCTGAATGCGCGTGCTTAGTTGGGAGGATACTTGTTGCCACTTCGAGCTCCCACGTTCCCCTCACTGAGGGCTAACATCTACACTTCGGCTCTCAAACAATAGGACCAAATTGAATATTTTAGTCTGTCACACTAAAATGTCCGATTCTACGTCCAGATAATTAATATTTCCACTATTTATTTGCACCCTCCTTCCAAGGTTTTTTACTTCCCTGAATATTGGATGTAATTTTTACTATAGTTGATAATTCGACATATTTTAACAACTCGATTGGCCAGATTGAAAGTAAATTAAGTTTTAAGTAAAAGTTATCACAATTTATTTTAATATATTAGGTACTTCTATTTAATTTCATCAATCCGCATAATTTTCATAAACAAGGAGAAAGACTAAGAAAACTACTCAGAATGCATGTGAATAAAACAAAGCATGGATTTCATTTAAAGTTAACAACAACAATAAACAAAGATACTTATCTTAATTTCCTCCCCAAGCAGACTCCTTGAAGTTCCTTTGACTTTTCCTTTTATTACAGCAAACTTCTAAATAGCACTCAAATGAACTAAAGAAACTCACTAATGATAAACAACAGACACACTTAAGACACCAAAAAGAGACTCGAACTCTCTAAAATAGACACACCTAGACACTAGAATTCGGCCTCTATTTATAGAGGTAGGCAAAGGTCCAAGGGATTCTTAAACACCTCTTGAAAAGTGTCCGGGTTCAAAGTATTTGCATTTTGAGCTCGTCTCGCCGTCGGCGGGAAACGACCTCACCGTCAGCGGGGCTTCTCGAAGGTCTTCAAACCGCGCTATCTCGCTGTCGGCGGGCTCGGGCTCGCTATCGGCGAAGTAGTTATAATTCCTTCAGAAATTCTCCTAATGATCTCGTCGTCGGCGGCCTCGATCTCGCCGTCGGTGACTTAGTTCAATTTGCATGAATTTCTTTCTTTTTGATCCAAATTCGCTTCATTTCCTGCTTTTTACTTTAATCACTTATAAATCTTCATTCCTGCAGTAAAATAAAGAAAATACCTCTCTTTAAAGTGAAATTTTATCAAAAAATAGATAAGAATTTCTTAATGAATTTTTCTGTGATCATTAAGTTATGTATTTTTTGAAAATTTTAGGTATTTTCAAGAATTAATTAATTCAAAAATCCTAATTGTTTACTTATCTGACGTGGCGCCAGCTTAAACCTCGGGTGGGTCGAAGTTCCACACGGAGGCATCTGGTTTGCGAGGTTTTACATGCGGGTGCAATTAATTTAGATTTGGTTTACGAAGATTTTGAGCGATGGTAGTTGAACCTCTAACAGAAGCACTGCCTTGGACCTGTACACAAGTGTGTAAGGCGTAAACTGTGTTGATGTTCTAACTATCGTCCTGTAAGCCCACAAAGCTTTCAGTAAGTTCTCGTGCCATCCTCTTTTGTTGTCGTCGAGTGTTTTCTTTAAAATATGTACAAGCGTCTTGTTAAAGGCTTCGACCAAGCCATTTGCTCTCAGATAGTAGATGGTTGCGTACCACCAGTCTATCCCATGCCTTCTGATGAAATTGTTGATCTTGGTGCCCACAAGGCACCTCTTTGACAATTTTCTGTGTTTCTGTTTTGCTGAGATAGTTGAGAGCCTGTCGGTCATTTTCTATGAGATAGAAATATAAGGTTTTCATTTAGTTTAATATATATATATATATATATATTAATAATATTTTAAATTTGAAAAATATGAAATCAAACTGATCTCATATGAACGATAGTTTAAATAATGGAGCACTTCACTACAAGACAAGTATATATCCCGAAGAATAGAAACATGGCTTGGTGGTGAGGCTCGATCAAATAAACTAAATAATTCATGACATCCATTTGGTCTACGAACCATTTATGTCAACCGACAATTTCCCCTATCTAACATGGAGAAATTAGATAGGGTTTATATTAATCTAGGGCCTGTAAGTTTCCTATAAGGGCAAACCTCTATAGTTAATTACATCTTAGATAACTGAAGTCACCTAAGAAAACTCTTAATTTCAGCAAATATTGTACTTATGGCTTCCAAAGGGTAGCGTTCTTAAAGAAATAGTGGTAATAGGAGATTCAATAGGTGAGTGACTCAAATTCTGGAACAATTTTTATAGGCATCCAAAGGATGGAGAGACAAGTGGAAAGACAAAGATCCAAGAGAGATCTTGGTTTTTTTCCCAAACTTCATATGGTTTGGCTGTAATTTGAGATAGTTATTTGGTGTTTCATCCTGCCAATTTTATTATTTAGGGCTTACATTCACTTGATACCAATCATGTGAATGGTCTAGAAGATAGGAGGGTTTATGTCATACCCGATGACGTCTGAGGAATCCTAAGACGAGTTAGGTCTTATATTGCACAACATGGTCATGCAAAAGCCTAAAATGATAAGGTGAGGGTTTATGCTGCACTAAGCAAGATACCTCGAAGTCTTATGGCTTGTTGTTTTAATTTCTAAAGAGTTTTGTTGTTCATGATGGTCGTGCTGCAAACTATGCATGCTTCAAGCTCCTCGTCGTAGCAGGTTTAGTTTAAAGAAATGTCAATTGAAGAATAAAGAGAAGTATCATGTTTTAGAAATATTTGAATTAAGGTGTCTTAATGTCTTATTTAGGGGAGTATTAAGGTTGATTATAGCGACACCGGTTAGGATCCCAAGGTTCCCTCATTCTGGCACCACTATTTTTTTCAGATTGATTTAGTCCAGATAAATTTACTAAACTCAACTCAATGAATTATGTACTTTCATTTAGACTGGGAAATCTCATTAACAGCTATAGGTTGTATCCTCCGAGATATTCTCGATCATCTGATAGATACGTTTTAATTTAGTTTCAATTGTGATTTTTGTTTTGTTTGTGATTAAATTTTGAGTTATTATATTTTTTTATTGTTGTGGCGGTGAATTTTATCTTGTTTTGTTTAATTTAGTTTTTTTTTTGGTTTTGTGGCTATCCTAAAATTTTTAGTTTTCATGCAGGGTGACATTATTATTTAACATGCAAGTTTGTAAGCAAACAAAGTAAAGTAAAGGAAATACTGAAAAAAAGGTACTGTAAATTTGTAAAAGCGTATCTGGTGAATCTTCTCGTTCGTCCACTTGAAACTTTAGTATCTTTTTCTATAAGCATTTATAATTTGCAGGAAGGTATAGCCCATAGAAAGGTTCGTCACAAGCCTACCAAACCCTATGTCATAACTTGGTGGATCATATTCATTCATTTAAGAGATCTCTTCATTTGATAAATATGATAGGTTCAGTTGTCCTACAAGGTGTCCAGAAGATTTGTGAGAAGGCCCTAGGAGAAACCTAGACATTTCACAATCCTTTTGAGCTTCCTTGAGTTCATTTTGAACTTATCATAATTATTAAATGATTCATCTATGTCATACTCTTATGCTCAGTGCACTAATGTTTTAATTATCCCACCATGTGGGGTAAACATCACTTGATATTTCACTTAGGAATTATGTAAGCGGGGCCTTTAGAGGCAAACTTAATTTATGAAAAAATTTAATCAATTTTAATGGGTTTGTAGTGTTTCAAAAGTGGTTTAAGATTAATTGTGTTTTCTTGTTTAATCTTCATTAGTCAAACTTGATTAAGCCTAGTCTCACTACCAAGCCCTTTATGATTTTAGTGGGTACAGTTGTAACTTTTAGAAAGGTTTAGTTGTATAATTATGATTCTTACCAAATTCATGAATTATAACTTAAGCATCACTAAAGGGGCATTTAATTAGTGAATTATGAACTTCCAAAATCAACCCCTAACCTTAAGGATCATTTAATTTAATTTTCATCCAGGTTATAACGATTAATAAAATTATAAAGCTTATCTTTTAATATGACAAAAAAAAGGGATGAGTTCCTAACATTTATCCCTTTTAAAATTTCAATCATTCAAACATATTTATTAAGATTATCCATTGCCCATTTCCCACTTTAATTAAGCCTAAATCCTTCAAAGATTGTATTTTTGCTCCTAAAGGCCTTATCACTTCATAATTTCTTAAATTCAATTCAAATGACTGAAATTTTTATATTACCCCACTTATGGGTCAATTAAAACATTAGAGAAGAAAATGTGATTTTTCCAAATTTAATTTAATTTATATAATTATTTTAATGCAATTTCAAGGGAAACTCAATAACTTAATCAAAGCAAAGTTTATGTTCTTAAGAAAATTATTGGAGATTCACATAGACCAGAGCACCACTTGGATCAAATTTCATGATTTTTTGAATTTTAATTTAATTACTATAATTATTTCAATTTTTGGAGTATTAATTAAATATAAAATATTATATTAGTAGAAAATTAAGTTTTATTTTTTTATTAGATCTTTCTTAGGTCAGGGAACCTGGAGAAATAAGTTTCATATTTTTGTGAATTATATTTTAATTATTAGAATTATTTTAGTGAAAAATTAGAGAATTTCCATTTTTAACTTTTAGAAATTGATTTTATCCTTTTAAAATTTAATATCTTTATTTATAGGGATAGGAAAATAAACCCAATTGTTATAAATGATTAGGAGACAATTTGGAGAATTTATAATATTTTTATTAATTTTGTGATTTTATTAATTTTTTAATTAGTTAATAATTAAAATAATGCTTAAAAATAAATATTTTATTTTAATTACAATTTTATTTTTTAGAGATTCCTCTAATCATATAAAACTCTCAAAATTAATTTGGTTATTTTTTTAAGTGTGTTTTAATTATTATAATTATATAATTGCTAAAAATGTGATTTAATTTAAAAAATTCATTTAAGCATTTAAATTAACTCCATTTTGCTTGAAATTTTTATGGGGAGTTTCCCTGACCTTAAAATGCAGTGGAGAGTAATTTTTTGGCTATTTTCATTTATATTTAGTCAAATATATTTTTATTTAAGTTTTAGGTCTTAATTACCATTAGGGTTATACTTAATGAGAGTCATGTTTACATTTTTCTAGGGTCCTCTGGCCATAAGTAACCTACCAAAAATTATTTTATATTTTTCTAATCATTATTTTAATTATTAGAAGTTTTATACCAAAAGAGATATGATAATTTGAAAAATGGATATCTCTGTATAGATATCTCCTTTGAATTTCGAAAAATCAGGAAAGATTCCCTAAGACAGAGGCAACAACATACCAAAATATCAAGCTATAGTGAAATGTCTAAGTGAATAGAGAATCAAAACATTCAAAAGGGTATTTAATTCATTAAAAATAAAACATGCATCAAATAAATTTTAAACCACTTCCACATTTTTCTCCTATATTCACTGAGCACTATGGTATTTTTCTTTTATTTTTTTATTTTTCTACACCAAGTTATGGGTTTTTGAAGTTAACTGAATTAAATAAATAAAAAATACCCCTAATTTTCTACTTAAACACGCGACACCGTGTCATCCTCGGCAGCTCTGAAGTCTCCACGCGTCGCTCCGCCATTTGACGCCACCTTCAGACTCAACTGCCACATGGCTACTCTTTATATTTAAATCTCCTGTCTGGCGCAATCCCAGCCCTCCATTTGATACATTCGCAATCCAACGGTGCTTGGTCTTCGTCCCCAACTAGTTCATCCCGTGAGCCGTCCACCTTCTAGGCTTAAGAACTCAAGCTAGACCTAACCAAATCACTTAGGGTTTGTTTCTATAGACTCATTTGTCCTAGACGAACCTATCCATACGGTTTATACGGTATGAAATATAGTCTACACATGTATAGGATCAAAACAAGCTCGGGATGAAGAGTGAGTTCAATACCTTGCTCTAAGAAGTGAAGCTTCAATCAGAGAGTTGTGGCAGCTTTAATTGGTCTCAACAAACCTCCAGATGAAGTTTTCTGCCCTGGTGAAATGTCTAGACCTGAATTCGACCAAGGCCGATTTCAGGTGTTGATCAAAGTCTGGTGTAAAGGCTCTCTGTGATGGGGCTTTTATGGGGAAACTTCTTCTTTCACTCTAGTGATGGTGTAGAGCAAGTTGGTTTGGAGTTTTAGGCTGTGGGGAAATGCAATTGCAATTGTCCTGGTTTCAACTAAAATTTCAGTGGGAAAATTAGCTTAGGGCAGTGGGGATAAGTGGCTGAGGATGCTGGGCTTGCATTCAGGAGATTTCAAGGAAGCTCAAGGAGAAATTTAGCAGAGTCTCCTTAGGAAATTTTCAGCACCTCCCTTTTGGCTGTGAAGAGTGGCTTTTATAGTCATGGCTAATGGGCTGAGCTCAAGGCTTATCTTTAGGTGGGATTTGCTGCTTAGGTGGAAGGTAGCAAGGCACAGGTGATTAGTGAGGGGATGCCACACTAACAAGGCTCAAATTTTAGATTTAGAGGGTATGGGGGCTCTTGGTTTTAGCTATTCTGGCAACCTAGGTCAGCCGACAAGGACAGAAATGGTAGCTGGCAGGCTGATTAGAGGTAAGAGAAGGGTTCAATGTCATTAATTGGGTTGCTTACATAAGGGTTAAGGGGGGTTATGGGTTCCAAAAAATGGGAAGATCCATTGGTCCTAAGTGAGGGACCTTTGGTCCATGGCTCAATTGGCTTGGGTTGAGTTAGCCCAGACCAGTCCTAAGGTTGACTGTCATGGAGTTAATTTGGTCCATTTGGTTCAATTTGGTGACATTTGGGCCATATGGTCAATTTTGGTCACTTAGGTTCAAGGTTGGGCTAGCTTGGGTTTGAGCTTGGGTTGAGCCCAATTGATTGAGCAATTTGGTGTGTATGATTGTCATGAACAGTTAGGAAAGGATTAGTGTGGTTTTGAATTTATTTGGGAGTTCAATTTTGTTTAATTTGGGATTTTGGTCAATTTGGGGCAAGTTGGGCTAACTTGAGTCTAGGTTGGGCTAAAGTGAGGTTTAGGGCCAATTGATTGTTCAAAAAGGTCAAGGGGATGTGGTGAAGAGTTTCAAACATAAATTGGGTGGCAATTTTTGGATTGGGACATTCAATTTTGTGTGATTTGGTCATGTGTCCAATTTAGGGAAAATTTAGAGATTTTGGATTTGGGTTGACTTGGGTGAGACTTAAGCTCAAATTGAAGGCAATTGAATGTTGCATTTGGCCTAGGGGAGTGTCATGAGAATTTTTGAAATCAAATTGAGGGAGAAATTGATTGATATTAGGTTTAATTTAAGTGAAATGGGTCATTTGGTCAAAAAAGTGGATTTTGGAATTTAAGTGAAATTAAGCTCAAATGTGGGTCAAATTTGGTTTGGATTTGGTTTATATTGAGGCTAGGGATGTTGAATTAAAGTTGGGAATTGAAATTGGGTAAGATTGGGGTCAATTGGGTGGACATTGGGTTTAATTTGGGCATTTTTGGGTTAAAAGAGTCAAATTGGGGCTTTTGGTTAAATTGCGTCAAATTGGTCAAATTGGGTCATGTGGTAGTTGAGAGAAATGAAATTGTGAATATTTAGGAGGTTTTGGAAATTTTTTGAAATTTTTGGAATTTTTGATTTTTGGGCTAGGAGGAGTATTTTGGTAATTTTACAAATTTTGGGGTTATTTTAAAAATTTTGGTCAAATTGGTCAATTTGAGTGGTGGGGAATACTTTGAAATAATTTTTGAAGAAAAATATGTAATTTGGGTAAAATTGAGGTTTAGGGGTATTTTGGGCAGATTTAGTGGTAGAGGGTTCAAAATATAAAATTTTGGAAAAATTGTGGTTGATTAGAAGTGAGTAGTATGGAATTGCTTAGGTTGAGCCATGAAACAAGGGCAATCCTCATTTGATCCTCTATGTGTTCGTCCTAGCCTCTTTAGCCATAGGCTTAGGGTTGGACCACCCACATGAGTTTCCAAAGAGTTAGGGGATCAAGGTGGGATGTGTTTTGTTTAGGGTTGTGAGTTTAAAGTGTGTGTATTGTGTAAGTTCCAAATCTCCCAGGGTAAGTCCTAAGGTCTGCCACCTATAGGAGACTTCCCCTGGGCTTCCTTATGCTTGGTCTCTTTCTCCAAGAAGTTGGAGGTTAGGCCTTAAGCATATGGAAACTCCCAGTAAAGCAAAGAAAATTTGAATTTCTAAGGAGGAGGGTTCCAAGACTGGTCTTCTAAGAAATTCATCAGTAGAGTCCTATGGCTAGACCCTAGGCTATTCAAAAGAGAGACTAGACCTCGATTAAAAGTGAGGTCAACAAAGCCACATAAGATCGAAGGATCTTCTGTACTGAACGTTATCGATTAAGGCATATGATAAAGCCCTCTTCTGAATCTGATGTGTTGCTGATTTGTCTTCTGGTAACCTTCCTTTTTGCAAATATTCTGTTTCCGGCTAATGCCAATCTTCTGTATCATCTGACACTGTAACTTCCATCTCTTCTTTTCCAACTTTGTGCAACTTTTTGAGGTCGATCTACATCAAAACCTAACATCCTTGTATTGTAACGTCTATGGAGTCTTCTTGTGAACATGAAAAGTCTTTAGCAAGTTTAGCTAATGTGTCTGCATAGGCATTGTTCGCTCAGGGAGTCCTATAGAACGTCACATTGGGAATCTGTTCCAACAATTTCATCATATACTTATGGTATTCTTCTAATCTTTGATTCAGAATCTTATATTGTCCTGCCACCTGCTGTATAAAGAGTTGTGAGTAGCCATATATGGCGATGTTCGTTATTTCCATTAGTATTGCTAATTCCAAACCGGTGATTAGAGCTTCATATTCTGCCTCATTATTTGTGCACGGCTCTGTTAGGTGGTAGGAGAATCTTAACATTCCCTGATCTGAAGTCACGAAGATCAGACCAATTTCTGCTTTGCCGGATATCACTGTCTGTTGTCCTTCATCTCTTCTGGCTGATGAGGCTCCATCGAAGTACATTTCCTAATGTCTGGCACTGGGTTGTTCTGCTTGGAATATCTGTTTGTTTGGTAGTTCGTCGTTGAGTGGGGACCTAGCTGGCAGTGGGTGCGCTGCGAGAAAGTTGGCAAGAATCTTCCCTTTGATAGCGTGAAGGGGCACAAAAGTTGTGTCAAATAGTATCATTCATCACCTTGCTAAACGTCTGGAAAGTATTGGTTGGGTCATCAAATATTGCAACAAAACTTTTGAGATTAGGTTGACCTTATGAGACAACATGTAATGTCTAAGTTTTTAAGCGGCGAAAACCAAAGCTAGACAATGTTTCTCAATAGGAGGATACTTTAACTCTGTCAGTATTAAACATCGACTCAAGTAATAGAGTGTGTTTTTCTTACCCTCATCATTGACTTATGCAAGTAAGGCTCTGAGGGAGTCGTCTAAAGCCGTGGTATAAAGTATCAACGGTCTACCTGGGATAGAGGCTTCCAAAATAGGAGGTGTCATTAGGTTTAATATCTTCGAAAGCCCGTTTTCATGGCTCTCCCCAAATGAATTTGACATCTTTTTGAAGCAACTTTTAAAAAGGTAGACACCTTCCTGACAGATTAGATATAAAGCGTCTTAAATATGCCAATTTACCTTGAAAGGAAAGTAGTTGCTTCAAGATTTTGGGAGGAGGCATTTCCAAGATAACTTTAAATTTATCTGGGTCGATTTCGTTTCCCCGATGACGGACAACAAATCTTAGAAATTTTCTAGAGGTGACACTAAAAGCACACTTTAAGTGATTCATCATAAGATTGTATTGTCGTAATCGTTCAAATATGATCCTTAAATCATATAAGTGGTCATTTTTCACTTTGCTCTTAATGACCAAGTCGTCCACGTAGCATTCCACTAGGTCGTGAATGAGGTCATCAACGATCTTCGTCATTGCTCTTTGGTAAGTTGCTCTGGCGTTATTTAACCCATACGACATCATAGTGTAGCAGTAAATCCCGATCGGAGTTCTCAATGCTGTAAATGTTGCATTTTTTTGGGGCCATCTTGATTTGGTTGTAACCCGTTAATCCATCCATGAATGATAAGATCTCGTGTGTCGACGCAATGTCCACCATTAATTCCGGTATTGCAACGAAAACTCATCATTTGGACATGCCTTGTTTAAATCTCTAAAGTCGACACAAACTCGTATATGTCCATTCTTCCTTTTAACTAGATCAACATTTAGCTAACCATGTCAAATATTGTTCATCCCGGATGAAGTTAACATCTATTAATTTATTTATTTCTGTTGTAACCTGTTGTTCTATTTTGAGGAACATTCTTCTGGGAGAGCTCACTTCACTAGTGTTGTATTCTGATCCACCCCAAGTTGGTGAACTGCGACTTCTGAAGATAGTCCTGGCATTTCGTCATAGTTTCAGGCAAAACAATCTTTGAATTCTGACAATAACATGATCAGATCCATAGATTCCACTTCACTGAATAGTGAACTTATAAAAGTCGGTTGGAGCTCCACCTCTATCCCGAGGTTGATTTCCTTTAGCTCATTCACTTTTAATTCGATTTCTTCTTCAAATTCTATCAGGGCATCATCTATCGGTTGTTCTTCGAATTCATCTCGAATGTCTAGGCAATCTTCTTCTGTCTGGCAGTAACAACCATGCAAAATCCCGAGTCATCGACAAGTCCAATCGTACCAAACCCAAGACCTTCTTTTGAATTGAGTTTTTTTTCTTTTGTATTCCATAATTTTCAAATGATTGTAACTTATCTTTTGGCATTTGCTTCGGCACATATCCTTTTTGAATTAATTTCTATACACACAGCGAAAAGTAACCAAAAGGTAATTCCATTAATTCATTAAAATCATTTTCTTCAAGAGTTACACATTGATCGGTTTAAAACCACCATTATGGACTTCCTTGATCTCCATACTCTCAATCTTTTAAGGATGGATCAAAGTTAGGTTCATGGCTTGAACATAATTGTTAATTTGATCACACATTGACTCATACTCATTATTCTCTATGTCTTCCAAAGAGATCTCAAACTGAGGTTTCTTTTGACTTATCATCATTGTTTTTTCATTCAATTCATCCTCTTCGGAGCTTCTTCTATGTCAATGATGATCGCTAGCTTCGTCCGTTCAACAATCTAGTGAGTTCTCTCTAGCCCGCGTCCCCAGCCCCGACCTCGGATGTGTGGGCTAAAAGAACCACCACCAACTTGTTTTGAAGGAGTGGTGGGAGATCGTTAAAGTAGAGGTGAATGGTTCCATTCTTATGATGTTTCTGAATCTTCAGTCTCATTTGGCACACATATTGTTTTCTTCTGGGGAGCGTAGTATGCTATGTCATCATGGATGCCAATTTCATGTATTGAGAACGGTTGTAAATCTCCATTGATGCAATGTTCTTGTCCATCTTTGTAGTACTTAATGCATTGGTAAAGCGACGACGTGACCATATTATACTCATGAATCCATTGCCAACCAAGCAGGGTGTTGAACGAAGTATTTGCATCGATGACATGGAATTTTGCATTTGTTTTAGATTTCCAACTTTCATTTGCAGTGTTATAGATCCAATGGCTCTTTCTCCTTTCTAGTTAAATCCTCTTAACATCATTTTGTATGCGGAGAACTCTTGTGTGTCGATGTCCAAGTAAGCTAATGTCCGTAAGCTCATTAGGTTAAGCGAAGCTCCAGGATTTACGAACACTCTGGAGAGCACAAACCTGTCGATGATGATGGAAATGTAGAGCGGATGGTTGTGATCAGCAGTACCGAGTAGCAAGTCTTTATCGATGAAGTTTACGTCAGGCTATCCTTTCAACGTACAAACTCCTCCTGAGGATGTGCTTGCCAAATGTGCTAAGCAAATGTCTGGATCAAGTAGAGCCTTGACCAGATTTTTTCTCATCTCCTTTGACAGGATCAGAGCGTCGTAAATGCTTAGTTTGGCTGGCAACTTTCTAATAGGTGCTAATTCATTGTAGTCCACTTTATTTGAATTTCCAAACACATTTTGAATCTTTACTTCTTCTATTGCTGGAGGTAATTCTTTTTGGGTAATTATATGTTTTCCTTTATCTACTGGAACAATCCTTGGTGGTAGTACCCTTCCACTTCTTAAACGTACTCCTTGGCGGTGCTCCTGACGTTGTAGCTAATTCTTCTGGTACCGCTTTCATATATGAGAAGTCCAAGTTGATGGCAAGTGGAGTTCCTATGCATTTGAGGACTAGCTCCTTGCTTCCCGTACTGTCATAACCGGTGTTGTCGATATCTTCTTCATTTTCATCAACGTTCTCATCGGGAATTAGCATAATTTGAGGATCATTTTGGGAATCGAAAACAGGGTTAGATAGGTTTTGATTAGTTACGTCATCACTAGAGATAGTAATAACATAGCCAAAATCATTTCTATTATCATTATGAGACCCTAGAGGGGCATAAAGATAATTGTACAAAGTCAGGGGTTCGAGGATTTTCATCCTCGAATCTGAGACAATCTAATAGAGGCAGCCCCTATCCTAGCCAATGTGCTATCATCCTTAATTTCATTTGTGATTTTCTTCTTCCTCCTTTCCCTTTGTGGAGGTCTCCTTAGTGAAATCTCTGTCTTAGGCTGGGCTGGTGGCCAATTCCTGGCATTGGCTTTCCTTGAAGTGGACTGGATCTGATCTAGGGCTCTCTTGAGTTCGTTCTAAATCATACTCCACCCACCCTTGCTGGCATAAGGGTCAATCAGAGAGATTGTCTTGGACGAAATCATATTTGCAGAACCTCTTTTAGGTTCTTTCAAATATAATTTTGGTATCGTTATATTTTCTTCCTTGTAATTCCTCTCGAGCCAATCCTTAAAACTAAAGCAACTTTCTATTGTATGTCCGAGTAACATGTGGTAAGACACTCTTTTGGCTTTTTCAGCTCGGGCAATCTGAACTCGGGCTTCTTCATCAAATTTTTGAACATTTGTGACACATCATCGTCTTTGAAGGAGTAGTTTCTGCGTAGCCGTTCTGACATTGTTAGACCCTATCGTCCATCTGTCTTGTACGGTCTCTGATGCTGACTAGCCTGAACAATATGTTGTGGATGAGGCTGACCATATTATTGAGATTAACTATATTTGTGGAGGATGACTATGCTGCTGCGGCGAGTACTCAGCTTGAATCCTCATCGGTTCTTTCCTTTGTTAACCATTGCCACTACGCTAGATCTCTTCTCATATGCTTTGATCGGTCTTGTTTCCTCTGCTTTCTCTGTAGACTCCATATGCTTAACTTCCTCTTGTAAACAGCTTGCCTTGCTAAGTAGTTTCCTGAAGGATTTGATGGTGAGACCCTTAAGTATGAAAGCCATTGGACCGTGGATACTCTTGAGTAGTATCTCGATCGCGTGTTGTTCCTGTACCTGGGGCTTACACTTCATGCTTAAGTTTCTCTATCTCAAAATGCAGTCAACCAAAATCTCGACTGGCTTCTGTCGCTCCACCATGAGATATCCTATAGTAATGTGGTGTTGCGCACCGGTGAATCTTTTCATGAACATGTTTTCCATTTCTGCGAAGGTCTTCACAGATCCGTTGGATATTTCTTCATATCAGTTGAAAGCTATCCTTGATAAGCTACTGACGAACTGTCAAAATAATAGAGCTTCACTTCCTTCTATATTGCAACAACTGGCTCTGAAGTGTGTCGTATGCTGACGAGGGTTGTCTGTCTCATCAAACGTTTTGAAAGTCGAGGGCCTTTTGGGTATAGTACGGCATCAAACTCTTACGGGTAGGGTCTACTCTTTGAAACTGATGCTCCACCTTTTGACTGAGCCAGGACCTCCCAAACTTGTTGTTCAACCATCTGCTTGATATCCTTTTCTAGTAGTCTCGGAGTTGAATCCTTTCTTGGCAGTTTGTCTTCATTGGTAGAAGGCACTTCCCTTCTTTCATCTGTAATGTGTATAACTTTGGGCTGTTTAACTTTCGGAGATGCTGTTGGTCGTGACTATGACTATCCATGTAGTGCGGCCATGGCGATCATGGCGGTAGTCATCTCCTCCATCTTCTTTTCTAGACGATTGATTCATCTCTTGTCAAAATGGCCCTTTAAAGCTCGTTTGCAACGTTCTCCTCACTAGGAGCATCGAGCGCAGATGCCGTGGAGCTAGTCTTAATGACATTAATTTCCATGAACTCTTTGTTCATGTAATCTGACAGGAAGTAATCTTCATCCTTAATATCGAACCCTCATTGTTTGGCTAATTCTGAAATCTTTGCATGGAGCTTTCAAACTTTATCATTGACTGTTTTCTATTTAATTAACTTTAGATCTTTAGGCTTCCCTCGACTATCACTTTTTTTCGCAACTAACTCAGAAGCAACGACAGTAGTGGCAACGGGAACATCGAACCCATGATCCATTTCGTGATCCATAGACTTCTCGAAGCGTACTGGTGCAACGACCTTCGGTAACCACACTTCCTCTTAAATGTCAGCACCCTGAGACAGAGTGCCTCGGCGGGGACATCAGAGTGGTGAGGAGAAGTGTGCTCCCTAGGGTGTAGACCATGTACATAGGAAAACAATCCTCTCCTATTCTTCTTCTTCTTAAGTTCCTTATAATTATCGGCAGATGGTACTCTCTGACCCAGCCGAGACTTAACCGATCTGTGCATTGCAGTGTCAGAACGGTGACAGTATCATCTGTAGTAGTGGTAGCGGCCTTAACTCGTTTTCCCAAATGGTGTCTAATGGGAACTCGAATGGGTCTTTCTATCTCAAAATTTCACTCTTTATTTCGGGAAATATTGCACATCCCATCTTCTTGAGGAGCTTAGCAATGGAACATCCCTCATTTTCAGCTAATCTTTGGAAGATTGTGTGGATTGTGTTGGTCATTCCCTCACCTCCTCACGACCGCGGGGTGATGGTAGAGTAGTAGCAATCTGGTGAAGGCTTCCGTCTTTCGTACCAACTAGTGGAACCTACTTCCACGAAGGAGAGGAGAGGTCTCTGGTAAACTGAGTTCCTCCTGGTGAGAAATCTCATCAATCACTGTCTAACTTGTAGTTTGTGACCTTACTGTTTTAAGAATTTTACGACTGTGGTTCCTCCTTTACGACCTGGTCGGTGGAAGAACTTTGGAGCCGGAACCGATCTCGAAGACTGACGGCTGGGTGAGGAAAACATTATCAGTATTTTCTTCATACAGAATTCTCTTTCCCTTAGCAGATGAGAAGGTAGGTGTGGTGACGGTAAAACCAGTAGCAGTGAGGGTAGCAACTCTCCTAAGCACAGAGAGGATTGAATTGACGGGGGTGGTAGCAACCTTTATCTTCTTAGCAGAAGGGAAGTTTTGTTGGGAGTTTAGACCAAACATAGTAGACGGTTCTTGAATTTCAGGGGAAGCAACTTTCACAACATCGAATGGGGCTTTTCCGAGCACAACTTCAAACTCACTAAAGCCAGTCCCAAACTGGATCATTGGCGCAGCTAGACGAAACCCTCGGAAGGAGGGAAAGTTGTAAGAGAAAGTGAGCGTATAAGTCAACATCGTGACTGTTTAAAGAAACATTCTGAAAGTTAGCGATGGCCTAAACCCTTATAATCATAGTTCAAACACTATGAAGAAGGTCGCTCCGTGACTGGGCACAATTTCATTTTATTTAATTTGATTATTAGTATTTTATTATGTTTTTTTTATTTCATATATTCTGATTTAAAAAGGAATGATTCAATCTACCGATGGCAGGCTTGAACCCTTGTAGGAACAAAGAGGAGGTGAAGTATGGGAACCCGTCCGGAATCCCCTTCACAACGCACACTACCCTGAAGAAACTTGTTCACTGACCCTCGATCCGCAGCAACGCAGTAATTTATGCTATCAAAAATATGTTATAGTCAATACTTTGACTCAAATAATAATAGCGGCTAGTGTATATAAATATAAATTTATGGAAAATATTTTACACACTAGGGGTACGACGCAAGTATACGTATCACTTCAAGTAATATAGAGCTTTAAATAAAGACCTCAGTATCAATCCCACGAGGAGGATTATAGATTTTTTTTAAATATTTTGATTTTCTTTTTATGTATTTCTTTTAAAGTTAAAAATTTGATATTTAATTTACTAGATGCAGAAATAAAGCAGTAATAAAGTAATGATTAATATAAATAAAAATAAACAAACAACTTTCTTCCTTTCAATTAATCCAAGACTTTTTAGATAATGTAATATTCATGGAGAATATAAATTTATGGTATTGTGCCAAATAGAAGCATTCATATTCTTTAACTTCGCTCGATAATATAAAGAACATTGGCTAATTTATAGATCAGTTCTGGATGTATTGTTAGTAGAATGGGTTAATCTAGGCTCACACTACTAGATGTCCAAGGGTGGCTATGTTCGGCCCTACTAGTGACCATTTCCTTCTCTATAAACCAAATTACAAGAATTTAGTCTGTCACTCTAAAAACTTATCAATTCTACGCCTATTAAATAATAACTTCCTATTTATTTGCACTTCACCTTGAAACCCGCGCAAGGCCTTCGACTACCCAAGGATTCATGTGATATCTACAAGTTAAGAATTCATCTCCTTCTAGGTCTCAAAACTCTTCAATGATTTTAACAATTTAAATGGCCAATTTAAATAGTAAATTAAGATCTAGTATTAATATCATCACACTGTTTAAAATATATATATAGTTTTTAATTCTCCAACAAATTTTATATTATCTTATTTATCTTTTCATATTTGAAAGGAGAAAGAAAGGTAATTACTCAGAACAAATTGAATTTAAATAGCAAAACATATAAATAAAACTTTAAATCAAAATAAAAATACTTATCTCAAGTGTTTCTCCAACTGAACCTCTAAATCCTTCTGACTCCAAAGTAAATAGACTTCAAAAGCACCGACTTTTCAAATACTCTTAATACAAACTCTAAAATAAACTCTCTAAATAATAAAAGAAACTATAAATATGGCCCTTAAAATATTTCTCTAATTTCTCTCTCTAAATGGAACTATGGGGCTAGGTTGGGCGTTGATGGTTTTTGGTTGGGTTGTGGGCGGTTTATGGGCATTTTTCTCTGAAGGAGTAGCCTCCTATTTATATGCTTCAAGAGTTGCCTTGAGGTACCTCTTCAAAATGTGTCCATGTTCAATGAATCTTCTAGAAGGTGTGTCTGGCGCATAGGCGCCGAGATGCAGCGCCTAGGCGCCGGACTCTGCGTCCAGGTTCTTCGCACCTCTTCACTTTGGATCGCACCTCTTCGTGATCCTAACCGTTTCCGAGCATCCAAATACAATGTATCACATGTCCTATAATCCAGGAATAATCGTCGATCTTCTAGATGGTCCGATAACCGCTAACACCGTCAAAATAACCGTCTAAAAGTCATCAAAAATCTTACGAGTTACGTATCGAGCGGGTGCTTAGGCGCCGGATTACGGCGCTGGCGCCGAGACGATTATTTTGAAAATTTTGCATTTTTGGCTCCATTTTTGCTCCTTTTTCATCTTTTTTTCTTCTTGGACATTTTTGCATCACCTACATCCAAAACACAAAAATACCTTTCATTAAAACATAATATCCTTAAAAATTTAATAAAAATCAAGGCATAAAAATAGGTGTTTTTTTCATGGATCATTCACCAACACACCTATTGGGGGTTCGACCCCATAAAATCAAGAAGAAACCTAAAGATTTCTGAACCTCTCTATTTAAGAATGGTTAAACAGATGGTCTTGAAATTGAGGGGAGTTGGATCATACTTTCCCAAGAAAGAAATGGGTAAAGTATATCAATAAAAGAATGGTAATATGGTTCATAAGAGACATGAGCACATTACCGATATATAAATATAGCATTTCCTTATCTCAATGAAGAGATAAACCAATCCCCAACAGAGTCATCAGAAAAACTGTCGGTGCAGAAAGTTGTTGGGGGGTAGTTTTAATTTATGTAACAATATATATATATATGTATATATATGTATATATATATATATAATATATAAATATATATATTAGGAAAATATCATTTTGATTTTAAAAATATGAAATCAAAATGATCCCATATAATCAATAGTTTAAATAATCGAGCACTTCACTACAAGCCATGTATCTATCCCGAAGAATGTATGCATGACTTAGTGGTGAGGCTTGATCAAATAAACTAAAGACTTATGACATCTGTTTGGTCTGCGAACCATTTATGTTGACCGACAATTTACCCTATATAATATGAAAGAATTAGATAGGTTTTATATTAATATAAGGTCTTTAAGTTTTCTATAAGGGCAAGCCTCTATAGTTAATTACATCTTAGATAACCGAAGACACCTAAGAAACTCTTGTTATAGATCAGGAAATATTATTTTCATGACTTCCAAAAGGTAGGGTTCTTCAAGAAAATATGATAATGGGAAATTCCATAGGCGAGTAGCTCAAATTGAAGAGGTGCGAAGAACTGGACGCAGAGGAAAATAAGACTAAGGGAAAGACATAGATCCAAGAAAAATCTCGGTGTTTTCCTAAACTATCCTATGACTTGGCTTTAATTTGAGTTATTTATTTAATGTTTCATCCTGCCAATTTAATTATTTAGGGCTTACATTCACTTGATATTGATCATGTGAATAGCTTGGAAGATAGGAGGATGTTACATCAGATGACAACCTCGGAACCTAAGACGAGTTAGGGCTTATATTGCACAAAGTGCAAAGGCCTAAAGAGATAAAGTGAGGGTTTATGCTGCCTTAGTCTAGCTACTTCAAAGTCCTATGGCTTGTTATTTATTTCTAATGAGTTTTAGTATTGAAGATGGCCGTGTTGCCCACTGTGCAAGCTCTAAGCTCCTCGTCGTAGCCGGTTTAGTTTAAAGAAATGTCAAATTGAGGAGAAGAGAGAGGTAGCATATTTTGGAAATGTTTAAATTGAGATTTCTTAATATCTTATTAGGGGAATATTTAAGTTGACTATAGTGACACCGGTTAGGATCCCACGGTTCCCTCATTCCGGCACTACTATTTTCTTCAGATTCACTTAGTCCAAATGAATTTACTAAACTCAACTGAGTTCCATACTTTCATTTAGATCATAGGAAATCTCGTTAGCAGTCATAGGTTACATCCTCTGAGGTATTCTAGATCATCCGATAGAGGTATTTTAATGGAGTTTCACTTGTGATTTTTGGTTTTTTTGTGATTAAATTTTGAGTTGTCTTACATTTTGATTGTTGTGGCAGTGAAGTTGATTTTTGTTTTATTTTTATTTTAGTTTTGTTTTGATTTTGTGATTATCCTAAAATTTTTTGTTTTCATGCAGGGTGATATTATTGTTTAGCATGCAAGCTTGTGGACAAGAAAGGTATAATAAATGAAGTACAGAAAAGAAGGTACTATAAAACATAAAAGCATAACTGTCAAGTTGTCGGCATATTTTTAGGTTATGTGATATTTTAAAAGGGGTCGCCTAACAGAAGTTGTCGGCGAATTTTTTAATTTAATTTACATATATATATAATTTGAAAAGTAGTGTTTTGATTTTGAAAATAATTTTAAAGAATTTTAAGATATGAAATCAAACCGATCTCACATCCCAAATAGTTTATATAAACGAGCACCGCGCCGCAAACCGTGTATCTATCCCTAAGGATAGACACACTGCTTGACGGTGGGGCTCGGTTAAATAAACTAGAAGATTTGCGACATCCGTTTGGTCTGCGAACCAATTTTATAAGCCGACAAATTCCCAGCTTAATATGAAAACATTAAACGGGGTTTATATTACTCAGGTTCTTTAAAATTCCTATAAGGGCAAGCCCCTATAGTTAATTACATCTTAAGTGACGGGAATCACCTAAGAAAACTCTCGATAATAATCAATAATTACGCTCTCAAGAATTTCGAAGTTTAAAGTTTTCGAAAAGTTGAATTTTTGAAATTTCAAAAGGGATTAGCTCGAATTTGGAACATTTTATTTTGGAAATTCAAAGGAAGAAAAGTAGGAGAAATTACGGATCCGAAGCGGACTTCGGTAATTTCCCGACTATCCTATTGTTTGGCTTGGATTTAGGAAAGTCCTAATGTTCATTTAATGTTTTAATCTTGCCAATTTTAGTTAATTAGGGCTTATATTTATATGATAGAATCATACAAATTGCACGGAAGATATGAGGGTTTATGTCGTATCGGACGACTACCTCGGAGTCCTAAGACCGGTTAGGGCTTAATTTACAATGCAAATGCCTAACGAAGAGTTGAGGATTTATGTTGCACTAAGGCAAACTACCTCGAAGTCCTATGGCTTTGTTGTTTAATTCTAGGAAAGTTTTCTTGAAGTAGGTTCAAGTTTTTGCGACGACGATGGCCGTGCTTTGCCCACCATGCTCCGAGCTCCTTGTTGTTGCGAGAGGTTTAGTTTTAGAAATCATAAATCAAGGGATGAGAAAAGTGTTTTGGTTTAGAGAACTCTTAATTTCCAAGTGTTTTTTGTGTTTTAATTAAAACAAATCTTAAAGTTGATTATAACGACACCGGTTAAGATCCCACGGTTCCATCCTTCCGGCATCATTATTTTTATCGGATTCACTTAGTCCGGATGAATTTGCTAAACTCAACTGAATGAGTTCCACACTTTCATTTAGACCGTGGGAAATCCCGTTAGCAACACGTAGGTTACATCATCCGAGATATTCCCGATCATCCAACAGGACGTTTTAATTTAGTTGTAATTGTAGTTTTGTGTTCTGTTTGTGATTAAATTTTGAGTTGTCTTATATTTTGAAATGTTGTGGAGGTGAATTTTATCTTGTAGTGTCTTTTAATTTAGTTATGGGTTTCGGTTTTGGTTTACGTCCTAAAGGTGTAGGTTTTCATGCAAGCTGTTGTTTATCATGCAAGAAAAATAAGTGCGATGCGATTAAATAAATTGCAATAAAATAAATTGCAATAAAATAAAAGCGTACCGGAGGGTCTTCCCGTCATCCCAAAGCTGCACTTAAAACACAATTTAGAGCATTTAAGCATTCATAGCAATTTCCTAGAGTAAAGCTAAGGGAAAGGGTTATGGTTTTCTACCAAGTTCCTAATCCTATAGCTAGTCATTTCCTATGACGTCTAGGTTCTTTGTGTTTGAGGACGATTTTCTTCATCAAAGAATAACTAAGTTCAATTGTTCTTATAAATATCCTATCATATTGAGGAAGTGCTTAGGAAGGGTCCTAAACATCTTTTCGATATTTCTAGGATTGTTTTAAGTCCAAATGAATTTAGTTATATAAATGAATCGATCGTCCGAGGTTTTCGATTTTTGTTAACTTGCTCGATGAACTAGGACATTTGAATATCCTATAAGTGAAGTAACATTTCATTTTATATTCTTTTTAGGAGTTATGATAGTAAAAGCTCCTGAAGGCAAAATGATACTTAATGATTCGTGATGCGATTTTAAGTTCAAATTAATGATTTAAGTTTGGAATAGTGTTCAAGTTATTTTAGATTTATTTTTGAGTTCTTTATGTCTTAGGTGATGTTATTTAATTCAACTTAATTCAATTTAATTTAATTTAATTTAATTTAATTTAATTTAATTTATTTAATTTAATTTAATTAATTTATTTATTTAATTTTATTTATTTAATTTAATTTAATTTAATTAATTTATTTAATTTAATTTAATTTAATTTAATTTAATTTTATTTATTTAATTTAATTTATTTAATTCATTTAATTTAATTTAATTTGTTTATTTAATTTAATTTAATTCAACTTTTAATCTTAATTTAATTTAATTTAATTTTAATTTAATTCAACTTTTAATCTTAATTTAATTTAATTTAATTTTAATTTAATTTACTTAATTTAATTTAATTTTTAATTTAATTTAATTTAATTTAATTGAAATTTTTGAAAGAGTTTAATGATTTAATTTTAGTTTAATGATTAAGTCTTTTAATATTTTAAATTTGAGTTATCATTTTAATTAAGAGTTGAATATTAATGAGATGATTAAATTTAGGGATTTTTAAATTAAAGAATAAATCTCTTCCTAATAATATCCCTATTTTAATAATTCCAATTTTATTATTCTTCCAAATTTAATCAATTATTTAATTAAAGTTTAATCATTTTAAATTGCTTAATGGGTTTCTACCCTTCAATTATTAAATTTCAATCATCCAAATCAGGTTAGGATCAAATATTTTACTTGTTAATTTTTTATTAAACCTAAAGTTTTAATTAAGGGTTAAAATTTTAATTACCATTTTGCCCTTTAAGCCTAATAATTTCATAACTCACTAAATTGAACCCAAATGAACTTGAAATTTTTATGTGACTTCACTCATATGTCAATAAAGACATGAGAGGAGAAAATGTGATTTTTCTGTATTTAATTTATTTATATAATTATTTTTAGTAAAAAGTAGAGATTTTCAAGGAAAATTTGATAACATGACCAAGGGAAAGTTTCTGTCCTTAAGAAAATTAGGAGACATTTCTAATGACCACAGGACCACTTGGACCAAATTTTGTAATTTTTTGAATTATATTTTATTTATTAGAATTATTTTAAGTTCTGGAGTATTAATTAATTTAAAAATAAAATAAATGTTGAAAAATGAATTTTATAATTTTTAAAATTCTCTCTGATATCAAGGATTCCAGAGAACTAAATTTTACAATTTTCTGATTTTTCTTTGATTTATTATAATTATTTTGGTGAAAATGCTAGAAAATACATTTTTTAATTTTAAAATTACCCTAGAGCTTTAAAATTTAATATCTCACTAAATAGACCTAGGAAAAATATGGGATTTGTTCCTAAGTGATTAAAATTTAAAATGTGACATTTTGGTGAATTTTATTATTTTTGTGATTTTTATTATTTTTTAATTATTAAAAATATTAAAATAATATTAAAAATCAACTTTTTTAGAAAATTTAAATTTTAATTTTCTTAAATTCCCCTGATATCAGAGAGACTCCAAAACCAATTTGGTGAATTTTTGAAAGATATTTTGAAAGTTATGAATTTTTAAAGTTTAAAATGACTAAGTGGCTTAATCAACCCAATTAGTGGGGCTAACCAAGTCCAATTGACCTCAAATTTTTATGGTGGGTTCCTCTGATCCTAAAGGTCAGTGGAGAATTGATTTCAAGTCAATTTGATGTATGGTTAGCTCTAATTAATTAGAGACCTATTTTGGGTGTTTAAGCCGATTAGGGTTATTTTAAGTGAATTAACTCGAGTCCTATTTTTCCTAGTGTTCTCCGGTCATAAGGAACATCACCAAATTTTCATAGGATTTATTACACAACATGCTATTTATTGGAATTAAAATACTCTAAACGGTGACATGAATTTGAAAAATCAATAACTCTTCATAGGGATGGCCTCTGACTTTGGAAAATTCAGGGAATGTTCCCAAATTCAGAGGCTTCAAAAGCCCTATGGTCTCATGCTATGGTGAATTGTATGAATGCATGGAGAATTAAAACAATGCAGGGAGTAAATAATTAATTAAAAATAAAATACTTGGACAAAATTAATTAATTTCTTTTCCACATTATTCTCCTCTCGTTCACTGAGCAAGAGGATATTTTTATTTTATTTTTATGATTTTCCTACACAAAGTTATGAATTTTTGAAGTTTAGGGAATTAAATAAATAGAAAATACCCCTAATTTTCTACTTATCCACGCGGCGCCAGCGAAACATCGGCAGCTCCGAAGTGCCGCGTGGCGCGCTCCCATTCGACGCCGCCATCCGCGTCAGCGCTTCCGGGACCCGCTGTATCGCTCCGTCCTCTGATCCGACGCGATCCTGGCCGTCCGTCCGCGCGTGTATTAAATGGACGGCATCCGTTCATCGTCCCCAAGTGTCCTCACACGAGAGCCGTCCACACTAAATCCTTAATATCTCACTCGATACTCAATGGATTTTCACGTTCTTATGCTCTATGGATTCGTCTTGAAGAGACGAACATATCTATACGGTTATCATGCATTGAAATTAAGGCATTTGAAATGGAGAATCTCCAGAAGCTCGGGATGAAGAATTAGTTCATACCTTTGCTCAGAGAAGTGTGGCTTCGATCTGAGAGTTGTTGCACCTTCGATTGGATCCCGGCAAGCTCCGGATGAAGTCTCCCGGTCCGGTGAATTGTCTAGATGTGATTTCGACCAAGCCCGATCACAAAGCTTGGAGGCCGGAGCAACCGGGTGGCTCGGAGATGGGGCTTTTGCTTGGTGGACACCTTCCCTTGGTGCGGTGAAGGTGTAGATCCAATCAATTTGGGGATTGGCTCACTTGTGGAGAAGTGTCCTGGTTTTGGGTGGAATTTCAACTCCGAAATTGAGCTCGCGAGAGAAGAAATGGCGGGGGGATCTCACTGGGGATCAAGTGCTCTAAGTATGGAGAATGATGCGGAGCAATTTTGGCGAGTTTCGGTAAGGTCCGGTTCAGCACCTCTTCATGGCCGAGAGGGTGAGGGGTTTAAATAGGAGAGGTTGGAGGGCCTCCGGGGGAGTTGAGGGCTGGGATCGGCTGCTCTTAGCATGTGAAGAACAGCCATGGTGACCATTGGGCATGGGGCGGCTCGACGAGGAGAATTCCAAAGTTTGGCTCCTCCCGAGGTCTCGGCCATGGTGTTTTCCGGCGACCCGGTGGCCGGCCGGCGAGCATGGGTCACCCTCAGGTCCAGGTGGGTCAGGGTTAGAGGTTTGTGCAATCAATTAGCATTGGCCATGTGTAAAGGATTTGATTTAGATGGAATGGGGGCATGGCTAAATTTGGACCTAAATGGGTCAACCCCCCATTTGGGCTAGGTGCACCACCCAAGGCCTGGTTTTGGCTGAGGGAAAAGTGATTTGGCTCGGCATAATCGGTAGGGTCAAGTCACCATCCAAGCACAATTAGGCATAAGCATGGTTAAGGGGAATCATGGGAGTGGTTAATCACCTTTAGGAATTAAGGAAAGAGTCTCCTCCTTTTGCCCAAAATGGCATGGTGACATGTAAAGAGGTTCTCATGGCTTGCATATGGCTTGTGCATGGCTCCATGGCTCCATTTGGCTTGGGAAAAGGTTGGGTCAATTTCATAAAAATGGGTTTTAAGAATTTTGGATATTTTGGTGAAAATTTGTATGAAGCTTAATTTGGAATGGTTTAATTGATGATTTTGAAACTTAGGGGTGATTTTGATTAAATGGATGATGAAAGGAAGTGTCATGTGGGCTTTGGATGAATTTGGGCTTTTGAATTTGAAGGGAGTGGGCTTTTAGGAAAGTTTAAGGGAAATGGGCTTTTAGGTTTGAAAATGAATTTATGGATAGAAATTTTGTAAAGAGGTTGGGCCAAATAATTGTTGAGTTTGGTTTAGGGATGTGTCATGAGTGGTTTGGGGTCAATTTGGTGTGATTTGGACTTGAATTGGTTTGAATTTGGGTTTAATTGGTAAGTGGGCCTATGTAGGTCAAATTGGGCTAACTTGGGCCAATGTTGGGCTAGAGTTGAAATTGATGTAAAATTAATGTTGGGAAATGTTTATGGGAGTGTTTCAAAGAGGTTTTGGCTTTGATGGGTTTTGATTTTGGGATTTGGGCTCATTTGGGCTAGGTTTGGGTTTAGGTCAAAAATGGGCCTTTTAATTTTGGGTTGAATTTGAGTGGGGTTTGGATCAAAATCTTGGGCAAATCATGTTAGTGTTTTGTTTATGGGGATGTCAAGGAAGGTTTAGAAAAGATTTGGGTTTAATTGGAATTGAATTGGGTGATTTTGGGCTAAGTTTGGGTCATGGGTCCAAATTGGGCTTTAAGGCCAAAAGTGAAATTGGATCCAAATGTCAATCAAATTAAGCTTGGATTTGGTCTAGATTGGTGTTGGGAATGTTGAATTGAAATTTAGAATTGAATTGGACCAGAATTTAGGTCAAATGGGTAGGTTAGGTTTGACATTGGGTTTACTTTAGGTTAAAATGGGTCGAATTGGGGGTTTTGATAAAAGTGGGGTAAATTGACAAAATTGGCCCATGGTGTAGTTGAACAAAATGAAATTGGGAATATTTGGGATTTTCTGGAATTTTCTGGGAATTTTCTGAATTTTTGGATTTTTTGGCTAGGAGGGGTATTTTGGGTATTTGGAGGGTATTGAGAGGTATTTTTGGAATTTTTGGTATTTTTGGCTATGGATGATCAATTTGAGTGATGTGGAAATGTTTGGGATTGGTTTTGAGGAATTTTGGGTGATTTGGAGATTTTTGGAAAATTTGGGTAATTTCAAGGGTTTTGGGTGGGTTAGGCGGGTGTAGGGTCCCGGGGGTCAAAAATTGAAAATTTGGAAAATTGAAGATTGGGTGAATGTAAGTGGAGTAAAATCATTTTGGTTGAGCCATGAAGCCATATCAAGCCCACATGAGCCATAAAGGGACTCATTTGAGGCATTCATCTATGTTGTTCCTAACCTCTTGCGCGAGGGCTTAGGGGTTAAGGACCATCCATGTGAACCACCTGCATGAGTCGGGAGGTCAAATTAGGTATGGGTGTGTTTTTAGGAGGTGTGTGAAAGTGTAGTGTATAGGTGTAGTGTGTGTGTAAGTCGGCCCTTCACCGGACCGAGCCACCTGGCAGGCGTCCTAAGGCCAAAGAGTCCTATAGGAACTCATCCTTTAAACTTCCACATTTGATTTCAACCCTCTAGGTGATTAGGGGTCTACGATCGAGTTTGTGGAGTTTGCGGGGAGTTAAGAAGTGGTTTGAATTTCTAAGTGGTGGATCCCAATTCTAGTCCTCTAAGATAGTCAAAGGAAAAGCCTAAGGCTAGATCCTAAGTACTAAAGAGAAGAAGAGAAGACCTCATCAAAAATGAGGTCAACACAAGTATTCTCGTTCCTCCACTTGAAACTTCAGTTTTTTCTGCAGCAAACATTTATAATTTACAGGAAAGTAAAAGCCGATAGATAGTTTCATCACAGACTTACAAAATCCTATGTCATAACTTGGTGGGTCCTATTTATTTCATTTCAGAGATGCATTCCTTTAATAAGTATAATAAGCTTAGTTGTCTTATAAAATGTCCAAAAGACTTGTGTGAAAAGATCTAGAAAATGCCTAGATATTTTACAACACTTTTGAAATTTCTTGAGTTTATTTGAACTTATCATACTCACTAAATGATTCATATATTTCATACCCTTATGCTCAACGAACATTAATGTTTAGGTCATCCAAAAAATGGGGTAATTATCGCTTGAAATTAGGGGGCAAGTTGATTTGTTGATGAACTTAGCTAAATTTAGTTTGGAAGTGGGCTTGTAGTGTTTCAAATGTGTTTGATATTAATTAAGCTTTCTTTTCTAAACCTCATTAATCAAACTTAATAAAGCCTAGCTCACTACTAAGCTCTTAAGACTTAAACATATGAGTGTAATTCTTATCAAAATATCAAAATATCTGATGAACATCATTTAGGAGTATCAAATTAGTGGATTATTGACATCCATAGTCAGCCCCTAACCTTAATGTACATTTAATTTTAATTATCTTCCAAACTAGAACAATTAGGGAAGTTACAATTTTACCATTTAATGTGACAAAAGTGATGTAAGTTTATACCATTTATCCCCTTTATGTTTCAATCGTTCAAATGGGTTGATTAATATCATTCCTTAACCATTTACCCCTTTAATTAGACCTAAATGTTAACTAAGGCTAAATTCTTCAAAATTACAACTTTTCTCCCTAAGGTCTTGATACATCATAATTAATCAAATTTAACTCAAGTGACTTTGAAATTTTTACGTTACCAAACTTATTGGTTAATTAAAACATCAGAGGATAAAATATGATTTTTCTAATTTTTAATTTAATTTTTATAATTATTTTCATGCAAAAGAGGAATTTTCAAGGATAATTTTATAACTCAATAAAAACACATTATTTATTTTTAAAAAAATTACTGGAGGTTCACCAAGACTAAGGGACCACTTGGACCAAATTTTATGATTTTTTGAATTTTAATTTAATTATTAAAATTATTTTAAATTTTGGAGTATTTATTAAATATAAAATATTATTTACATTAAACATTAGGTTTTATATTTTTAAAAAATCTCTCTGAGTTCAGAGAACTAAATATCATATTTGTGTAATTTTTATTTCAATTATTAGAATTATTTTAGTGAAAAATTAGGAAAAATATATTCGTAGGCTTTAAAAAAAACTATTTTTAACCCTTTAAAATTTAATATCTTTACTTAGAGGGTTAGGAAAATTATTTCAATTATTCCTAAGTGATTTTAAGGCAACTTAGAACATTTCCATCAATTTTATTAAATTTATGATTTTTATCAATTTTTAATTATTTAAATATTTAAAATAACCTTAAAAAATGAAGATTTTACTTTAATGCTAATTTTATTTTTCTTGTGTTCCTCTAATCACAAAGAACTCTCAAAACCAATTTGGTAAAATTTTTAGTTATATTTTAATTATTAAAATTATTTTATTGTCAAAAATACCATTTAAGTTGGAAAATCAAATTAGGTGATCAAATTAATTCCAAATGATTTCAAAATTTTTGTAGGTGTTCCTCTGATCCTATGCCACAGTGGAGAACTAATTTCAAGTCATTTACACTTATATTTATCCCAATTTAATTTTCTTTTTGTTTTAAGGTTTGGTGACCATTAGGGTAATATTTAGTGAGTTAAACCATATTATTATTTTCTTGTTGTCTTTTGGTCTTAGTGAACCTACCAAAATTTACTTTGCATTTTTTTTATCAATATTTTAGTTATTATGATTTTTATACCAAAATAGACATGATAACTTGAAAAATAGAGATCTCCTCATAGAGACCTCCCCTGACTTTGGAAAAATCAAGGATGATCCCTCATGATAGAGAGATCATGTCCCCAGCCATGGTGAAATGTCTACTGTAAATGGAGAATCATAATACTAAATACAATATTTAATTAATTTAAAATAAAATACACATCAAATAAACTTGAAAACATTTTTACATTGTTCTCCTCTGTTCACTGATAAAGAGGATGTTTTTCTTTTATTTTTATGATTTTTCTACACCAAGTTATGAATTTTTAAAGTTCTACTAATTTAATTAAATAAAAAATTCCATAATTTTCTAATTAAGTGACTCAGCGCCACGCAATCCTACAGCACGTCAAAGCCACACACGTCTCCATTTAATTGGGCGTCGCCCAGGCACAGCTCCACATGACCCACGCTTTATGTTAAGATCTTCTATCCGACGTGATCCTAACTGTCCAAGCGTTACACACTCGATCCAACGACGCCCCCTCCTTTGTCCCCCCAACTAGTGTGCACAGAGAACTGTCCATGGAAAACCCTAAGACCTCAGCCAAGACTCAAACAAATCACTTGAAGTTTGATCCTATGGACTCATCTAATTGAGATGAACCTATCTGTACAGCTAATGCACCATGAATACAATATAAATGCATGGAGAATCGAGATAGGCTTGGAATGAAGGGTGTATTCAATACCTCTGTCTGAGAGGAGAGGCCTCAATTAGATGTTTTTGGTAGCTTCGATTAGATCCAACGAGCCTCCAGATGAAGCCCCTTGCTGTGGTGAAAAGCCTAGACCTAAATTCGACCAGGGCTGATTTCAGGTGTTGATTAAAGTCCAGGTTAAAGGCTTTCTATGATGGAGTTTTAATGAGGGAGCTTCTTCTTTTAGTTTGGTGAAGGTGTGGGTGCAATTAAAATTGGATTTGGTGCACTATGGAGCTATGGTGGAAAGTGTTCTGATTTCACCTGGAATTTTAGTGGGGAAATTGGCTCTGGACAGTAGGGATTAAGCCTGGAAGACAGTGGGATTGCACTTAAGAGATCTCAGGGAAGATGTGGGAACAATTTGGTAGAGTTGCCTTAAGAAATTTCTAGTACCTCTTTTTGGCTGTGAAGAGCTCTATATATGGCCATGGCTGCCTGGTGGAGCTCAGGTCTTAGCGAAGGGTGGGATTAGTTGCTTAGATGGAAGTTGACCCTCGATCCGCAGCAATGCACCAAAAACTTGGTTTGCAATCGCCAAACAATGCAGTAATTTATGCTATCAAAAATATATTATAGTCAATACTTTGACTCAAATAATAATAGTGGCTAGTGTATATAAATATAATTTTATGGAAAATATTTTACACACTAGGAGTACTACGCAAGTATACGTATTGCTTCAAGTAATATAGGGCTTCAAAAAAAGACCCCAGCATCGATCCTACGAGGAGGATTATAGATTTTTTTTAAATATTTTTATTTTATTTTTATGTATTTCTTTTAAAGTTAAAAAGTTGATAATTAATTTACTAGATGCAGAAATAAAGCAGTAATAAAGTAATGATTGATGTAAATAAAAATAAGCAAACAACTTTCTTCCTTTCAATTAATCCAAGACTTTTTAGATAATGTAATATTCGTGGAGAATATAAATTTATGGTATTGTGCCAAATAGAAGCATTCCTATTCTTTACCTTCGTTCGATAGTATAAAGAACATTGGCTAATCTATAGATCAGGTCTGGATGTATTGTTAGTAGAATGGGTTAATCTAGGCTCACACTACTAGATGTCCAAGGGTGGCTATGGTCGGCCCTATTAGTAACCCTTTCCTTCTCTATAAACCAAATTACAAATATTTAGCCTGTCACTCTAAAAACTTATCAATTCTACGCCCATTAAATAATATCTTCCTATTTATTTACACTTCACCTTGAATAACCCACGCAAGGCCTTCGACTACCCAAGGATTCATGTGATATCTACAAGTTAAGAATTCATCTCCTTCTAGGTCTTAAAACTCTTCAACAGATTTTAACAATTTAAATGGCCAATTTAAATAGTAAATTAAGATCCTGTATTAATATCATCACAATGTTTAAAATATATATATATATGGTTTTTAATTCTCCAATGAATTTTATATTATCTTATTTATCTTTTCATAATTGAAAGAAGAAAGTAAAGTAACTACTCAGAACACATTGAATTTAAACAACAAAACATATAAATAAAACTTTGAATCAAAATACAAATACTTATCTCAAGTGTTTCTCCAATCGAACCTCTAAATCCTTCTGACTCCAAAGTAAATAGACTTCAAAAGCACCGACTCTTCAAATACTCTCAATACAAACTCTAAAATAAACTCACTAATTAATAAAAGAAACTATAATTATGGCCCTTAAAATATTTCTCTAATTTCTCTCTCTAAATGGAACTGTGGGGCTAGGGGACTAGGTTGGGCGTTGGTGGTTTTTGGGCCCTTTTCTCTGAAGGAGTAGCCTCCTATTTATTGGCTTCAAGGATTGCCTTGAGGCACCTCTTCGAAATGTGTCCATGTTCAATGAATCTTCTAGAAGGTGTGTGTGGCGCCTAGGCACCGGAATCTGGCCCCTAGGCGCCAGACTCTGCGTCCAGTTCTTCGCACCTCTTCACTTTAGATCAAACCTCTTCGCGATCCTAACTGTTTCCAAGCATCCAAATACAATGTATCACATGTCCTATAATCCAGGAATAACTGCCAATCTTCTAGATGGTCCAATAACCGCTAACACTGTCAAAATAACTGTCCAAAAGTTGTCAAAAATCTTACAGAATTCTGTATCGAACTGGCGCTTAGGCACCGGATTCGGGCGCCTAGGCGCCAGGCCAATTATTTTGACAATTTTGCATTTTGGCTCCATTTTTGCTCCTTTTTACTTCTTTTTGCTCCTTTTTCATCCTTGTTTCCTTCTTGAACATTTTTGCATCACCTACATCCAAAACACAAAAATACCTTTCATTAAAGCAAAATATCCTTAAAAATTTGATAAAAATCAAGGCATAAAAATAGGTATTTTTTTCATGGATCAAAATCCCCCAAACTTAAACGTTACTTATCCTCAATTAACCCGTTTTACTATATAAAATGTATAACAATTGGAATAAAAGGTAAATATTTAAGATTTCTTATAATTTTTGATTTTATAAAGGCTTTAGTAAATCATTAACCAAATTTAACTAACTAAGTTTAATTTTAAGAATTTAAAGAATATTTAACTACCAAATCATAAGATTTCAATAATTTTTCATTCACTTCGAAAATAATTGTAGTTTATTATATTAAGATCACATAAATTATTTACAAGAAAAAGATCTTCATGAAAATCTTTTCTAATAAAGATACATGCATAAAAATTAAGTAAAATATGTAATCAGTTCTTTTCTTATAAGCTAATTCAAGTGAAGCCAATTTTTTATTAGGCATTTCCTCAAGCTTCTCCTCTCTCTTTTTTTTTTTTTTTTTACAGAGAGGATTACTATATCTGGATAGCCTGTTAATGTTTTGAACTTCGCTATCCTTAACTTATATTTTCAAACTTATACATTTTCACTTAATTACCATAACATGAATATATTTCAAAAAGAATTTCAATCTTTTCTTTTTCAAGTTATAATTTTTGATTTCTTAATACTTCTAAAATTCAATTATTTCTACTATGAATAGAAAAATTTCTTAATCTTACTCTTCTTTATGTTGAAAAATTCTATTCTTAAAAGCAATCAAAGTTATTAAAATTTTGGTTAAGTCTGCTAAATTATTTATAATTTCAAAAATTTAAATGATCTTAAATAGATTCTTCATTCCTTATGTTATGTTAATATTTTTTTAGAAAATATTAGTTCATTACGGACAAATAAAATTTAAATTTGCATGTATTTTCTCTTCCCCCAAACTTAGGTTTTGGTATATCATGAAAAAAATAAAGTATGAGAGAAAGAAAGGTATAATTTAAAAAGGAATTTTTTTATAAGTATGTAAAAACAGTCTAAAAAGAAAAATTTACTTCTACACATATTTTCTATGAATATTACTGAAATAACGAAGCATATATAAAAGTAAGCAGGCTCATCATTTTTTTTATATCGGTAAGTTGAATTAAATGACTATACTACTAATAGTAACATAAACGAACAACATTACTAACTATTTAAGAAAACTAAACGATAGAGTTGAAACGAGAAATAAACATTAATTCATCCAAATTTCAGTCTTCAACACAATACACTAAATATTTAAAACGAGTCTCAACATCAAACAATCCACACAAAGTTTCATAAACAAATCTACACTAACAAACAACAAACAACAAACAGCTCTAGCAAACAAGAAATAAACTAACAACAGAATCAGCACATCTCAGAGGTAAATCAAGCTACTAATCACTATCTGTAGCCTCGTCATTGTCATCACAAAAAGAAAACTCCACATCCTTTGGATCAATATACGGTGAAAATTTAGAAGAGGTAGGAAATTGAACATCATGCTCACCCTTCAAGAATCTCACTAAAGACTCTGAAGACTCAGCATCATACTCACTTTTCCTTTGGGTAAACTCAGATAAATGATCAATCTTCTTGTCTGTAGTATCTACTCTGCAGTGAGTTAGAAATAACTCATTCTGCTACTCCAGAAATTGATAATGCATCGATTCCCAGAAACTAGATGGTGGCTCAGCAGTAGAAGTAGAAGGTCTAGAAGTAGAAGCTCTACCTGGAGTAGGTACAGAAGTAGAAGGACCAGTAGATCTCTTCCCTCGAAGACGATCATAAATGCTAACACTCTCCTACCCAATTGGCTTTATAGTCTTCAACTTCTCCTTTGATATATCAGCAGAAACTCCATTGCTCATGCATAAAGAATAAATCAAGGATGGGAATCCTAATCCCACAGAAGTGCTAGATCTAGAAATCGATTCCACCGAATCATAAATAATACTGCCAACATCTATCGGCTTCCTCTCCTGAATGCAGTAGTTCAGGATAGCTCTATCTCTGGTAACTTCACTCAGGCGGTTGGAAGGTAGAAGTCTAGCATAAATAAAATAATGTCATGCCTTTGAAATACTATTTAGCTTAGAAGATTTGAAGTTTACCTGTTTGTCGTTCCGGATCTTCCAAGCTCCAGTGCCATCAGTCAGATATGCAATAATCATCTCAAGATCTCCCTCAGATTGAGATAAACCAGAATAGTAGCACTCGATGGTAGGTGGCAGGCCGTAGAAAATATTGATCCGTTCCGGAGTAAATCTTACTCCGACACCTCTAACTAAGACTTTGTAGTCTTCCGCATCCAAAAAGTTGGCATAAAACTCGCGTATAATAGGAATAACGGCAACAACAGTGAAATAACAGAATCGTTGCCAGTTGTGTGCAACGATCGTGTTCTCGATCATTTCACCAGGATTGTAAAAACTGCGCTCCGAGATAAACTTTCTTGACGTCGCAAATTCTTGATAACAAAAATGCGCTGCCGTAGTCGAAAACTTGCTGTTGTCGAAATTTTCTCATGCCTTTCCTCGCTTAGATTTCGGTGTCATCTAAACATGAAAGAAAACACAAATAAATTTAGCAATCAAATATTTAAACTCTTTTTAAGCTTGAGAAACTTAGAATGAGTTTAAAAATCCATGGAGAAACTCTAAAAATAAAAAATTTTCTCAAAATTTTGGTTTTTAGCAAAAATAGGAAAAACTATGGTAAGAATCAAAAATAAATGGATTAGAAGGTAGATCTGACCTTGAGATGAAGAAATCAAGTGATTTCGGGCTCAAAAACTTGATGTATTGACCTCAAGATGGATCTAGGGGGTGTATTTTTGTGAAAAAGAGGAAGGGGATGAAGCTTGGGCGTTAACCATGGCTAATGGGATTTAAATGCTAATTTTCGGTAAGCAGGCTGAACCGGCGCCTAGGCGCCGAATTCTGGCACCTAGGTGCCAGACTCGCCTTTCACAAAAATCACTTTAAAATTTTTATTTTCCACCAAAACTCATAAATTCAACTTCCAATTACTCATATTAGAGTAGTGCTTCAGTTTCCAACTTCCAAAATATTTCCCAAAAATTTTAAAAATTAAAAATTAAATCCACCAATTAAACACAAGGTTTAAATCAAACTCTTCTAATTCCATTCATAATCTTCAAATTTGGCTCAATACAATACAGATAAGTATAGTAATATCATTTAAGTTCTAACAAACAATCAAACTACACAATTTCAAAGCAAATACAACACACATTGAAAAATAAAACAAACACACAAACAACACATTCGATTTACTAAATCGATACAACGACACACAAATAAAAGTTTAAATCACACCACAATAACTATCTAATCTTCAAATTAGAAATTTCCATTCTCTTCACAAGGAAGATTACTAGGTCTATTTAGGAAGAATACTAACGCCCTCGGAAAATGCTTAGTCGTTTTCTCGTCGATCCATTTGTTCTTTGTATACATCTCCACTTGAGCATCTTGATAAGCAGTTAGATGATCAAATTGAAGCTTCGCCTGCCATTCCAGATGTTCAATTTGATGATACATCTCATGGATGTGATCTCCAATACTTTTTAATTCTGCTTCAAATTTATCTAGACGACTTGAAATTTTCTCCAAACTTATAGCGATAAAACCATTGAAGTAGGGTTAAGGATCCTTTGAACCTTTGTCTCTAGCCTCTTCTCCAAGATTTCTTCTCTCCATTTCTTCAAAAATCCTCTCTAATCTCTCAATAATGAAGTGTCTAGGTCGTAATTTTGATTGCTTTGGGATTGAGGACGAAGATGGGGTAAGTTAAAGGAGAAAATCGTGTGAAAAACTTAAAAATTTTCGGTTTTTACACGATCCAGTAACTGTGGCGCTCAGGCGCTAAATGTGGAACCTAGGCGCCAGACCCATCGATACACAGTTTTACTCTGGCGCTTAGGCGCCAAATTTCGGCACCTAGGCGCCGGAACCATGTTCTACTCCGTTTTGCTTATCATCAAATTTCAAAGTTTTGTTCTCCAAAATAGGTAAATTAGAATGGTAAGATCAATATAGACTTAGTAACACAAATTATGAACAATCATAATGAAGGTTAACTTGATCTCCTTTTTACTCACATATGAAATGGAGTGATCCAAAGTCTAAACTTTATATACTTTAAGATAATCTTTAGCTTAAGTCAATGAAGACTTGTTAGCGTCCAATTTTCTAAGGTTATATAAAATTAGTCAAGACCGAAGCATAACCTTACATTAAAAATGTAAAAACATACAAAAATAATTATGGGTTGCCTCCCACAAAGCGCTTGGTTTAACATCGTCAGCCCGACTTAAATAAGTCTTTAATCAGGTAGACTCAACTCGTAAGCCTCTTTATAAATCATTTTAATGTCTCCCAAAGAAGGCTTCAGTCTTAATCCGTTAACTTTAAATATTTTTCCTGTTTTGGGGTCTTTAATATCCACAGCTTCATAATGATATACTTTCTCAATTATATATGGTCCCATCCATTTAGATCTTAATTTTTCAGGAAAAAGTCTTAAACAAGTATTAAATAATAATACTTCTTGTCCAGGCTCGAAAATTTTTCCTGAAATCCTTTTATCATGTAACATCTTCATTTTCTCTTTATAAATTTTTGCATTTTCATATGATTCATTTCTTATTTCATCCATCTCATTTAATTTTAATAATCATTTTTTCTCCTGCAGTATTCAAATCAAAATTAAACTCCTTTATCGCCCAATAAGCTTTATGTTCAAGTTCAACAGGTAAGTGATAATGTTTATCAAAAATTAACCGGTAAGGTGACATTCCGATTGGTGTCTTATAAGTTGTTCTATAAGCCCATAATGCAAAATCAAGTCTATCAACCCAATCAGTTCTTTTAGGATTAACATTCTTCTCTAAAATTCTTTTAATTCCTCTGTTTGATACTTCAGCCATTCCACTTGTTTGAGGGTGATACGCAGTTGCAATTCTGTGTTTGATTCCAAATTTGTCCAGTAATAATTGAATTCTTATATTTCTAAAATGACTTCCACCATCTATGATAATTACCTTAGGCATTCCAAATCTTGAAAAAATCATTTTCTTTAAAAATTTTGAAACACTTTTAGAATCACAGTTAGGTAAAGCTACAGCTTCAATCTACTTTGAAACATAATCAATTGCTAATAAAATATAAATCTTTCCAGATGATGGTACAAATGGTCCCATAGAGTCTAAACCCTATATATCAAAAATTTCAACTTCCAATATATAGTTTAAAGGCATTTCATCTTTTCTAGATATATTTCCCATCCTTTGACATCGATCACATGTTTTCACATAATGTCTCACATCTTTGAACAAGGTAGGCCAATAAAATCCTGAATTTAAAATTTTAAAGGTAGTTTTATCTGCTCCAAAGTGTCCTCCAAAATCGGAATCATGACATTTTTGAATAAAGCAAAAGTTTCTTCATAAGGTACACATCTTCGAATTACAGAATCTCTTCCTAATTTAAATAAATGAGGATCTTCCCAAATATAAGATTTAGCATCATTTTTAAATTTCTTAATATATTTGTTATTCAATCCATAAGGTAAAATATTGCTAACTAAATAGTTAACTATATCCGCATACCAAGGTGTTTGGCATCCTCGAATAACATGTAAATGTTCATCAGGAAATTTATCATTTATATTTTCCTCAGTAATAACATCATTCTTAATTCTAGATAAATTATCAGCAATTTGGTTATCAGTTCCTTTTCTATCCACTATTTAAAAATCAAATTCTTGTAGAAGTAAAACCCATTTTATCAGTCTAGGCTTAGCATCTTTTTTTGTCATTAAATATTTAATAGTGGAATGACCAGTATGAACTATGCATTTCGTACCAAGAAGATAAGGTCTAAATTTATCAAAGGCATAGACTATAGCTAAAAGCTTTTTCTCAGTAGTAGTGTAATTTCTTTGAGTTTCAGAAAGAGTTTTACTAGCATAATATATAACTTTGAAAATTTTCTCATATTTTTATCCCAATACAGCTCCAATTGTAAATTCACTTGCATCACACATTAACTCAAAGGGTTTATTCCAATTAGGTGCAATAATTATAGGTGCAGTTATTAATTTTTCTTTTAAAATATTGAAAGCATTAATACAGTCTTCATTAAATTCAAATTTAGCTTCTTTTTCTAATAAATGACTAAGAGGTTTAGCAATTTTAGAAAAATCCTTTATATATCTTCTATAAAATCCGAGCATGACCTGAAAAACTTCTCACATCAGTAATAGTAGTAGGTGGTTGCAGTTCAGCAATAATTTTCAGTTTTGCTTGATCAACTTCCATCCCTTTTTGTGAAATTTTGTGACCAAGTATAATGCCTTCTGTGATCATAAATTGACATTTTCCTAGTTCAGAACTAAATTTGTTTCTTCACATCTTTTCAGAACTTTGAAAATATTTTCCAAACAAGATTCAAAAGAAGTTCTGAAGACTGAAAAATCGTCCATAAATATTTCAATTCCTTTGTCAATCAAATCACAAAATATTGACATCATACATCTTTGAAAAGTTGCAGGTGCATTACATAAACCGAAAGACATTATTCTAAACGCAAATGTTCCATAAGGACTTGTAAATGTTGTTTTCTCTTGGTCCTCAGGAGCGACAAGTAATTGATGATAACCAGAATATCTATCCAGAAAACAAAAATATGAGTGTCCAGCTAATTTATCAAGCATTTGATCCAAGAAAGGTAAAGGAAAATGATCCTTTCTAGTGGCGTCATTTAATTTTTGATAATCAATGCAAATTCGCCATCCAGTAACTTGTCTTGTAGGAATTAGTTCATTTTTATCATTGACAATGACAGTTACTCCTCCTTTCTTCGGAACACAATGAATAGGACTTACCCATTGGCTATCCGAAATAGGATAAATAATTCCAGCATCTAACCATTTTAAAATTTCATTTTTAACAACCTCTTTCATGATAGGATTTAATCTTCTTTGAGGTTCAATAGTAGGTTTAAAATCTTCTTCCATTAAAATTTTATGCATGCAGAGGGAAGGGCTTATTCCTCTTATATCAGCAATAGTCCAACCAAAAGCTTTATTATAATTCTTTAACACTCCTATCAGTTTTTCTTCTTGATCTAAACTTAGTTTAGAAGAAATAATAACAGGTAAAGTTAATGAATTTCCAAGAAAAGCATACTTTAAATGTGCGAGTAACATTTTTAATTCTAGTTCGAGGGCTTTTTAATTGAGGGTAAAAGTATATCATTTTGTATTACATCCAAAATTTTCCAGTTATCTTTAATATAATGAGTTTCTTTAGATAATTCTTCTTCTTTTAGTTCTTCATTTTCATCAGTTAATAATTCAATTTTTTCTTCAGAAATGACTTTACATCTTTCTTGATAATGTTTTTTCAATTATATAATCAATAATATCCATTGGATAGCATTTTTCTTTATCAGGGTACTTCATTGATTTAAGAACATTGAATTTAATCTCTTGATCATTAACTCTCATGGTTAATTCTCCTTTTTGCACATCAATCATAGCTCGTCCGGTAGCTAGAAAAGGTCTCCCTAAAATAATTGGTATTTCTTTATCTTCTTCCATATCAAGTACAATGAAATCCACGGGGAAAATAAATTTATCCACTTTAACAAGAACATCCTCTATAACTCCTTTAGGGTAGGTGATAGATCTATCAGCTAACTGAAGGGTTACAGTGGTGGGAGTAATCTCTCCTAAATTCAACCTTCGAAAATAGAAAATGGCATGAGATTAATATTTGCTCCTAAATCACATAAAGCTTTTTCATAAAATTTTTCTCCAATAGCACAAGGTATAGTAAAACTTCTAGGATCTTTAAGTTTCTGAGGTAATTTCTTTTGAATTATTGCACTACATTCTTCACTTAATGCAACAGTTTCAAAAGCTTCAAATTTTCGTTTCTTACTTTAAATATCCTTCATAAATTTTGCATAAGTTGGCATTTGTTCCAAAGCTTCAGCAAAAGTTACGTTAATGGTAAGTTTCTTAAAAATTTCAAAGAACTTAGATAATTGATGATCAAGCTTCTGCTGTTTTAGTCTTTGAGGAAAAGGTGGTGGTGGATTTTCAACTTCCACATTAATAGGAATAACAGTCTGATCTTTACTAGGAGAAGGAGTTTCTTTAGGTTTTTCAATCTCTTCAACCTCAATCTCATTTTCATTTTTATTCTGCATTCTTTCTTTTAATTCCTTTCCACTTCTAAGTTGCACAGCTTTAAAATGTTCATGTTCTTTTCCAGTTTTTTTTGGATTGACTTCAACATTACTAGGATGTGTTCCTGGAGGTCTGTAATTAATTAAATTAGCAATTTGTCTCATTTGATTCTCAATATTACGAATATCAGTGTTTTGATTTTGTAATTGATTACTTAGTTGTAAAATTAATTCATCTATAGATAACTTTTCTCGTTGATTATTAAATCCGGGTGGTTTATAGTTTGAATTTACTTGATTGTTCCAATTTCCGATTGGATGGGATTGATTATTACCCCATTGTTGTTGTGAATTATTCCAGTTAAAATTAGGGTGATTTTTCCATCCAGGATTATAATAATTGGAATAAGGGTTATTTTTACTAGCAATAGCTTGTAAAGTTTCAATAGTTTGAGAATCTTCAATATTAGTAGAGTTGTTATGTGATATATTGATAGCAAAATTATCTAATTTCTTAGATATAGCAGCTACTTGTGAAGCTAAGATAGAAAAGGCTTCGTTATCATGAATACTTGCCATTCTTTTAGGATTAATCCTTTCATAAGACCATTGAAAATTATTGTTAGCCATTTCTTCAATTAAAGTATAAGCTTCTTCAAATGATTTAGCCATTACAGAACCTCCAGCAGCAGCATCAATATTTGATTTAAGTGATCCAATTAGTCCGTTATAAAATGTTTGAATAATTAACCAATCAGGTAAAGCATGATGAGGACATTTTCTTAATAGTTCTTTAAATGTTTCCCAAGTTTCATAAATTGTCTCCCCGTCAAATTGACTAAATGAAGTAATATCATTTCTCAATTTAGCAGTTTTAGAAAGAGGAAAATATTTAGCAAGGAATTTTTGTGCCATTTCAGCCCATGTTTTAATAGATCCCGTTGCTAATGAGTTCAACCACATCTTTGCTTTATCTCTTAAAGAAAAAGAAAAGAGTCTAAGTCTAATAGCATCATCAGAAACATTGTTATATTTAAAGGTAGCACAAAGTTCTAAAAAACTAGCAAAGTGTAAATTTGGATCCTCATTTGGTAATCCCCCAAATAGATTATTTTGAACCATTTGAATAATAGACGGTTTAAGCTCAAAAGAATTAGCATCTACAGCAGGTATTTGAATACTACTATGAAGTTCATCAACTGTAGGGTTAGCATAATCCCTTAATGGTTTGTAAACATTTTGTTCATTAATTTCAATTGGATTTTGAAAATTATTATGTAAATTAGCCATCTCTTGATATTTTTGAATTTGTTTTTCTTTTTTAATTCTTCTAACAGTTCTTTCTAATTCAGAATCTAAAGGTAATAATCCTTCAGATCCAGAACTACGCATAAAAAGTAAATAAAAAGTAAAATAGCAAGAAATAAAATTATTATTATTATTATTATTATTTTTGTTTTTGTTGATTTTTAAATGTTTTTATATTTTATATTTTTGATAATAAAAGAAATAAATAAAATAAAATATTTAAAATCTATAAATTTTGCCTCCCCGGCAACAACGCAAAAAACTTGACCCTCGATCCGCAGCAATGCACCAAAAATTTGGTTTGCAATCGCCAAACAATGCAGTAATTTATGCTATCAAAAAATTGTTATAGTCAATACTGTTGACCTCATTTATAATGAGTCAATACCTTTTGACCTAAAAAGTCAACTTTGGTCAAAATGGTCAAACTAAACCCAGTGACCAACCCTGTTGACCCCATAGGTCAACCTTTTGACCTAAAAAATTAACATTAGTCAAAATGGTCAAACCAGACCCAGTGACCAACCCCGTTGACCCCATAGGTCAACCTTTTGACCTAAAAAGTCAACTTTGGTCAACCAGTCAAACCGCACCTAATGACCTACCCTGTTGACCCCATAGGTCAACCTTTTGACCTAAAAAGTCAACTTTGGTCAAATTGGTCAAACCAGACCTAATGACCTACCCTGTTGACCCCATAGGTCAACCTTTTGACTTAAAAAGTCAACATTGGTCAAAATGGTCAAACCAGACCTAATGACCAACCCTGTTGACCCCATAGGTCACCCTTTTGACCTAAAAAGTCAACTTTGGTCAAATTGGTCAAACCAGACCCAGTGACCAACCCTGTTGACCCCATAGGTCAACCTTTTGACCTAAAAAGTCAACTTTGGTCAAATTGGTCAAACCAGACCTAATGACCTACCCTGTTGACCTCATAGGTCACCCTTATGACCTAAAAAGTCAACATTGGTCAAAATGGTCAAACCAGACCCAATGACCAACCCTGTTAACCCCATAGGTCACCATTTTGACCTAAAAAGTCAACTTTGGTCAAAATGGTCAAACCAGACCTAATGACCTACCCTATTGACCCCATAGGTCAACCTTTTGACTTAAAAAGTCAACTTTTGTCAAATTGGTCAAACCAGACCTAATGACCTACCCTGTTGACCCCATAGGTCAACCTTTTGACCTAAAAAGTCAACTTTGGTCAAATTGGTCAAACCAGACCTAATGACCTACCCAATTGACCCCATAGGTCACCCTTATGACCTGAAAAGTCAACTTTGGTCAAAATGGTCAAACCAGACCCAATGACCAACCCTGTTGACCCCATAGGTCACCCTTATGACCTAAAAAGTCAACTTTGGTCAAATTGGTCAAACCAGACCTAATGACCAATCCTGTTGACCCATAAGTCAACCCTTTCACCCAATGACACATTTAAAACCCCACAATGACAAAGTCACAAGTACTGGCTGACTTGGGTCAACCTAGGTCAAAATTGGTCAACACCTATCTATTTTGATTAAAATAGATAAAAATGAAATAAAAACAACAAAATTAATCAAATAGTTAATTTCAAAATTATTTTGATTAATTAAAATGATTAATGATTTAATTTTCAATATTTTAATTAAATGACATAATTAATTAAAATGAAAATTAAATTAAAATCATAAAATCATAAAAATGATAAAATTAATCAATTAATTAAATTAAAATTATTTTCAATTAATAAATTGATTAATAAAATATTTTCCAACAATTTTAATTAATAAAATAATTAATTAAAATGGGAAATTAAAAAGAAATGAAATGACATATAACATACTCATAACTAATTAGGCTAAACTCATCTTAAGGCTTAATTAAGCTCACATTAAGACCACTTAGCCATGGGTTAATACCCATCATGATGCATGGGGTGAGGTGTCACTCTCTCCTTCACCCTAAGCCTCATTTATCCATGAGGTGGCCGGCCAACATGAGGCCTCACCACCCACCTCCCAAGCCACCCAATGGAAGGAAAACCATGCATGAAACCCCCCTTACCATGGTTAGAAGCAATGATGAGGGATGAGCTTGTGTGTCACCATTTGCCAAGCTTAAGAGATGAGGTGTAAGCTCCCTAAGAAGAGTAGAGGCAGCTCACCAAGCACCTCTCACATGAGCCAATGGATGAGAGACAAAACAATGAAGATCATCATGGAAAACTTAAGGAGAAGCATCAATGCCTATCTTCAGCCAATTCCTTCACCCAATGGGCTGATAGAGGAGGTGACTACTCCCCTAGAACATCCTAAGCTAAGCCATAACCTCCCCTTGCTATAAATAAGACCCCATGGCCGAAACTAGCAAGAAGAAGAAAAAAATTAGGGAGAACTATAGGCTGCCCAAATCCACCTGCTCCCAACATAAAAAGTCTTCCTAAGAGTCCCAACAATCTTTTAGGATCGAATCCAAGCCATAGTTTGAGCCCATTTGAGCCAATTTGATCAAATTTCAAAAACAGCCTCAATTTAGGCACTTCTTCAAAATTCCTCCCCAAGCCTGACTTCTGGATCAAATTGCTGCAGCAATAACTTGCTATTGAAGTCCTAGAATGCACCTATAAGGTCTGATCTAGCTTGATTTGCTTGTGGCAAAGGTATGGAATTTTTCTTTACAAAATAAATCATGTTTTCGATATATCATGTGTTATACTAGTCCAGAAATGTATCATCACCGTATGGATGGATACTTCTCATCCAGATGATCATTTAAAAAAAATCACTCAATTTCATCAAGAAATGAGTGAGTTATTGAGGTTTAAAGTTTAATGGCTCGAAATAATTCAAAATTTTATCCGAATTATCTCGGCCGTCTGATCCCGCGCCTTAGGGATGGACGGCGCGGATCGTGCCCCGCAGGTGTCCGCTGTTCGGCCCCCGTAGCGGATCCTCCCACCCGTTCGACGCGTCCGAGGACACGCGTCGACGGGAGGGTGGTTTGGCGGTGCAATTAAGGTTAAAAATTCATTTTAACCTTAAAAACTTCAAAAATCAATATCTTTTTATCCAGAGGTCATAAAAATAAAATAAAAATACCTCTGGAAAGCTCTTGAAGAGGAGAAAATTATGAGACCAAAATCATAATTTTCTTCTTAGTATTTAATTTTTAATTAATTAAATACTCTCTGGAGTATTTTAATTATTAAAAATTATTTATAAATCAAAAAATTATGAAAATTTGAGACATTTATCTTCATAATTTTTCCAAGGACAGAAAACATGCCTAGGACACTTTTTTTTAATTTTCAAGTTTCTTTGTAATTATTTCAAATAATAATTATAGAAATTGAAAATTAAGAAAAATAAAAATGCAAATGGCTAGAAATGATAGGGCAACAGACAATAATCCTAAAAAAATTATTTATAAGTCATAGAAATCATTTTGAATGGCATTTTGAAATTTAGGGTTAAAATCATTTATTAATTAAATAATTTCAATCCTAAAAAATACCCCTTCATAAATTTAATCTATTTTCATCAACAATCAAAGTTTGAAAATGGTTCTAGTCTATGATGGACTAATGAGAAATTTCACTTAAGTCTAAAATGACCAAATTGGACTTAACTAAGTTTAAAACAATATTTAAACTCATTAAACCTTACTTAAATTAGGTTTAATAAAAAAAAATTAAAATTAAGTTTAAAGACATATTAAACTTAATTAATCAAAAATTAATCTTTTTAATTAAGTTTTAAGACATAATAAACTTAATTAACTCATTAAACCTTACTTAAATTAGGTTTAATAAAAAAATTTAAAAAAATTAAATCTTAATTAAGTTTAAAGACATATTAAACTTAATTAATCAAAAATTAATCTTTTTAATTAAGTTTAAAGACATAATAAACTTAATTAACTCATTAAACCTTACTTAAATTAGGTTTAATAAAAACATTAAAAAAATTAAATCTTAATTAAGTTTAAAGACATATTAAACTTAATTAATCAAAAATTAATCTTTTTAATTAAGTTTAAAGACATAATAAACTTAGTTAACTCATTAAACCTTACTTAAATTAGGTTTAATAAAAAAATTAAAAAAATTAAATCTTAATTAAGTTTAAAGATATATTAAACTTAATTAATAAAAAATTAATCCTTTTAATTAAGTTTAAATACATAATAAACTTAATTAACTATTAAACCTTACTTAAATTAGGTTTAATAAAAAAATTAAATCTTAATTAAGTTTAAAGATATATTAAACTTAATTAATAAAAAATTAATCCTTTTAATTAAGTTCAAAGACATAATAAACTTAATTAACTCATTAAACCTTACTTAAATTAGGTTTAATAAAAAAATTAAATCTTAATTAAGTTTAAAGATATATTAAACTTAATTAATAAAAAATTAATCCTTTTAATTAAGTTTAAAGACATAATAAACTTAATTAACTCATTAAACCTTACTTAAATTAGGTTTAATAAAAAATTAAATCTTAATTAAGTTTAAAGATATATTAAACTTAATTAATCAAAAATTAATCCTTTTAATTACGTTAAAAGACATAATAAACTTAATTAACTCATTAAAACTTACTTAAATTAGGTTTAATATAAAAAATATATCTTAATTAAGTTTAAAGATATATTAAACTTAATTAACCAAAAATTAAATCTCTTAATTAAGTTTAAAGACATAATAAACTTAATCAACCCATTAAATCTTACATAAATTAGGTTTAAATACAAAAATCAACACTTTTAATTAAGTTTAAGAATATATTGAACTTAATTAATCAAAACCAAACCTTTAATTAAGTTTAAAGACATATTAAACTTAATTAACCTTCTTACACATTAGGGTTTAATCAAACTTAAACCTTAATTAGGTCTAACCCATTAGACCTAATTAAACCATTAGACCTAATTAAACCATTAGACCTTAACTAACTAAGGTTTAATCAAACTCAAATAATAATAGCGGCTAGTATATATAAATATAATTTTATGAAAAATATTTTACACACTAGGGGTACTACGCAAGTATACGTATCGCTTCAAGTAATATATGGTTTTAAAGAAAGACCCCAGTATCGATCCCACGAGGAAGATTATAGTTTTTTTTTTAAATATGTTGATTTTATTTTTATGTATTTCTTTTAAAGATAAAAATTTGATATTTAATTTACTAGATGCAGAAATAAAACAGTAATAAAGTAATGATTGATGTAAATAAAAATAAGCAAACAACTTTCTTTCTTTCAATTAATCCAAGACTTTTTAGATAATGTAATATTCGTGGAGAATATAAATTTATGGTATTGTGCCAAATAGAAGCATTCCTATTCTTTACCTTCGCTCGATAGTATAAAGAACATTAGGCTAATCTATAGATCGAGTCCGGATGTATTGTTAGAAGAATGGGTTAATCTGAGCTCGGACTACTAGATGTCCAAGGGTGGCTATGGTCGGCCCTACTAGTGACCCTTTCCTTATCTATAAACCAAATTGCAAGAATTTAGCCTGTCACTCTAAAAACTTATCAATTCTACGCCCATTAAATAATATCTTCATATTTATTTGCACTTCACCTTGAATAACCCGCGCAAGGCCTTTCGACTACCCAAGGATTCATGTGATATCTACAAGTTAAGAATTCATCTCCTTCTAGGTCTTAAAACTCTTCAACAGATTTTAACAATTTAAATGGCCAATTTAAATAGTAAATTAAGATTTGGTATTCATATCATCATAATGTTTAAATATATATATATATAGTTTTTAATTCTCCAATGAATTTTATATTATCTTATTTATCTTTTTATAATTGAAAGAAGAAAGTAAAGTAACTACTCAGAACACATTGAATTTAAACAACAAAACATATAAATAAAACTTTGAATCAAAATACAAATACTTATCTCAAGTGTTTCTCCAACTGAACCTCTGAATCCTTCTGACTCCAAAGTAAATAGACTTCAAAAGCACCGACTCTTCAAATAATCTCAATACAAACTCTAAAATAAACTCACTAATTAATAAAAGAAACTATAAATATGGCCCTTAAAATATTTCTCTAATTTCTCTCTCTAAATGGAACTATGGGGCTAGGGGACTAGGTTGGGCGTTGGTGGATTTTGGGCCCTTTTCTCTGAAGGAGTAGGCTCCTATTTATAGGCATAAGGGTTGCCTTGAGGAACCTCTTCAAAATGGGTCCATGTTCAATGAATCTTCTAGAAGGTGTGTCTAGCACCTAGGCGCCGGACTCGGGTGCCTAGGCGCCGGACTCTACGTCCAGTTCTTCGCACCTCTTCACTTTGGATCGCCCCTCTTCGCGATCCTAACCTTTTCCAAGCGTCCAAATACAATGTATCACATGTCTTATAATCCAGGAATAACTGTCAATCTTCTAGATGGTCCAATAAATGCTAACACCGTCAAAATAACCATCCAAAAGTCGTAAAAAATCTTACAGAATTTTGTATCGAACTGGCGCTTAGGCTCTGGATTCTAGCGCCTAGGCGCCAGGCTAATTATTTTGACAATTATGTATTTTGGCTCCATTTTTGTTCCTTTTTCATCCTTTTTTTCCTTCTTGAACATTTTTGCATCACCTACATCCAAAACACAAAAATACATTTCATTAAAGCATAATATCCTTAAAATTTTGATAAAAATTAAGGCATAAAAATAGGTATTTTTCATGGATCAGAAGGCAGCAAGGCACAAGTGAGCAATCAGAGCTAGACAGCTTGGGGGGTGAGTTTGGGTTTTGTTGATGTGAAGTGGCTCTCAGTTTGGGCTCCTTCAGTGACTAGGCCAGCCGGCCAGGGTGGGGGAGGTGGTTAGTGGTCAGGTGTCAGGTGTGCAGGCCATAAGTGCAGTGAGTTTAAGTGGTTATTGATTCATTGCAAATCTCCCATAGGTTTACCCATTTAAGGAAGGGGATCTCGTAAATCATGGGACCCTTGGTCCATGGCTCAAGTAGAGTGGGCAAGGTGGATCTAGGGTGGTTCCTAGGGTTCATTTGGTGGTTGTGGTGGACTTAGGTTGGTCACATTTGGCTTGATTTGGTCACATTGGGTTATAGGTTCAATTTGGGTCACTTGGGTTCAAGTTGGGCTAGGTTGTGTTGAAGCTTGGGTTAGGTCCAATTGATTGTTCAAAATGGTGTGTATGATTGCTATAAAGAGTTTAGAAAAGGATTGGAGTGATTTTAAGTAGGTTTGGGGGGTAAATTTGGCTTAAGTTGGGTATTTGGTCAATTTGGGGACATCTGGGCTAACTTGGGTTTAGGTTAGACTAGAGTTGGTTCAATGGCCCATTGAAGGTTTAAAATGGTCTATAGGGATGTTATGAGGAGTTCCCAACATTAATTGGGTGAAAATTTTAGGGTTAGGGCATTCAATTTGATGGATTTTGGACATGTGATCAATTTAGGGTAAAATTGGAAATTTTGGATATGGATGGACTTAGGTGAGGTTCGGGCTCAAATTGGGGGAAATTGATGGTTTAATTTTGTTTAGGGAAATGTTATGAAGATTTCAGAATTCAAAATTGAGGGGAATTGATTAAAATTAGATTTAATTTAGGGGAATTTGGCCATATGGTCGAAATTGGGGCTTTTTAGTTTGGGTTGAAATTGGGTTCAAATGTGGGTGGAATTGGGCTTGGATTTAGTTTGGGTTGGAATTATGGATGCTTAATTAAAGTTTGGATTTGGAATTGAGGAAAATTAAGGTCAACTTTGTGGGCATTTAGGGTGATTTAGGTATTTTTGGGCTTAAAGGGCAAATTTGGGGCTTTTAGTAAAAATGGGTCAATTTGGTCAAATTAGGTCAATGTAGTGATTCAAAATTGAAAATGAGAATATTTTGAGGGTTTTAAGAATTTTTGAAATTTTTTGGAATTTTTTTGGGCTAGGAGGTGTATTTTGGTAATTTTGGGGGTTTTGGGCCCTTTAGGGAAATTTGGGGTTATTTTGGTCAATTTTGGTGGTGGGAAACAATTTGAAATAATGTTTGGAAGAAATTAGGTAATTTGGGGAATTTTAGTCAAAATTAGGGTTCTAGGGGCAATTTGGTCATTTGGTAGCGTTTAGGGGTAAGGGGTCAAAGGTTGGATTTTTGGTAAAATTGGGGTCAATTAGATAGGATCGTCAACCCAATTCAGCCATGGACGAAGGGAATTCCCCATTTAGACCCTCCATGTACTGGTATTAACCAAACCATAGCCTTGGGCTAGGAACTTGGAAAAACCACCCACATGAGTTCAATAAAAACTTCTTCCCTTACAATGAGTAACAATCAGAGTAAGAATCACATATTTAAAATTTAAAATGTATTTTTGTGCCAAATAGGAGCATACCTATTCCTTACCCTCTCTCTAGTGCATAAAGAACATTACTAACCTAAAGTAAGTTCTTAATTTATATGGTTATGTTGGGTAGGCTCTAGCATGTCACTTTCAGATTACCCACTCTATAAGACTAACTAGGCATGAGGCTCAAACTCTAGATCGAATTGGTAATGGTTCTAGCCTTTAACCTTAGAATCACTAATTCTACGCCCATTAACAATTATTTGCCTATCTATTTACACCAACCCATTGATTACTTTTTCACCCACAGAATTAATGTGATTCGTACTAGTTGAGGAATACATAGCCCTTCTAGGTCATTATGGACTCACAATGAATTTTAACATTCCAATTGGCCAAATTGAAGATGTAATTGAAGAATGAAGTAAAGAATCATCACAAATATCGAATAGGAGAAATCTTAAACAATTCAAATCCTCCACATGATTACTTCTTTGCAAGGAGAAAGATAAAGAAAACTACTCTAAATTCATGGGGATAACACAATAAAATATGATGTAAATTAATAGGCTAGTCTACACAATAAAAAAAATTAAACAAAAATACAAGGTACTTATCTTAGACTTCTCCCCAAGAAAATCTTTTGTAGTTCCTTTGTTGACTTCTAGCTCCACACACAAATATAGACACTGAAAAGACTCTCACACACTCACACACAAGACTCTCTCCAAAGACTCACGCCTGGATTAGACTCCAGAAGCTTTCTCCGCAATACCCTTTCGGCCAGCCAATGGCTCTATTAAATAGAGATTTGAAAATAACCAAGAGTCGCTTCAATCACCTCTTCAAAATTTATCCAAATTCAATGTTGAAAATTATAAATCATCTGTGGTCCCTAGGCACCCAACTATGGCTCCTAGGCACCAATCTTCTAGAAGCTCATGGTAACTACCTGGAGCCTAGGCGCCAGGCCCTAACACTTAGGCTCCAGGTCAATTTTTGTTCCTTAGCTTCATTTGACCTTATTTTGCTCTATTTTTTGCTCCTTTTTCTCTTAAACTCTTTTTTTTGTACCTAAAATAAAAAAATCAAAATATCTTTCATTATAGCGCAATATCCTTAAAAATGAACATAAAATGTATATATAAAGTAGGTAATTTTAAGGCTTGTCATGATCCATCCATGATCATATGATCCACCTATTCACTCACTTAATTAATTAATTATATTAATTAATTATAAGGATAAATTTTTGGATCCTTGGGCCTAGGGTTAAACCCTAAAACCCTAGCCTAAAGCCTAAAACCGAAAGCTTTGTCTGAAGCCCAAGCTCAACTTAGAGCCCATCCACAACCCATCTCTATTGGATTATCCATGACCCAATGGGACCCATTATGACATGGGAAGCTATTGAGAAACTCTTTTGGCCATTAATCTAGACTTATTCTAAACCATTAATGAGGGGAAGACCACATGGTATCCCAATTGGCCTTCACACCTCATCTTCTTGGACCAAGGTGAGACTAGTCAAACCGGCTCACCTATGAGTCCCTCGTCCACCTCACCATCTTTCTAAAGAGAAGCCAAGCCTACCCTAGCCATCCTCTTCACCATGCTTGAATTCATGATGAGCACATCATAGAGAAGGCCAAGCTTGACTAATCCATGGCCGAAATCTATCCATTGGGATTCTCTGAGCAGCTACCCTCCTCTGTTAATCAATCCTAAGCTTCCTTGTGAGCTCCCATGGCCTTCAATGGATATTTAAATCCATTACCTGAGAGCTCCCAAAAAGTCTAACTCTACAGAGAAGACCCAAACCCTATCAAATCCTACAACAAAATTAATCCCTACCTCCTAAGCAATTAGTCCCCCATAGCATCAGCCTATGAAATCCATTAGGGAATCCCAAATTCAGACCTAAAAACCAAGAAAAAATTTAGGTTGACTCAAATCATATCAAAACTCCAATTTAAACATTTCAAAAGCTTCCCCAAGCATCACGAAGACAATCCCAATCAAAATTAAGCCAACAGAGGCCTCTGACCTATTCCAAACTGAAATCGCACCACCATTTCATTAAGGTCATACATAGGCCGGATTTCATCTAAAATTAGACCAAGGCATGCTTCGCAAGGACAAGACGAATGTTCCCATCAAAATTAATCGAGGCTACACCTCTTCAGACTAGGTATGTGCCGCGAACCCTAATACTAGACTCGAATTTGGACATTTATGAATAAAACCTTTACAACATGCTTAAGTAACCATATGGATGTGTTCTCCTAAGCACGATGAAGCATTATGAATAAAAGTTAGGAAATTTGATAAAGGATCCAGAGAGATCTTATGGTTTATACATGGATGACTCTCGGTTAATCGTCCTATGGGGACGATGAACCAATGTCATCTATTTCAGTGCATCAAAAATAAACGGCCTTGATCGAGATGGATCATTGATCCGTCCATACGAAACACACCCAACCGCAGGCCACCTCAGTGCCCGTGTGTAAAATTGCACCAATTAAAACACGTCGCGTAGCCCTTCAGGGAATCTTTGGATGACGGGAGGCCTCGCTGAATTAATAATAAACTAAGGATATTTCTATTTAAAAAGATCTAAAAAAAATTCTAAAACCTTTAAAAATTCATATCACTCCATAGAAAAATCACAAAAATAAAATAAAAAATATCCCTGAACTTAGTGAGTGAAGGAGAATAAATAAAAATGAAATAAAAAATAATTAAATTGTATTTTATTTTTAATTAATTAAATACTCTATGGGTTATTTTAATTAATAAAAACTAGATATAATTCCAAAATTTCTAAAATTCACAGGCATCATTCCTTTCATCCTTGGAAATGTGACCTGATTATTCTAAGGTTAGGAAAAGTCTCAGAAATAAGAATAACCAATTTTTTAACCAAATTTGGTAATTATTCTAAAAAATAATTATAAAAAATCAGAAAATTAGAAATCAAGTTTGAAATTTCTTAAGAAAAATCTAAAATGATGGACTTCAACCATTTTGGACTTGACCTAACCCAAACTTAAGGTTCAGCCTAACCTAAAACCCAAGGGTTGGAGTCGAATAACCTTGAACTTGAACTAATCTTTAATAGTGAGTCTAATTACCTTAAATCCAACCAAATATTTTTTTAGGGTAGGTTTGTACAAACTAGACCTAACCTAGACCCTAATTATTAGATTTAACCAACTTAAATCCAATTCAAATTCTAGCTTTGAGTTCGACCAAACCTCAACCCAATATTGTTTGTTGGTCCAAATCACATTAGAACTAATTAATCCTATATGATGGGTCTGAACACCTTGAAACCAACTCCAACTTTGGCTCAACTTGATTTGAACTTCACTTTGAACCCAACTCTAAATTAGAAGTAATCCGATTTGAACTTAGTCCCAAAGGTTAAGCCTGACTACATTGAATTTAGCCTAACACCTTAAGATTCAAGTTAACTAAATTTTAAAACAACCCTAATTAGGTTTAACCACATTATACCTAATTAATTCTTTAAGCCTTGCTTAAATTAGGCTTAAACACCACTTAAACCATACTTAGGACTAAAACTCGTTATTCTTAATTAAACGTTTAGCCTTACTTAAATTAGGCCTAATTACCATCTTAAACTCTAATTAGGTCTAACCTCAATTAGACCTAATTAATCCTTTAAGCCTTACCTAAATTAAGCTTAATTAAATTTAAGCCCTAATTAGGTCTATCACCTAAATTAGGATTATTTAAACTTTAAACCGAATTAAGTCAACCCCCAATTAGAATTAATTAATCGTTGAATACTTACTTAAATTGAGTTTAATTAATCTTAAATTCTAATTAGATCTAGCCTCGATTAGACTTAATTAATCCTTTAAGCCTTACCTAAATTAGGCTTAACTAAACATAAAACCTAATTAGGACTAACCCCAATTAAACTTAATTAATCCTTTAAGCCTTACCTAAATTAGGCTTAATTAAACTTAACTTCTAATTAGGTCTAACCCTAATTAAACCTAATTTATCCTTTAATCCTTACCTAAATTAGACTTAATTAAACTTAACCCTAATTAGGATCGAGGCTCATGATTCTCTTGTGGTCTGAATTTTTTTTCGTTATGAGATTTGATATGTATCCTCAGAATTATTCTTGCGCTTGTCCCCCAATCGCTCAAATTATTTCTTTTGTGCACTGATGACCACATCTACGGAGATTTGAGGTTTGACACAATGGACAAGTTCAGTGTAAGAGTGAACCGTCTCCCACATCAGTGATGAGTAAAATGGTCCTGAGCAGAGCCCTTTAAGAAAGAATCCTCTTAGTGACTCTGAATCCATTCCTGGAATCTGACAGGCTTCACTAGAGAACCTGCAGAAAAATCCTTGAGGGATTCCCCCTCATTTTAAAAGACTCTCGATAAGTGGAATAAATATTCAACAATCCTTCTATTTGTTATGAACTTTTTTATGAATAATATGACAATCTCATTGAAGGTGATGAAAGTACCCCCCCCCGAAAGGGAGTAAAACCAAATGCAAGCTTGACCCTTGAGAATCACAAGGAACACTTAATAGAGAAGCACATCAGAGGCATGGTGAATGTGCATGATGGTTCAATAATGATCGATGTGCTTGTATGGAACCCTACGTAGCTATCGATGTTTGGGAATTTGAAGTCAGCTGAGATAGGGTATCAGAGAATAAAATCATCCAAAGGAGAGGATTCTTGAAAGTTTTGGCGAGTGGGAAAACGACCCCTTTTATCCCAAGGGAACTCTTTCTGAACCAGACATCGTAGCTCATCATGGATGATATCAGAAGTGACAGTAAGGGGAGCGATGCCATGTAAGCGGCATAAGAATGATGAGTGAAACATTAAATGACAAGGAGATTGGTGTCCTGTCTTGGAAGAAGGATGGTTTCATCACTTGGATAGAACTCGGTGACTGGAGTACTTCCTATGGTGGTAAGTAAGCTTCATTGGGTTGCGGTTGTCGCTCCCTGTGTAGGAGTTGTAGAATCTCTTGTTATGATGCCACCACTCTATGTACTCATTTGTCCATAGAAGGACTTGAGGCACCTTCGTTGGTGGGATGACACATTATAGAGTTGGAGGATGTAAAGGCATCCTTTGCTCCTTGAATTCCTTCTAGAATGATGGTTGTTGGAGCGGGATGCTCCGTTGTTGTGAGTGTTGTGCCTGTTGCACACACCTGATGACCATGCAACAAGTCTTGCAAGTACTATAGTGACGAGAATGCTATGTTTTCATTGACAACACTGGTGGCATCCGGAGCCGCCTGAGATTTTCTCGGTGTCGATGTCGATGTCATTATTTTGGAGTCACCACTCTGTTTATCTATAATATTTCCCTAATCTTCAAGAAATTTTATTTCTTTTGGATCATGTAAAGGATCCTTAGATAATAAAAAGTTTGAAAAAATAAGGGCTAATAAAATAGAAAATAACAGAGCAAGAAATGTCGGTGATAATCCTTATAAAAGGAGATTCTAGAATGTCTTATTCTAGAAATTTTATATAAGAATGATCACATATAAAATTTTGATAATCAGAGATTTCTAGGTGTGATACATATCCTGAGTTCTTAAATCTCTTATAGGAGTAAGCTCCTATAGTTAATTACATCTTAGACAATTAAAATTATCTAAGAAAAATTTTGATTAATGTTAACTCTTGTTTTCTAAGAAGTTTCAAGAACAAGGAAAGAAACATCAATGTTCATCCTATAGGTAATATGTTATACTACCCTAAGAGTTTGATTTTTGTCAATTTCCTTTGTTAGGTAGATTTCATTTTGATGTGTCATTTTTTGTTGTTTTGTCTTGTAATTTGTTATTTGTTTGGTGGCTGTCCTAAAAGTTTAGTTTTTGTTTTGTTTTGGCTTTGACATTTTAATGTCGTTTATATTTTGTTTTGTTCTGTTTTGTTAATGTTGTTTTTTTTATGTCATTTTGATTTTGTTTTATTGTCGTTTGTCCTATCATCAGAATGTCACCCTGCAAAATAGAGTTAACACACCCTAATAACATGTACAGTAAATCTAAAATGGAATTTGTCTTCAACCTACAAGAGAAACATTGCCAAAGTAATTCTTACAAAAGAAATAATGTCAACTTTATTTCTTTGGTTGATTTTAATATGAGTTAGGTTTTAGATTCAATGTCGTTTGAATCTAGGGGTTTTAAGTCTAATGTAGATTTAACTTAAATAAAATCTAACATAATTTAGACATTTAGATTTGATGTCATTTGAATTAAGTAAAGTTTTAGATTCAGTGTCGTTTAAATCTAAAGATATTTAAATCAAATCTTAGATTCAATGTCGTTTGAATCTAAAGATATTTGAGTTAAGTTTAGGTTCAATATAGGTTGAATCTAAAGAATTTAACTTAGGCATGTTGAGCCTAAGTAAGATTTAAATTATATTCAATTGTAGGTTGAATCTAATTTAAGTTTGAATCAAGTTCAATGTAGGTTGAACCTGTTTGAGTTAGGTTTAAAGTAGATTGAACTTAAGTCGAATTTGAGTTAAACTTGGATCCAAATTGGATTGAACCCAAGTATATGTTAAGTTTAGCTTAGGTTCAAGTTAGGTTGAACCTAAGAGGTTTAAGTTTGACTTAGATTAAAGTTAGGTTGAACCTATGTTGTGACTTAAGTTCAATTTAAGTTGAGTCTAAGGTTTAGTTAACTTGGGTTCAAGTTAGGTTGAACCTAAGTTAGAAGTTTGACTTAAGTTCAATATGGGTTGAACTTAGGTTTGAGTTAACTTGGGTTCAAGTTAGGTTGAAACTAAGTTAGAAGTTGATTGAGGTTCAATATGAGTTGAACCTAAGGTTTAGTTAACTTAGGTCCAAGTTAGGTTGAACCTAATTTAGAAGTTGATTTAGATTCAATATGAGTTGAACCTAAGGTTTGGTTAACTTGGGTTTAAGTTAGGTTGAACCTAAGGTTTGGTTAACATGAGTTCAAGTTAGGTTGAATCTAAGTTAGAAGTTGATTTAGGTTCAATATGAGTTGAACCTAAGGTTTGGTTAACTTGGGTTCAAGTTAGGTTAAACCTAAGTTAGAAGTTGATAAACTCAATTAGGTATTAATAACAACTTTATAACTTTAACCCTAAAAGTTAAGATGTCATTTTCAATTCTCTAAAGGCAAGTCTTGTCATTTTAGAGTTTAAGTCTATCACTCCAAGGCTCGTAACCAATTTTGAAGGTAATTTTCCTATTTCCTAACTCTTATAATTATTTTGAAAATAATTACTTAAGTTTCATATGAAAATAAATATTCTTACCCAGAGACTTTCCTACCTTTTGGAAAAATCACAGAATGTTCATAAGGATGAAAAGATTGTTCTGTGAAAATTTCATAATTTTTGGACTTATAATTATTTTTAAATAATTAAATTACTCCAGAGAGTAATTAATTAATTAAAGAGAAAATATAAATCATTAAATTATGATTTTGGTCTTATAATTTTCTCCTCATCACCTAGAATCTAAGGGTATTTTTTTAATATTTTTGAGATTTTTGGATGTCAAAATATTTATTTTTGATTATTTTTAGGTTAATCTGGATTTAAATAAATCCATAATAACTATAAATAACTAGAGGAGGCTGCATGTCCTCGTACTCCCCGAAACGCGCTTGATCAGCTATGGGGTTCCGAACACGGGATCAAGGTGGATTGAATTAGAGCCGTTCATTTCCAAAACACGGAAATGGACGACATCCGTTCATCTTCTTCTTTCTGGTCTATACCGCAAGGCATCCATGGTTTAGAAACAAAATCTCGCTTGATTCTCAATGGATTTGAATGATTTCTGTTTCTAGAGCTTCATCTAAAGAAGATGAAGACATCCATAAGGTGATGACGAGGTTGTGAAATGGTTTGTTTCACAATGTTTCAAACCCGAGCTCGGTTTAAGTCCAAAGATCCATACCTTAGCTTGAGTTGATGGGATTTCAATTGGATTGGTTCCGAAGCTTCGTCTTGACCTCAGAAAGCTTAATCCCAAATCAATTTGAAGTTTAATTGAGCCTGGGGGTGAGTTTGCTCTCAAGGTGTCTCGGCTTGAGAGGACGATGTTGAACATTGTGTTAGAGCCCAAGGGGAAGGCCAATTTTGATTGGGCTAGTCTTCGTAGAGATCTAGGAAGCTTCTGGAGTTATCAATTTAAAGTTTTGAAGAACTTCATTTCAAACCCAAAATTTGTCCTGATTTTAGGTAGGGAAATTAGAGCAAACCATTGGGCTTCATGGGTCAATTCTATGTTGGATCAATTGCTTAGGTCCTAATGAGAAACTTTGATGTTCAAAGTTTTAGGATTTGGGCATTGTATCTAGGTTTCCTATTTTTGTCTCCTCTCTTTAGCCTTCTCGGGTTTGGCTCTATTTATAGACATGGAAGTCATGGATAAGCTTAGGCTTACCTAGGGGAGGTGATAACAGGTCCATCATGTCTTGGAGATAAGTTTTGAGCAATGTGGCAGCCATGGTTGAGCATCCCTACGTTAATTCATGGTGAATTTAATCATGGTGAGAGTTTGGCTCCATGTCTTAGCTTGCCTCTATTGGTCTCTCTTTGAGGTGGATAAGGCTTGGTAACTTGCTAAAATTACCTCCCCTCATGAGTTATATTGATCATTCAATGTCTTGAAGGGGAGAATGACACCTTAGCCTCATCTTCCATCCTTGTCATGGATTGGCCATGATGGGTTTTAAACATGGTAAGAGAGGTGGCTTAAGTGATGCTCCCCTTCCATTGGATAGCCCATGGGGTGCTTGAAATTTTACTTGTATTGGCCGGCCACCTCACTTCATGCAAATGGATGAGTCACTTAATGTGTTGGGAGGAAGGTGACACATATTTTTCTTCACTCCATTATTTATGTTTTGCTCATGATGGCTTTTAACCTAGGTAAAGATTTGACTTCATGTTTTGATTTTCTTTCATTGGAGGTGAGTAGAGGTGAGTGATGACTCCCTTCATTCTTAGTGAAAAATCCATGAGGGAATGACACATCATCATTCCCTTCATAATGAATTCATGATGATCTTTTAACCTTAGTTAAAAGTGATGTGTCATGGGTTCTCATGAGTGTTTGTCATGTCATGGTAAGTTCCATGGGTCATGAGTGACTCATAAGTTATTTTCCATAAATTAAATTTGATTTTAAAAATTAATTGTGGAATTTTGATGTCATGAGTGATGTCATTTTTTTTTTAATTTTATGGTTATTTTCATATAATTCCATTTTGAATTAATTATGTAATTAATTAAAAGTGTAGGAAATTATATCATTAATCCATAAATTAATCATGGGGGCATTAACTTTGGTCATAGGACCTAGGTTTGACTAGGGTTAACTAAATGATTATGTTTGGTCATTTTAATTTCTTAAATTGATTAAATAAGTCATATTTGACCAACTTTGTGTCTAAGTTTACTTTGTGGTTAATGGGATTGGTATTGGGTCAATGTGGTGGCCATTAGGTCATGGATTGACCATTTTGACCTAGTTTGACTTTTTGGGTCAAATGTTGACCAGTTTGGTCAATGGGGAGGTCATTGAGTCATATATTGACCATTTTGACCTAGTTTGACTATTTGAGTTAAATTTTGACCTATTTGATCAATGTTGTAGTCATTGGGTCATGGATTGATTACTTTGACCTTGTTTGACTATTTGAGTCAAAGTTTGATCTATTTGGTCAATAGAGTGGTCATTGGGTCATGGATTGATCAGTTTGACCTATTTGGACCTTTCGGGTCAAAGATTGACCAGCTTGGTCAATGTGGTGGTCGTTGGGTCAAGGGTTGACCATTTTGACCTAATTTGAACATTTGAGTGAAAAGTTGATCAGATCAGGATTTATCATTACTGATTTGATCATTTTAGGATGCTCAATTCGACTATGAACATACTCCATTCAACCTTCTAAATGTGTGTGCAAAACTTCCAAATATGGTTTATTGTCTTAATTAAGGCTTGGTTTGGTTCAAGTTGGACCAAATTTTATATTATTGGGTCGTCTCGTCGAACCGGTCAGTTTAACTGGAAGATTTTTTTAATCAGAGCTCTAGATAACTCTTAATTGAAATTTGAATATTTCTTGCTCAAATGATTGTCTCGAGATCTGTGCCATGCCTTGAGATTTATGTTGGATGATGGAATTTGTTGAGGTGTATCCAATGTTAACGGAGACAATCATCATTATGCCTTAATGAATTTAAAAGAGAAAATCATGCAAGAGCTTAGTGATTTAAGGATCTTACTTCGAGAATCCTTCACCCTGTGAACACAATCCTCTAAGGATGGGCTTGAGGCACTTTTATTGGTAGGATTGTATTAGTTCAGGAAAAAAAGCGTAGAAGCCTAACATTTCTTATTAGTGAACTAGTTCCTATTATAACGAGATTTGGAATGTAAGGATCTATCATCAATATTATGCTTTGTTTGTCATTGGGTTGGTGTTCAGAAAATAAAATAGTGATGTGTAGTTCTTTCTTTAAACGATTTCAAATAATTGTTTGCAGGAATAATAGTGATGATGAATGATGAGTTTATTATTTGAGGTAAAAAAGAGCTTTCTTGCATATATAAGTAGTTAGACTACCTATGACAATACGCACAATATTTTTTATGAAAAATACTAAGAGAACCCACATAGCCTTAGCCTAAATGAAATAATTTTAATATATAAGTATTCATTTATAATAATTTACCTTATTTAGTTGCAATGGTGTGAGATTATAAGGCTTGAAATGTAAGAGGGATCATCACAAAGGATATAATGAATATTATAAAATGGAGAAGGGCATTGGCGTTAATTAATAATAGACATAATTTTGGAGCAATTATATGTGATGATGAATTGATGAATGTGGGAATTAGTCGACGATAGACAATGAATGTTGATATTGGTTGGTGGAACATATCGACAATGTTGGTGACGCGTAGTAATATTGTTGACAACAAAGTTGGTGGAGACTGACAACATATGCCATTAAATGTCAATAGTGGTCGCCGATGATTAACAACAAGCATCAACGACAGCTTGTAGTGGGAGTCAATGATGATCTGTGTCGGCCATCAATGATGATTGTTAACAAAAGCTAATATTGATTGACAAGAGCCCTTGAGTTCTCTAAGTTCAAAAATTCTTTGCTTTGAACAATCTCTTTAATGTGTAAGAGCAACTCGTGTACAGATTTCTAATCAAGAATATTAAACAATTCAAACTAATTTTTTTATTATTTAATATTCATAAATATCATAATGTGTCTTAATGATCTTAAAATTAGATAATCACGAGCTTATTAAGTTTCTTTTGTCTAACTATTACTTCTAATTTTAAAATTGTAAGATGCATATGAGATATAACACTAAAAATAATATTGAAAAATTTATAGCTACAATTTCAAATAATTCAAAATCCAAATTACATTAACATTGCAACATGATTATACACTTTATTATTTTATTTTATTATTATTATTATTATCTTTATGACCTATCCTTATATGTTATTTGAATTGTTTACCCGGTCGAAAATGATCATTTGAACGTGCTTTCGTTAGGGAGCTCCTCAACTATCGGATGGAAAGACCGGGCACGGCGAACAAACAGCCAGATGGCTCATTATTCCACGGGCCACTGCCCTACTCCGATTCCTATAAACTGCGCGCCATTGCGGCCTGAAAACTTCCAACGAAAAATTGCAAGCAAGAGTTCTCGACGAGTAACAGCACTGCTCCCAATCGCGTTCCGCTCATGAGGACTGCAGCGCAAAACTTTCCTAATCGCTCTCGCCGCACTCCACTCTCTGGTTCGCCGGAGGAGATGACCTCGCTGGTGGCTCAGCCGACGAAGGTAGACTGTCTATTCCCTTCTATAGTTTTGTTTTCTTTGTTTTCTTAAACAATATTCCTTTGGATCATCGATTGAGATAGAGGATTAGTGCCTTGCCGCTGGATTCTCTATTAGGCGCTTCTTCATTCCATTTAGCTATGGGCTATTTCTTCTTCATTACCAATGAACAATAAAGATTTTATGGGAATTTATGAAAACTAGTATGTCTTCTGCAGAAAAGGAAATTGAGCGAGACTGAAAATGCGGTATGTAATGAGAGAGAGTTGAAGAAGTCGTTCAGCAAACTTGGGGATGATCAGAAGAAGGTTTTTTTTTCTTTCCCTTCTTATGCTTTATTTTTATTTGTTTCGATATGCTGATTAATATAAGTTTCAGGTTCTTGAAGTAGCAGCAGGAAGATCGCAGGATGTGAGTGTGGCCTTATATAATGCAAGTGATTTGACTTTACGGGAGAAGAAAGTCGTGAAGATTGAAGAAGTGAGAAATGAATTCTGAACCTTGTTTTTGGATTCATTAACCCTGATATGTAGAATTGTGTGGGTGACATTTTTTTTTTCTTAGCTTGCTCTTGAATGTTGTTCGATCATGACACAAGTCATCAAAATCTATGAGTTGCAACTTTGTATAATGCTTGATCCCAACTATACGATAGGCTCTGGGAATTTTTCTAGGAGCCCAAATTAAAGCCAATATATTTTTTGGTGGACAATTGCCAACTTAAAAACTTTAGCCTATAGAAAACTGGACTTATAATTGTGTTTTTTTCGTGGCACTATTTCCACTCTCATGTCTAACTTAACACAAATTTTGCAGAATGACTTCTAATAAAAGTGACCAAATGTGGCCTTGAAAATACTTATCTAGGTAATGTTGTAAGTTACTTTGCATATTAAAATCCATGTTGATGCAATAGTATGTTCATCAGTTGAATGGAAATTTTCAAATTTAGCATTCATGTATCCAAATTATGTGGCATCTAAGTTAATCGATATGTTACTCAAATCTTAAAGATTTTCAAAATATCTACTTGTATATATTCATGCACTTCTGCCGCCTCTTGTCATTGTTTTCCTTTTTTCTTAGGATCTTTGTTTGATTTGATTAATCTTCTTCATTTTTTTTCTCATTTCTTTATTTGTAGTTCTCAGATTTACAATCTGATATAGAATTCTAACCTTCACCACTAGATTGTAAAATTTCCTCTTTAGTTTAGTGTTATAATTTTGTTGTCTGTTTGATACGGTTGTTTGAATATTATAGGTTTGGAGTGATCATATGCAAGGAACCAGAGACAATCTGCAAACTTGTCGTAGCTATATAGAGAAAGTTAAAGAAGATAGGATTATAGCACCTTATGTTTATCATGAATACTTCAAGGATAGACCAAAGCAATCAAACAACCAGTCCTCCTCTTTATTAAAGATGCAAAATCTTAAAGGTTTGTATATGCTACATTATTTTTTGCTCAAATCCTATAAATAATCTGTAGGCCATGCATGGCAGATTATTTGTCTCATGAAAGTATTTGTATGAATGCAAGCCATGTTATTTCTGATAACTTTAAAAAGAAGGAAGTAATATTTTCTATTGTTAGTGAATCTCTTGCGAACTCTCAATAATAGTAAACTTTTGTATTTTAGTTTTGCACATGGTTCTCCTGCCTTTCGTATGGATAATGATTTCTAACAGTATGAGTTTTAGTTAGGTTGTCGGGGCTAATATTTGGAAACTTTGGGTAAGATTGATGATAATGGGTTTTCGTTGGGTTTTGCTTGTTTGAAAAAAATTGCCTTTCTATCCAAGCCTGATCTTAAAATAGTTTAGCTACAATTGACAATGTAACACCACCAAGCCTTAATACTCTTCCTAGACTTGCAAAGATTTTGAGAAGGTTAATTTAATGAAGTTCATGCCCAATTTTTCATAACTAGAGAAACTAAGGATAATTCCAACGGAGAAAAGAGAAAAAACTTACAAGATTTATATTAACCACTTAATTATTTAGTTGTCCCATAATATTTCAAAGTTCTATTCCTTTTGTACTATCTCTTGGTTCAAATTTCTTCTTCCTCCATCTTATGTTCTTTTGGGCTTTGGAAGTTCATTCAGGTTGTAACTTATTGAGAAATGTTCACTTCTTCATAGAAGTTGCATATACTAATGCCACTTCTAAACCATATCCAGGTTGATAAAATATTCACATAACACAGTATCCTAGTTTATTATATTTTTAGATGTTAGTAATTTTTACCTTTTTTATTATTTACTCTTTTGTTGAATTTTTGTTAATTTTATTTTATAATATTTTTTATGATGCATTGAAGTTTGTAATTTTTCAGGTCGGATACCTAGTTGCAAATTCTATTATGCCAGAAGAAGGACGTCATTTTCATGCAAAATTGAGCATAAAAATACTAATGCTAGTTTATATTTACCAAAGGAGCATGATTCAGAACCAAAGGTTGATGTTGCTGCCAATAGGAGAACCAATTTGGCTATACCAATATCAATGGAAGCTGCTCAAATTGGAACTATTCCATTAGTCTCTCAAATTTTAGAAAGAACAACTAGAAGTAAACATTTTCCTGTGTCTCAAGTTGAAAGAACGGTGAGATTCTTTGTCCCATCTTGTTCCTGTTGTGAATGTTTTTCTTGTGTCTGTTGTGTTATTCCTATGGAAATTGAAATTGTGTTTAATTCAACTTAGTTTCCTTACTCTATTTCACATATCGAGCATTCCGACAATGGGACACGTGATAGAGATTTCAAAGGCTCAGTAGGGACTATGCGAGATTTGAAAGTAAGAAAAAAAATCACAAAAACATATGTTAGAAAGAAGTACCGGAAATCTTTCTTCAAAGGTACACCTGCCTCCTTTTCACACCACTGCTTATATTTGTCTCTCTCTCTCTCTCTCTCTGAGTATGTGTGTGTGTGTAGACACAAGTATTTAGTGGACATAACTTTTATATCACAATTTGTACATAATATTTGATTAATTGAAATTAACTTCAATTAAAATATGCCGAGCATGATATATCTACTTGTTAGACAATGGTTGGAAAAAATGTGATTTCAAAATGTTATGATTTTAAATTCATCATGTATCTTTAGGATCTTTGTGAGCAAATTTGATCTGATAAGTATTCAAATGAGTATTCAAATTCGATCAAACTTACCTTTTTGGGCTGCAGTGAGCAAACTAGATTTGTTTTTGGTTGTATTTTCTAGACTTGTGTAGGGTGGTGATGCCCATGACTTTGGCTTAAGGCCCGAATCACGTCATGTTAGCAATTGGCGTCTGTGCACTTAATTTTCAATTATAATTAGTAAAAGGGAAAGGAAAATAATAGTTATATATTTCTAACTTGATCCGCTTTCTATGGTCATAATCCTGATTCTCCTTAACATGAAATGTTTGTCTTGGGCTTTTTCCTTTAAATCCTATTCATGGATTATCAAATATGTCATTTTTTTTATTTTAGTAATGCTTTGCTTTCTATATTACTTCTCTTTTATCTCTTTAATTAATCTAACTTGACCAAAAAGATTGATTTCCTTGTTTATCTTCTACAGCTGAGATGCTTGATGGTAATGGTTTGCATCTGCTGGCAGATGCAGCTCTGAACGTTTGATCAGGTCTGACCTTTCGTCTAATTTTTTCCTATTCTTTATTGCTTTAGATACATTTTAATTGCAAGGTTATGTTGCTATCTCCACTCATCTTTGTATTCATTGTATGTTTTTTGTCCCTTCTCAAATCTTGAGATTCATTCTTTGGTGTTTGATTTCAAAGGTACTTGTTTTGGTTTCTTATCAACTTATATTATTCATATTAAATATTTTTCCTTCATGAACTCTTAGTACTTGATCACGTTTTTATCTTTATATATACAACTATTGTTATTTTCATGGTTTTAACTTAATTATGTAATTTGCTCCCTAGTGAACATCCTACAACTTTTGACTCTGGTTTTGATTCTAGCAAGTTTGCCTTTAAAGGAAAGAGTTATTTGGAGAAAGTTACTGACGAGATGCATGTGATTGCAAGCTGTCAATTTCTTGGTTTTCCATATTAGAACTAATGCCAACTTTCTCTGAGCTACAACCCAATCTTTTTGTTTTTTATTTATGATGTTGCAGTCTACTCTTTTTGTAATTTTGCATATTTTTTATCCCTTTCTCAACTCTTGAAATTCATGATGTTACACTAGAGGTAAATTAATTGACACTGATTTGTTTTTCTTGAATTTTCTGGCGATATAGCTATAGCAATATGATAATAAATTTAAGTTGATTCAATATATTTCAATCCTATTTAGCCATTTTGAACAAATCTTCACTCGATGATAGGCTTAACCTAGTTTACACTTTCTTTAAGCAATTTGAACTTTATTTTATGTTCGCGAACGACAAGTCGTTTTGACAGCCCTGTTTTTGTTAGAGAGCTTCCGAACTATCGGATGGAAAGACCGGGCAATCCCAACAAACTGCTAGATGGCTCATTATCCCACTCAGATTCTTATAAACTGAGCGTCATTGCGGCCTGAAAACTTCCTACGAAAAATTGCAGGCAAGAGCTCTGGATGAATAACAGCACTGCTCCCAATAGCATTCTGCTCATGAGTCCGCAGAGCAAAAATTTCTCAATCGCTCTCGCCACCCTCTACTCTTTGGTTCGCAGGAGGAGATGACCTCGCTGGTGGCTCCCCCGACGAAGGTAAATCGGCTCTTTCCTGCCTTAGTTTTGTTTTCTTTCTTTTCTTAAACCATATTCCTTTCGATCATCGATTGAGATAGAGGACTAGTGTCTTGCTGTTGAATTCTCTATTAGGCGCATCTTCATTCCATTTAGCTATGGGCTGTTTCTTCTTCATTACCAATGAACAATAAAGATTTTATGGGAATTTTTGAAAACTAGCATGTCTTCTGCAGAAAAGGAAATTGAGCAAGCTGAAAATGCGGTATGTAATGAGAAAGAGTTGAAGAAGTCGTTCTGCAAACTTGGGGATGATCAAAAGAAGGTTTTTTTTTTCCTTTTGCTTTCCTCATTGTGTGCATTATTTGGTCGATAAATTGGGTCTTTGAAAGTATGTCCAAATTCATTCATATGCTTTATTTTTATTTGTTACCATATGCTGATTAATGTAATTTTCATATTCTTGAAGTAGCAGGAGGAAGATTGCAGGATGTGAGTGTGGTCTTTTATAATGCAAGTGATGTGATTTTAAGTGAAAAGAAAGAGGTGAAAATTGATGAAGTGAGAAATGAACTATGAATCTTGTTTTTGGATTCCTTTATGCTGATATGTAGAATTGTGTGGGCGACTTTTTTTTTTCTTAGCTTGCTCCACCAAAATGTTGGTTTTTAAAGCCAACTATTATATCCAAGAGAAGAATGAATAAGCCTCTTTTTGATGTTTTCCAAGCCAAGAATGAAAAAATAGTTATAGTGAGGTAATTCTATGCATCAAAGATATTTTAACGCTAGGAGAAACCAGACAAGGTGTTCATGTGCCTCTGCGCACATGACCACCTTGTCTGATTTCTCTTAATGTTAAAATATCTTTGATGCATACAATTACCTCACTATAAATATTTTTTCATTCTTGGCTTGGATAACATCAAAAAGAGGCTTTTTCATTCTTTGCTTGGATAACATCATAAAGAGGCTTTATCTATTATTAAGTAGCTTTTTTGAACCCACTGTTGAAGGATCTATTATAGAAACCTATCATACTTTGTCCACTCACTTAAAAAAGTGAAAATAATAGCACGCCATGGAAGGTAGTGACTCACTATCTATTGTGTATGTTTCATGCTTAGCTTGATGTAAACATTGCACATCATTAATCTTTAATGAAATTGATATGGAACTTGCACTAATACGAGGCATCTCTTTTTCAGTATTGTATTCATGTGCCATATTGTATTTGCATTCGTCACATGTTAATGAAATTGGTAGAATGTTCAACTTGTTAAGAGGGTGGATCACCGAGGTCCTAAGTTATATCTTATATACTATTGCTTATGTACCCATCAACCCAAAAGTTTAAGCTAATGAGTAAATGTCAATACTAGTATATTAGGAACTCCAATCCTATTTTTACTCTTGATTTGGGACCTTATTCATTCTCATAGTACCTTAACAATATCTTGTTATCATTAACCCTCAAATGCTAGCTTTTTAATACCATCAAATGTAATTAACCAAGATCCAACTCAACTCCATGGAGCCCTCGTTAGATTCACTTGCTCCTAAATGTTGTTTGATCATGATAGAAATCAAAATCTATGAGTTGCAAACTTTGTGTATTGCTTGATCCCAACTAGATGACAAGCTCTGGGATTTTTTACCCTTTACAACTGGATTGTAAAATTTCTACTTTAGTTTAGTGTTGTAATTTTGTTGTTTGTTTGATAAAGTTGTTTGAATATTATAGGTTTGGAGTGATCATAAGCAAACAACCAGAGGCAATCTACAAACTTGTCTTAGCTATATAGAGAAAGTTAAAGAAGATAAGACTAAAGCGCCTTACGCTTATCATCATGAATACTTCGAGGATAGAACAAAGCAATCAATCAACCAGTCCTCTTTATGAAAAATCTTAAAGGTTTGTATATGCTACATTATTTATTTCTCAAAATTTATAAAAAGATCTGTATGCCATGTATGTCAAATTATTTCTCTCATGAAAGTATTTGTAAGAATGCAACTGATAACTTTAAAAAGAAGGAAATAATATTTTCTATTTTTAGTGAATCTCTTGGGAACTCTTAATAATAATAAACATTGGAATTTTGATTCTACACAAGGATGTTCTGGCTTTTATATGAATAATGATTTCTAAATTATAAGTATTAGTTAGGTTGTCGGGGCTAAATATTTGGAAAACTTGGTTTAAGATTAATGATGATGGTTTCGGTTGGGTTTTGCTTGGTTGAAAAAAATTGCCTTTCTATCCAAGCCTGATCATAAAATAGATTTAGCTACAATTGAAAATGTAACACCACCATCCCTTAATACTATTCCTCGACTTGCGAAGATTTTGAGAAGGTTAATTTAACGAAGATCATGCCCAAATTTTTATAGCTAGAGAAACTAAGAATAATTCCAACTGCGTAATGAAAAAAAGCTTACAGGATTTTTGTTAACCAGTTAATTATTTAGTTTTCCCATAATATTTCAAATTTTTATTCCTTTTGTCCTATCTCTTGATTCAAATTTCTTCTTCCTCCATATTATTTGCTTTTAGGCTTTGGAAATTCAATCAGGTTGTAACTTACTAAGAAATGTTCACTTCTTCATAGAAGTTCCTTATATGGATGCCACTTCTAAATCATATTCGGGTTGATAAAATATTCACATAACACAATATCCTAGTTATTGATATTTTTAAATGTTAGTAATTTTACCTTCTTTTACATTTAATTTTTTGTTGAATTTTTGTTAGTTTTATTTTATAATATTTTTTTATGATGCGCTAAAGTTCGTAATTCTTTCAGGTCTAATACCTAGTAGCAAATTCCATTATGTCATAAGGACATCATTTTCATACAAATTTGAGCATAAAAATACTGATGCTAGTTTATATTTATGAAAAGAGCATGATTCAGAACCAAAGGTTGATGTTGTTGCCAACAAGAGAACCTATCTGGCTATACCATTATCAATGGAAGCTGCTCAAATTGGATTTATTCCATTCGTCTCTTAAACTTTGGAGAAAAAAACAACTAAAAGAGAACCTTCTCTTGTTTCTCGAGTTGGGTGAGATTCTTTGTCCCATTATGTTCCTGTTGGGAATGTTCTTCTTGTGTCTGCTTTGTTATTTCTATGGAAATTGAAATTTTGTTCAATTCAACTTGGTTACCTTTATCTATTTCACATATGCAGCATTCCGACAATGGGATACTAGATATAGATTTCAAAGGCAGAATAGAGACTATATGAGATTTGGAAGTAAGAAAAAAAATCCCAAAAATATGTGGGAAATAAGTACCGGAAACCTCTATTCAAAGGTATGCTTGCCTCCTTTTCACATCATTGTATTTTTTTGTCATTGGACCCATAATATATATTTTGAAGCCTTAATAGGGATTGTACGAGATTTGGAAGTAAGAAAAAAAAATCACAAAACATATGTGAGAAATAAGTATCGAAAACCTTTCTTCCAAGGTGCACCTGCCTCATTTTCACACATTTAATTATAGTTGTCTCTCTCTCTCTCTGTGAGTATGCATACACACTCAGAGAGAGAGAGATAGAAAAATATAATCAATAGTGTGAAAATAAGGCAGGTGCACCTTGGAAGAAAGGTTTCCGATACTTATTTCTCACATATGTTTTGTGATTTTTTGACTTACTTCCAAATCTCGTACAGTCCCTATTGAGCCTTTGAAATCTATATTATGGGTCCCAATGTCAAAAAAAAAAAAAAAGCAATGATGTGAAAGGAGGGAAGTATACCTTTGAATAGAGGTTTCCGGTACTTATTTCTCACATATTTTTGGGATTTTTTTTGTTCCAAATTTCGTATTGGAAGTACGCCAAAAAATCACAATCATATGTGAGAAATAAGTACCGGAAAACTTTCTTCAAAGGTAAGCCTGCTTCATTTTCATACCGTTAATTATATTTGTCTCTCTCTGTGAATATGTATGTGTGTGTATGTGTATGCCTATATATATATACACACACACACACACATAACTATTTAGTGGACATAACTTTTATATCACAATTTGTAAATAATATTTGATTAATTGAAATTAACTTCAATGAAAGTATGTTGAGCATGATACTTCTACTTGTTAGGCGATGGTTGACAAAAATGTGATTTTAAAATGTTATGATTTTAATTTCATCATGTTACTTTAGATTTTTTTTTGTGAGCAAATTTGATCTGATCAATATTAAAATGGCCATCTCAAGTGTTCAAATGAGTGTTCAAATTTGATCAAACTTACCTTTTTGGGCTGCAGTGAGCAAATTGAATTGTTTTTTTTTTTTTTGCATTTTCTAGACTGGTGTAGGGTGGTGATACCTATGACTTTGGCTTAAGGTCCAAATCATGTCATGTTTATTGAGTAGAAACAAAAATTCCTTCTTGAATTAAATGTGTTGTATGCTAGTGATGACAATACTTTTACAGCCATATTCAACTGACTCCAAAAGAACTTAAAAAGACTTCTCAAACAAAACATGTACCTCAAACAAATAGAAGAGTTAGGAAGTGGCGTCTATGCACTCAGTTTTCAATTATAATTAGTAGAAGGGAAAGGATAATATTAGTTATATTTCTAACTTGATCCACTTTCTATGATTAGGATCCTGATTCTCCTTAACATCAAATGTTTGCCTTGATCTTTTTCTTTTAAATCCTATTCATAGATTATCAAATATATCATTTTTTGTTTATTTTAGTAATGCTTTCTTTCCTTATTACTTCTCTTTTATCTTTATAATTAGTCTAACTTTACTAAAAAATTTTATTTCCTTGTTTATCCTCTACAGCTGAGATGCTTGATCTTGATGCTTTGCATCTCCTGGCAGATACGACTCTGAATCGTAGATCAGGTCTGACCTTTATTCTATTGTTTTTTCTTATTCTTTATTGTTTTAGATACATTCTAATTGCAAGGTTATGTTGCTATCTCCACTCATCTTTGTATTCATTGCTTGTTTTTTATCCCTTCCTCAAATCTTGAGATTCATTCATTGGTGTTTCATTTCCAAGCTACTTGTTTTGGTTTCTTTTATTAACTTATATTGTTCATATTAAATATTTTTTCCTTCCTTCATGAGTTCTTATTAATCGATCATGTTTTTATCTTTGTATATCCAATCGTGGTTATTTTCATGGTTTTAACTTAATTATGCAATTTGCTCCCCAGTGAACATTCTACAACTTTTGACTCTGGTTTTGGTTTTAGGAAGTTTGCCTTTAAGGGAAAAGGTTTACTTGGAGAAAGTTACAGACGCGATGCACCTGATTGCAAGCTGTCAAATTTTTTTGTTTTCCAAATTAGAACTAATGTCAACTATCTTTGAGTTACAACCTAATCTTTTTTGCTTTTTATTCATGACGTTGAAGTTTACTCTTTTTGTGGTCATTGAATATTTTTAATCCCTTTCTCAACTCCTGAGATTCATTCTTTGGTGTTTTATTTTCAAGATACTTGTTTTGGTTTCTGTTATTAACTTATATTCTTCATATTAAATATTTTTTCCTTCTTTCATGGACTCTTTTTGCTCGATCATGTTTTTATTTTTGTAAATCCAACTATGATTTTATTCTCGTTTTTAACTTAATTATACAATTTGCCCTCTAGTGAACATCCTGCAGCTTTTGACTTTGGTTCTAGCTGGTTTGCCTTTAAGGGGAAAAGTTTATTTGGAGAAAGTTACAGACAAGATGCATCTGATTGCAAGTTGTCAAATTTTTTCCAAATTAGAACTAATGTCAACTTTCTTTATTCATGTTTTTAACTTAATCATACAATTTTCCCCATAGTGAACATCCTACAGCTTTTGATTTTGGTTCTAGCTAGTTTGCCCTTAGGGGGAAAGGTTTATTTGGAGAAAGTTACAGACGAGATGCATCTGATTGCAAGTTGTTAATTTTTCCAAATTAGAACTAATGTCAACTTTCTTTGAGCTACAACATAATCTTTTTTTATTTTTATTCATGATGTTGCAGTCTACTCTTTTTGTACTTATTTCTACTTATAGTGTAGCTTTTGATACTTTTGATTTCCCTCAATACTCTCTATTCACATACAATCTACTTTTTTGTCCATTAAGTAAAGCATAAGCTTCAAGTCTTTTTTGAGACCTAAGTCTTAAATTTAATACATAACTTAAGAAATATTGTATAAACTATAATTGTTAGTTAAGAAATAATATTTCAATATTCTAATTTATTAAGGTTTTGAAAAGTAATATAACAATATTTTATTTAAGTAAAAGGTAATTAATTGTGTAAAATTAAAAGCAAAATGTTAATATCCTAATATTAAATTATAAAATAAGATTGGCCATACAAATGATAAACTATCAAAATAAATTAAGGTATTAAAATAATATACTAAAATATCAAACATAATAATCATAATAAGTTCAACATTAATTTTTATATCAAACTCATATTGAACTTAAACAAGAATATAATAACGCTTAAACTTTTAAAATTTTAATTTATAAATCTTTATTATTATTCTCATCACCCAATTAATTTCATTAAAATTATTAACATAAAATGTTTTCTTTCACCATATCTTTAGTCATTTATATATTTTTCCATCATTATTATCTTTAATCACAGTTATGTTTTATTATTTAATGACTAATCATAAAAAAATATATTAATTGCAATAATGGCTATATTGATATTTAATTTAAAATTTAAACTACATAAATTTTAGTGGATTTTCTTTTAAATTTCTTATTATTTAGTGTGTGAATTGTGAGATTTAATAAATGAGGTATATCAATATTATTTCTAGTTTTGTTTAATAAAATTCCGAATAATCTTAGAAAATTGTGGCGAGGTACTTCTTGACTTGGATGAGATGCATTCCCCATTTCTGGACAATGAAACATTAGTCTCCTTGCAAATTTTTGTAAAAAATATTGAGTTGGATCTCATAGCATCCCTCATGCACTTTTAAACAGGGCTCACATACATAATTTGAAATGTTGGGCTTGTTGATGTTTTTTTTTTCAAAGCAAAGTGTACTTATTTAAATTTTTATGTAGTTGACCAACAAATTTGATATAGAACTAGAGCTATGAGTGAACATCTTTGAGAAACATAAGAAGAGAATTATATAGCTAATTGCTTCGTAAACGATTAAAAAAGTCTCTTGGTTGAAAAAAAAGTGCTTTTTGGCTTGGTTAACTACCCGAATATTGAGGGTTTTGTTTTTGTAGATGAACTAAAGAAACTTATGAATTCCATGTACAGCTTCAATGGTGAAAATGAGAATGTCATGGACAAATGGAAAGGTAAGATCCAGGGGTAAATTTGAGGGAGATGTAAGATATCACCTTACTAAGTTCATAAAGAAGAGATAGTTTACTAGACAAGACTTCAACATGTATGATGAATGAATGGACTAGAGAAGAGGGGGTTACATGCAAAGTCCTTAAGAGGAGTGAAGGAAATTATTATGCTTCCCAACTGGACATGAACTAGCAATTTGTAATGGCATTCATGATTAGATGAATCTATTGGAAAAAGAAGCTCGAACTTTGATGTCTTTGAATAGAAAGATCCAACTCACATCATAGAAAGGCTTAGCCAAGCCAAGTATTATATGCTACCACCTCTTTTTATTTAGGAGATGGAATGACATAAAATATCAAGTTGATTATAACGAAGGTAGAATATTCATCACAATCAACATAGGAAAGAGATCCATCACAAATAGCTCAAGGAAATAGCTAAGTTCAAACAATAGCCCAAATTAATTGTATTTTTTATCTTAAATTTAAATTTTAAATTTTAGATTTAAAATTTTTCATATTAAGTTTAAATTCAAGCATATCATTTTTTTTTCTTTTTCAACCAAGGCTTGGAACATGACGTGTTCGTCCTGTGTCTTGGAATGGATAATTTATTAAATATTTATATGGTTTATTCATCCACTTTATGTGGCTAGCCCCCATCTCCCTTCATTTCAAAATTTAGATGTTTTTTTTTAATGATGAAAGTATAAGAGTTGGTGTATACTTATAATAATTATTTATATGTAATGCAAATATTTAGGTTTGGATGATATTAAAACTTGAAAAAAGTTATTTAATTTTTTGTTTGGGAATTGGTGGTAGGCCATTGACCTTCCTTTGTGGGATAGATTTGTTATCCATCGGCATATGTTGTTTTCCTTATAACTTATTTTTTAAATATCTTCAATATCTCTCTCTATATTTTAACCATATGAAGAGCAATCATCATATCATTAGAAGCCTTAAACAAGCTCTCAATCCAGATTAGGTTAACCCTTACCTAATTTTGTTCCCCTTCCTTGAACAAGCCCTTAAGACACTTAAAACTTTTCCACAGCTCCAAATCATAACTTCATATTCTAAGCTGGCCCTCCACAATCATTTTCTCCCATTTAGCCACCCATTGAACACATTCCTATAAGAGACAAACAAAGTTAGACAAACTAGATCCATGTGAGATACTCTTAGTTTTCCCACCTTAAATTACCTTAAAGGTCACCCTTTTCCATTATGGACTCTAGAATACACATCCTCATCATAACTTATTCTTTCATAGCCCTCCCTAGCCATTACCCAACTTATTAAACCTCCCATTTCCAACATGGATTGGACCACTTTGTGACTTGGAGGACATTATAATGATGGGGGATTAATATACACAGCACTCAAAATTTCACATCTAAACTTTATCATTTTCATTTAAAGCACCCAAAATATTATTAAAAAAAAGCACATTTATGTTAAAACATTACCCATTAACAATTTACCATCATGTTCTCACCGATCAAGGATAGGTGCGCTTGATGCTGCAATGGTTGGGAAGGCAATGATGGAATTGCGACTTACAAAGACCTTCAAACTCCCATATTTATCCTCCTGCTCTGTTCCTAGTTGAAACCATCGAGGATGGTAACATTGCGTTCTACTTTCTTCCCACCCCCATTTACGAGCTTCAACTTCTCTAATACCAATAAATTTGCCTTCCAAAGGGATTAACTAAATCCTACATTTAAGGCAAAGCTGACAAAAAATGGGATTAAGTTTAAAAAGCTGAACAATATTTTTTTATGAATTCATATTTTAGTAGAGTTGGTTATAAAAAGCTGCTTCTCAGTACAAAAAAATTACTTCAAAACTTTGACAATAATAATCCTACTAAAAAAAAATTTTAAAGGGTGGCAATAAAAATTTAGTACTATCATGTAAGATTTGCTTAGACATCTTTTTGAATATTTTTTCTAGCAAATAAATAACCATTACTTGAGGTAGCACAATAGCAGGATTTAATAACAGACTTCCAATTGTGTATGTTCTTTGAACTTAATTGTGCACAACAATTAAAATCGAGACATGCTTATACTTGTCAATTTGGGTTATTAAAGAATTCAGCACTTGGAACTTGACATGCGCAACTCTTTGAACTTGACTAACTTGACCCTTGGAACTTGGTCTTTAGAACTCAGCTAACTAAGCATTTGGAATTCTGCCTTTAGAACATAGCCATCAGTACTCGGAGATCGGTGCTTGAAACTCAGCCCTTTAGACTTTGCCTTTGGAACTTGGTCCTTGGAATTTGTTCAACTCAGCTTTCAGAAGTCGGTCAATTGGACAGGCTACCCTAGCAGTATATATTTAGTTTCTATTTGTTAATAGTAAGATTAAATTATAATAAATTAATAAATACTTTATATATATGATTATATGGGTCTATTTGAGAAAAGATGATAGAACATATATGTAAGAGAATCGTCTGAGATCAATTTGAGTACTTTACTTTTAGTTTTTGGAGTATTTTATTTCTTCTATACAAATTGCATTAATAATTACTTATATTTGTTAAGTCTAGTTGCATAATTTTTTTATAATTTTTATGTTTTTTTTTAATTATTAGTTATTTTGTTGTAAAAATAATATATTTTTAATAATATTTACGACTGCACTTTATTTAAAAATATATAGAGTATATTGACTTAAATGATACTAATAATATTATATAATTGTATATGCATGTTGAATATGATAAAGTTTACTTCTTATATTACTAGTTAAAATGCTAAGGTACTCGTGTATGTATATTAAAATGTTATTATTGATGTACTTTAATAGGGCAAAATTTATACATTGTTCCTATGACTGTTGTAAATGATAATATATAAATAAATTCAAATTAAATATTCTACAATGTGATGATATCAACCTTCTTAAATGTGCACAGTTGATTAATAAATTGTCATTTAATTTACACTGATATAATTTAAATAGCTAACATTTATATTATTTTCTTATCCATTATATTACTGTAGTATAAATATAGGAGTATTCATTAGCTATTGATAGCTCATTATGTTTCAAATTAACATTTTCATTTTGATAAGGATAAAATGTGTATAGAAGGTGAAGACAAGAAGTAGAAAGGTAAATTTATAACTTTATTAATTTATTATTAATTTTTTTGTCGTAACTTTCACTTATTTTTGTATGATTAATTGCTAGTGATAGAAAATAAAAATAAAAAATTTAATTTCATCGTTTGAATGTCTGTTCTTGCCTTGAAAATTCCAAGCAGCTAGGCAAGCTGTGGCAATTAACACAATACAAATCTCTCATTTAAGTGCCCATATAGCTTTCTTTGACCAAAAAAATGTAATTTATTGTGTGGAAGTGAACATAGCTTCTAAATATTGTTTTGTTTTTGACTTGCTTTTTAAAGTCTATTAATTTGTAGTGAATTTTATTGTGGCTGGCCTTAGGAATTCCTTTTTTTCGAAATTTTCTCATCATTGCTAAAACCAATGAAAATATATAAGTGAACTTTGTTTCCTTTTTTATTTTGCTCAATTTGTTCTTATGGTGAGGAAATCACTATGTTTCTCTATAATCAAATATATACAATGACGCACAAATGATGTCCTATACATATATTATTTTTTGTTCATTAGGTTTTTCCCAATTACTCTATGTGCATTTGTATTATCTGTATTAAATTGATCCAACTAGATGTTGTCTAATCTCTTATATGACTTTGTCAAGAAATTCAAATTGTACTTCACATCCTGGCCTTATTTGATGACTTAATACTTTTTAAGAAAATAATGTCATGGCCATTATTAGTTAGAATATTGATCAAGTTTTTATCTCGATGTTAGATCATCATTCAAAGGTAATCGCCACTCCAGTCTGATTACAAGTTCTCCTAGTCTTCTCAAAGATTCCTTCATTGTTATTTAGTTGTTCTTTCAACACTCAAGTTCTCAAATCATATATATATATGATAATTCTGGGCTTTGATCATAAGAACTTGTGAAATGAAAAATAAGAGAGGGAGTTTGCAACATTATAAAGAATGGTATTATCATTAAAATAATCTTTCAAGATCCAGATAGACACATCTGTTTGGCTCTCTAGTATTTTTTTTATGTATTCTATTTTCATTTCTCTCATCATCTTGTTCATCCTTCACACTTAGAGAAAAAATGCGAAACAAATCTATCCGTGAAAGGGTTAATGTTGCTGCAGTGGCAGAGAAGATTAGAGAGTCATTTTACATGTCTTGTTCACATTAAACGTCGACTATCTGATAATCCGGTTAGGAGAGTAGATGTTTTAGATTCGACTTATGTTAAAAAAGGCAGAAGTAGACCTATAAAGACTTGGGCATATTTTATAAAAAATGATCTTAACCTATTAGAATTAAATGAAAATATGACACTCAGTAACACACAATAGATAAAAAGATTCATATAGAGGCTTGTTGTTTTTTAAGGTCCTTTTGTTTCTCTACATGATATTTGTGGCGAAGATGATATGAAAACTTTAACATTGAGCCCCTTCCATAATAAAAATTAACACCATTTTATTGTTTAACTGTCATTGTGCTAAATATTTTGACATGGTGAGCTTGTTCATATATGCAAAGGTCTCCTCTTTCACTACCTTCGGTACCTTGACAATGAGCCAATATTTTTGTGAGAGCCAGAAAATACTTGTTCTTTTCTATAATAGCCCTTTGAACATGTGTTTTGTTATAATCACTTCTATTATGTCTTTTCATTCTCTCCAATATCAAATTGTACATTATGCCTCAATTTCAAGCTTTTTCTTCTTGAGGTTCTCATTTATTCCAACTATTTCTCACAAAATCCTAAAATGAAAATTTTGATTTAAAAAAATTGAAACATGCTAATTTTCAATTAACAAAAAAAGTAATAAAATAAAAATAAATAAATATACAATTTAAAGAAAGTAGATTGGGAAAGAAAATTAAAAGTATGGCTTAAGGATTGTTACTGGATGAAGTGGAGATATTGGTGGAGGAAGAAGAGTAACTTATGAAAAAAGAGATTTTGGCTAGTAAGAGGTGGTGATGGTGACTACAGAGAAGGGCAAAGCGAAGGCAGTCACCACCAATGTTGGTGGCTTTGAAAAAGGCCTATGGGTTTCTCCGGTCTAGTAGAAGGTGTGAGTAGTTGGTCTGAGAGTTTGGCGCAGGGGCATGGGGGCATGGGGGTTAAGTGGATTTTAGCATTTATAAAAAATAGAAAATAGAATAACCCTAAGTTGGCACTATGCACACCTCATCTAGTGAGGCGCGGTGTGGGTAAACCTTTAAGGCATTCGCCTGACACATGCCCAATGAAGTGTAAGTCTCACTGCATTGTTTGGGAAAAAAGTACTGAGGTGCATCTCAAATTTTTGCAAATTTACATATAATTGCCTGTATGTTTTAAAATTGATTCACAAACAAGACCATTTTTGAAATTTAGTGAACCAAAAGTCAAGCTTTTGAAACCTATAAATAACAATGTACAAGGTCTAACCCTAAATGACCTACAATCTTCTCTTAAAGATAGATATCCTAAAATAAATTTGGATGAGAAGATTTGAAAAACTTTATTATAATGCCTCTTTGGGAGATTCAAACGTTGTCTGTTGTTTGTGGATCCCTTTTGAAAATTATTAAATGTTTGAATGTAAATTTATTGATAGGACATGTTTTGTGTTTTATCATCACTTTGCGATGTTGTGTTGAATTTCTCTTTTGTTTTAAAAAGTGTCTCTCATACAAAAATCTACACTATCTATAAACCACAAGTTTGTTTGATGTTTCCCTTGGTGGAGAATTAGACGAATTGCGTATGAATCTTTGTGGTAGGATTCCCAAGTCAATCAAATCATGATTGGTTTTTCAAATAAAGATGTTGCTTAATAAGAAGTAGCCGCACAATGTGCATTATATGTCATTTATGGCCATGTTTAATGTTTTTTTTTATTCTATTTTTATCTTGTTTCGTTTTTTTTTTTTGGGTTGGTTGCTCATAAAATAAAAGACTTATTTGATGTAAATATGATATGAAATGTAGTAAATATGATAAAAATTATGTCGAAACTTGTTAAAATGGAGTTAAAACTTAAATTAGCAATCGTTATTGAACGAGGATTCAAATAGCCAAATCTTCCTCTAACAACCACAGTAGGGTTAAGAATGACAATGAACATGGCATTGGGAAATATCTTTGAATTATTATATGCTTGGTTATCAGGAAAACTTGCCTAATGACAGAGATTCACTTAACCCAACAAAACAAGCACTTCATTGAGGCTACAAAGACCTGGTTTTCTTATGCCTACGAATTTCATGTACAAATTGTGCTAATCATATTTTTGTCTGATGAAAAAAAGCAAACACTTCTATATTAAAAGTTGCTTCTAGCCATATGTTAACCAAGACATCTATTCATAGTATTATTATTTCTAAAACCTAGTGATTCTAATTTTGCTATCTTTTTTCTGGAGTCGACCCTTTATGTTCATTTGCAAAATTAAGATGGTAAATCTAAACATGGCCTTAATGAGCATGAACCATTAATAACCCACATCAAGAATCAACCCTCCAAAGTCAATGCTGAAAGAAATGGAGGGTAGGAATCCACATTATTATTTGCTTTTGTTATTCAATGTGACTTGCAATCAGATGATGGTTCCTTTAATGTAGTTGTTTCTCCTGAAGTAAATCATTTAATTTGTATATCTATTATTGAGAACAGAATTTCAATCAGGAATTGAAGAAAGGGAATAAGGAATCGGTATAATTTGATTGAAAACAATGGTTTTCCAATCACTTGACTTTTCCTCTTTTTTTTTTCTTTTTTTTTTTGTGAGCATTTTGTAATTACTTTTATCTTTTCATTTACCTTTTGCAGACTTCAAAAAATAATTTCGGTATCAATTCACATATGGTAGGATTCCAGGTCGCCAGGGTATTTAATGCCCGATTATCATAAACTTGGTTTTTCTTAAATATTATTGTTAATTATTTGACATCCTAGATTCACTGTTAGCTTTTACCTTTTTATTTACATATGTTTCTTTGTTGATTTTGAGATACAATTTATTTTAATTGCATATGAATCAAAATGAACTATTTCTAATAGAATATTCTTCTGATGATAGTTCAATCAGTGTAGTGATGTCTGCTACAAATTATGATGTATATTATGTTATCTTGTGAATGTGATAAAGAAATATATGCTGCAATCATGGAAATTCAATGTTCTGTTTATATTGTTAAAATGAAGAGTATGTTTCAAAGCATTATATTCCAGAAACTAGTTTCTAGAGCATCTATCTGCAAACCTACAAAGAAATACCTTAAAATGAGTGTCCTCACAACTTCAGTTGATATAAAAGTCCAGATGTCATCCTTAATTTTCTTTGCCTTAATTTATGTGAAAAATCGTGCCCTTTTCTGCCTCAGATTATATCATGGTCACGCCAAATGAAGGTATTGTCTATTAAGATGAGCCATTTGATTTCATCTTTGTTAATAAACCTCACTGTATGCTTAGCATTTCAGATTTTGGAACTAGATTTCTTGTTGAGGTTGGGTGGATATTCTTACAAATAATTTTATTACACGAAATTAGCCTAAATTGATTGAGAGAGATGTACAAAACTTTCACTAGTTCGGCTTATCACAGAAAAAATTTCGACTCCATTTAATTTAATGCTCATTGTCATTTGGATTGTAGGTCTTATTCCAAAATTTCTGCAATGTTTTACTTTATTTTTAGTGACCCTATGAAGAAATGAGCAATTATAGAGTTTGATACCTAAGGTATTTCTTAGGATGGTAGAATATATGCTTAATGGATATATTGGGGTGCTACTAAGAAATACTTGATATGGATGATTTAATACCTACTCGAGAAAGAAATTTTGCTTGTCTTTCATCAATGCATTGTTAAAAATCGAAAAGAATTGTATCAAAGAATTGAGAATGAGCTCTGGAAGGAATATGGGAAATTCAAGGTATTTGACAAGCAGAAGATTTTGCGAAATTGGAGGCTCTAATATTTTATTTGGCTTGTGGGAGCCTTGTGGTTGCAAAAAGATCTTTTGTCTTGGTTATATACCTGAATGGAGAGGTTTTCCTTTTTTCTAATTTAACTATAGAAACTCATGGATATCATGTATATCATCATTAGTGAAATGAAAATGTCATCGAAAAATGGAATGTATGATAAGATTTTACTTTACTAGAACCTTGAATAAGAGATAATCTTTTAGGGAAGATTTTAACATGTTCGGTGAATGGACTAGAGAAGAGGGTGTCATGTGAAAAAGTCCTTATGAGGAGTGGAAGAAATTAATATGTTTACTAATCAGATAATGAACTAACAATTCATAATGGCATTCGTGCTTAGAAAATAGATTCATGTTACTGACTTCACTTAGTGGGATAAAGACTTGTTATTGTTTTTGTTGCACATTATGCCTATTGAACTCCATGTCTTTTCAACTCATAGTTTTTCTCGTTCCCTACAATCTATTCCTCTCAAAACTTTAGAATGAAAATTTTCATAAAAAATTGAAACAAGGTTAATGTTTAAATAAAAAAAATCTTAAATTTACAATAAAGAAAATAGAATTGGGACAAAAAATTAACATTATGGCTTAAGGATTGTTACTGGAAGAAGTGTAGCTGTTAGTGGAGGAAAAAGAGTTTCTTATAAAAGTAGAGATTTTGGTCAGGAATAGGTGGCAGTGGTGACTGCAAAGAAGGGCAGAGAAAAGGTTGTATCTGTCGACATTGTTAGCTGTAGAGAAGGCCTGCGGGTTCTTCCGATCAAGTAGCAGAAGGCGTGAGTAGTTGGTCTGAGAGTTTGTTGAAGGGGTATTGAGGTGTGAGGATTAAGTGAGGTTTAACATTTACAATAAATAAATAAAATATAGAACAATCTTAATTTGGAATTATGAACGACTCATAGTGAGGTGCGGCATTCATAAGCATATGAGGCATTTCTTTGACAAATGTCCAATCAAGCATAAGCCTCATTGCATTTTTTCGGAAAAACACCGAGACGCATTTCATATTGTGGTATTTTAAACAATGCTTGTAAGTAAGTTTTTAAAATTGGTTCATAAACAAGTAAGTAATTTTTTAAAATTGGTTCATAAACAAGTAGGTTTAGGTTTGAAAGTTTGTAAACAAAAGTTCGAAGCCTCTAGATTACAATGCAAAGGATCCAACCATTATTGACCTACAAATTTCATTTAAAGATTGATATCCTAAATAAGTTAGGTTCTGAAGCCTTGTAAAATTTTATTATAATTCTTCTTATGGTATTTGAATTTTGTATGTAATTTGTGGATCTCTTTTGGAAATGATTAAGTATTAATAATTATTTATTGATAGGACACATTTGGTGTTTTAGCTTCACTTTGCAATGTCGTGTTCCATTTCACTTTTGTTTAAATAAAGGCGTCTCTCTCACAAAAATATAAATTACATACTCCACAAGTTTTTTTGATGTTTCCCATGACAGGGGATTAGAAAAATGGGATAGGTATCTGAAGTCAATCTAATCACGATTGATTTTTCAAAAGAAGATGTTGCTTATCAAAAAGTAGTCATCTAATGTGCATTATAAGTCATTTATGATCATGTTTAATATTATTTTTTTTTATTTATTTTCTTTTTTTTTTTTTTTTTTGTTTCAAATAAAAAAAGAATCATTTGACGACGTGCTATAAATAATAAAGAAATATTTATCTGATGAGCATTTAAATCAAATCTACAAATATATTAAAATCATACCTATGAAGATAATATTTATATTTTAGAATTGAGAATCCAACATGACTGTGTGATTGAACTAGGAATGGTAGTCAAAGTTGTTATAACTTTTAGCTGTTGGGAATATCATTTGTCCAATGATACAATGGAGGGTAGAATATTAACAAGACATAAAAAATTATGCTTAAAATTACCAACATAGATTTATAATTGGAGGCTTGATTACGATCACTTTTCTTTCTTTTTTTTTCCTTTTATTTTTAAAGTATGTTTGTTTAGTACTTTTTTACGTGTTTTTATTTTTATTATAAAAAACACATTAATTTGTTTTTCAAAACACTCAAAAAATCTAAAATTTGGTTGGAGTGTTTTTAAAAACAAACATATTATACCATACTAAATATATTTTAATTTGAAACAAAATGTTTGGCTTTGTCATTAAAGTACGATTGTTTTTAAAAACACTCAAAATAATTTTTTAAGAACATGTTAATTTGCTTTTAGAAAAGAAAAGTAAAAACATACTAACAAATATGTTTCTAGAAACAAAAGAAAAAAAATAAAAAACAAAATTGATCCCAAATAAGCCCTTAATTTAGCATTCAGTAATGAAAGAGGAGGATTCAAATAGCCAAATCCTTCAACAGCTTCTGTAAGGCTAAGATTGACAATGAACATGGCACTGGAAAATATCTTTGAATTGTTATATGCCTATTCGTTAGGAGAAATTGTTTGATGACACATATTCACTTAACCCAACGAAATAAGGAACTGATTGAGCTTGCAAAGGCCTGATTTTCTTATGCATATGAGTTTCATGTACTAATCGTGTGATTCATACTTTTATCTAATGAGGAAAAAAATGATCCCTTCTTTCCATTTGCTAACTTAGGCTTCTATTCGTAGTATACTTTTTTAATAACCTAGTGATTTCTATTTCTGCTATCTTCTTTCTAGAGCCAATCTTTCATGTTCAACTGCAAAAACAAGAAGGTAAATCTAAACAAGGCCTTAATGAGCATGAACCATTATTAAAAAGCAGTAAGAGTTAAGCCTCCAATGTCCGTGCAGAATGAAATGGAGGGGAGCTGTCCGTATCAGAAGCTGCTTCTGTTATCCAGAGGGATTTGCAATCAGATGATGTTTCCTTTAACGTAAACATTTCTGAAGCTAATCATGCAATTTGTACATCTATCAATGAGAAATAGAATTCCAATCAAGAATTGAAGAAAGAGGATAAGAAATTGGTATAGCTTGATTGAGAGAATCTGTTTTCCAAACACTAGAATTTCTTTTTTGAATTTTTTTTGTGATTATTAAATCTTTTCATTTACCTTCTACAGATTTCAAAAGATAACTTTGATATCAATATACATATGGCAGGATGTCGTGTCAGCAAGGTATTATATGCCCAATTATCAGAAATTGTGCTTCATTTTTTTCCCTTAATGTTTTTGTTAATTATCAGACATCTTGTATTCTTTGAGTTTGGACTATTAAATTATACTTTAATTACATTTGATTCTTAGTTAAGTATGTGTTACAGATTGTTTCAATTACATGTGAATCAAATGAAATACTTAGGAAATATTATTTTGATGGTAGTGCTATCAGAGTAGCGATGTTTGCTAAAAAATATCATGTAAATGGTATTATATATGGAGTGTGATATAGAATTGTATGATGCCCATCCTGGAAAATCATTGGTCAGTTTTTTTGTTAAAATGAAGAGTATGTTTCGAAGCATTACGCTCAGAAACTAGTTAGATATCTATTATCTCTCAAAGCATCTATCTAATGACTTACAAAGAAATATCTTAAAATGAGTCTTTTAAAACTTTATTATATATAAAGATACAATATAATTCTATCTAGATCTAATATAAAGAAGCTAAGGGCTTGTTTGGGCCCCATTTTTTTATTTTTGCTTTTTTTTAAAAGGGAATTTGTTTTGTGTACTTTTAGCATATTTTATTTATTTATTTAAATAAATAAACTTTTAGAAGTACTCGCAATTTTTTAAATATTTTGAGTGTTTTAAAAAATGATTATCAGCACCTAATTTGTTTTTATTTTAAATCAATCTTAAGTAAAGCATAATGAAAATCAAAAGAAAAACAAAAGACAAAAATGCTCTTAAATGACTTGTAAATCAGGTCGAGTTTTTATGAATAATTCACATATTTGTCTAAATTAATCATTGCAGCAGTCGCAGCTGGTTCAACCAATGCTGATCAAAAGGCTTATGGAGCTAAATTTGAATGCATTGATTGTCATAGTTCAATGTGCACCCAACCTTCTAACATTGGAAAGCTTTCAAACCAGGAAATCAAATTATAAAGATTACACTAAGCTGTTTGTGCTCCTGGCAGAAAGGTCATTTTTAATATATTTTCAGTAGAGAACCTATATTTACTTAGAATATGGTTTTGATAGCTGATGGTCTATAGATATCTAATCCTAATACATGCTTTTTACTTTTTCATTTTAAGAATGCAGACTTTGTAATTTCTATATTTGATGCTTGTTCATGGTTGATACTTGAGATAATTACTTTAAAGATAATTTTTACGAGTAATGCAATATATACTTATGAAATTATGTAGGTATATTTACATCTTGATTCGAGAATGAACTTATGGATCCTCATATTTATAGGAGAAGAAAGAATTCCTTGTGTACCTAGCTCACTAATTTAAAACAATATAGAGACAAGAAAATACGACTCAATTGTGTATGGAAAATTCTGATGCATGAATTTGCCATTGAATTCGTAATTCATTGATGCATGCGATCTTTGAAATTCAAACATAAACTTTTGCATGCATTCTCATGACAAATATTAATGAAATCAATAAAACGTTGGATAATTTTAAGTCTTACACGAGACAATTTTTCAATTCAAAACAACTTGTAAATGTGCTAGTAATTCGAGCTTTGTCCAAGTGCATTATCTAGGTGTATTGAAAATTTTGCTGTAGCAATGCCATTAAACTGGCTGCTAATAGTGTAATATTAAAAGTTTGTGTGAAATACATAAAATATGAAGTTTGAGTGCTCTGAATGTAAATCCCTCTACAATGGTTACTACTACCAATGATGAAAGAACTTCGCTCAAGTTAGATGATCTTAAGCAAAAAAATGGCACCAACTCACTATCGAGAACTTATTATGATAATAATGTTAAGGTCAAGGTTGTAAAGACTAATTGACCTATAATTACTTGCAGTGGAGAATTTATGTTTTTAAATATGAAATTAAATAGGAGGGCATTGACCCGACCCGCAATTACATATTTCTTTTTAATCTACTAAATTTAGCCCAAAAATATGTTTCAAATAGTATTTAGCGGCTAGTGTGAATAAATGTAATGATTTATGAATTATATAATCAATTTTCACATTATGGGTATTACCAAAGTATATGTCTCGTTTCAAGTAATAAAGGATTTTCCTTAAAACAGTATTGATCCCACTGAGAAAGCTGTAACTCTTAAAATCAACTTACAGAATTTCTATTTAAATTGCAAATTAAACTGATAAGAAATCAATAATGATATGCTTGCTCAAAAATTACTATTAGAAGTTCAAAAAAAAAGTAACGAGTAAGTGTAACTGATTAATAAAATAAAATAACGAGTTTGGATATTATGAAAATCCTTTCCCCTTGCAAAGAGATATTAATCTATGTAGGATTCAAGTGACTAAAGACAAGATGATGTATTGTGACAAATAGAAACATACATATTCTTTACCCCCTCCCGGTACTAGCAAAGAACATTGGCTAACTTAAGGTCGATTCCTTAACATCTTGATTCCACATCAAAACCATTTAGCCTCTCACCTCTAAATATCCCTAAGCTTATGCCACTATATTGACCGAATCCAGTGTCAGGGTACTAAACCTTAAGCCAAATTCACAAGAATCTTGCATGTCACTCTAGAACTAACCAATTCTACGTCCATCAAAACCTATCTCCCTATTTATTTGCACTCCACCATAGGTTATCGGGCTCTGCCCAGAATGAAGTGCAATATTCATTTGTTGGGTGAAATCATAGCCCTCCTGGGTCATTATGTTTCTCAACAGATTTTAACCTCACAAGAGGCCAATTTGTAAAATCAATGAAGATTTAGTGAAAACACCATCACAATATTAAGAGTAAAAAGAAGTCTTTAAATTACTTTCATCCAATAAGATTAATTCCCACATGCAAGGAGAAATAAAAGGAACTACTCAGAATTCATGGAGATTAAACAAAAACAAAACATTTATATTGATCCAAGTCTTACAACAAAAACTTAAACACAAATACAAAGTACCTTGTGTCTTCTCCCCAAAAAAAGTTCTGGAGTTTCCTTCCAGTAATCTTCGAACTTTAACTCTTATAAACACTAAACACACACACTGCCGCCCAAATATGGTGTAAATGTCCTCTTATTTTCGTCCAATTGCTTCCATTAAATAGAAAATAGAAAATAATCAAGGGTTGATTCAAACACTCCTTCAAAATTCAGCCAAATTCAATGTATCTTCTAGATAAATAGTTTTTGGCGTTATAGCGCCAGTGTGGGGGGCTATAGCGCCCATTTGGCTTTATTACGGTGTTATTAGCGTCAGGGGTGGCGCTATAGCGCTACACAAATTATCCCTTTTTTGCTTCATTTTTCCCTCATTTTATCTAAATGCCCATTCCATGCACATGAAACTAAAAGCATGTAAATATCTTTCTTTAAAATGCAATATCATTAAAAATGTATATAAAATGCTTATAAAATGTGCACTAAAAACAGATAATTTTTAGATGAATCAGCCATTCACATATTTTTGTGGGAAAAGACAATTTAGTATTATTTTACATAAATTCAATTTGTTTTTTTCACGTCTTAACCAAGTGTTTACAAACACCTCTTAATTTACATATAACATCGTATAATATCTTTCATACAATAGACTATGAATGAGGCTACTTATAATTTGTTTGGGCAATTATAATTATTTGTAAAAGATTTGTAGTTTTTGCTGGAAGGCAGGCTCTTAGAAAGTTATTATGGGGATTAGAGTATTTTCTTTTAGAAAGTTGAGCAATATCTTTTTATGATTTCATATTTTACTAGAGTTGGTTATAGAAAGCTGCTTCTCACTATTAGAAAAATAAAAAATAAAAAAAAAGCAAAATTTAACTAAAAAGTGTGATAATTGTTTGGAACGTTGCAAAAAAATTACTTCAATAATTTTACAATAATTATCTTACTAAAAGTCTTTTAAAGGGTGGCAATAATACTTTGGTACTGTCTTGTAAGATTTGCATAAATATCTTTTTGAGTATTTATTCTAGCAAAGAAATAACCATTGCTTGAGGTAGCACAATAGCAGGATTTAATAACAGACTTCCAATTGTGTATGTTCTTTGAACATATGTGTGCAGAACAATTAAAATTGAGACGTGCTTAAGCTTGTAAAATTGGGTTATTAAAGAAATGAAAACAGTAAATTTTTTTAGGCTAATTAAAATATTGAATCTAGACTAGGCATTAATGCACAAGCAGTTTGAGTATGGAATTCAACACTTAGAATTCAGCTTTTGGTACTTGACCTGCTCAACACTTTGAACTTGACTAACTTGGCCCTTGGAACTTGGTCTTTAGAACTCGGCTAACTAAGCATTTGGAATTCTTCCTTTAGAACATAGGCATCAGTACTTGGAGATCAGTAATTGAAACTCACCCCTTTAGATTGTGCCTTTGGAACTTGGCCCTTGGAACTTGTTCAATTCAGCTTTTAGAAGCTGGTCAGTTGGACAGACTATCCTAGCAGTATATATTTAGTTTCTATTTGTTAATAGTAAGATTAAATTATAATAAATTAATAAATACTTTTTATATATATGATTATATGGGTCTATTTAAGAAAAAGATGATAGAACATATAGGCAAGAGAATCATCTGAGATCAATATGAGTACTCTTACTTTTAATTTTTGGAGTATTTTATTTCTTCTAAACAATTTGCATTAATAATTACTTTTATTTGTTAAGTCTAGTTGCACAATTTTATTCAACTTTTATGTTTTTAATTATTAGTGATTCAAATTAGTATCCTCACTTGATTTCATATATCCAGCATTCCGACAATGGGACACATGATAGAGATTTCAAAGGCTCAATAGGGACTCTGCGAGATTTGGAAGTAAGAAAAAAAAATCACAAAAGTACATGTGAGAAAGAAGTATCAGAAACCTTTCCTCAAAGGTAAACCCGCCTCCTTTTCACACCACTGCTTATATTTGTCCCTCTCTCTCTCTCTCTCTCTCTCCTCTCTCTCTCTCCTCTCTCTCTCTCTTTGAGTATGTGTGTGTGTCTAGGCAAATATTTAGTGGACATAACTTTTATATCACAATTTGCACGTGATATTTGATTAAATGAAATTAACTTCAATTAAAATATGTTGAGCATGATATATCTACTTGTTAGACAATGGTTGCAAAAAATGTGATTTCAAAATGTTATAATTTTAATTTCATCTTGTATCTTTAGGATCTTTTTGTGAGCAAATTTGATCTGATGAGTATTAAAAAGGCCATCCCAAGGCTTCAAATGAGTATTCAATTCGATCTAACTTACCTTTTTGGGCTGCAATGACTAACAAGAATTGTTTTTGGTTTCATTTTCTAGACTTATGTAGGGTGGTGATGCCCATGACTTTGGCTTAAGGTCCGAATCACCTCATGTTTATTGACTATAAATATAAATTTCTTCTTGAACTAAATTTGTTGCATGTTAGTTATTACGATACTTGTATTGACATATTCAACTGACTCCAAAATAACATTAAAAGACTCCTGAAACAAAATATGTACCTCGAACAAATTGAAGAGTTAGGAAGTGACGTCTGTGCACTCAGTTTTCAATTATAATTAGTAAAAGGGAAAGGAAAATATTAGTTATATATTTCTAACTTGATCCACATTCTATGATCATAATCCTGATTCTCCTTAACATGAAATGTTTGTCTTGGGCTTTTTCCTTTAAATCCTATTCATGGATTATCAAATATGTCATTTTTTTATAATTTTAGTAATGCATTACTTTCTATGTTACTTCTCTTTTATCTTTTTAATTAACCTAACTTGACTAACAAATTTAATTTCCTTGTTTATCCTCTACAGCTGAAATGCTTGATCATGATGGTTTGCATCTTCTGGCAGATACAACTCTGAACGTTGGATCATGTCTGACCTTTCTTCTAAGCTTTTCATATTCTTTATTGCTTTAGATACATTTTAATTGCAAGGTTACGTTGCTATCTCCAATCATCTTTGTATTCATTCCATGTTTTGCCCCTTCTCAAATCTTGAGATTCATTCTTTGGCGTTTCATTTCAAAGGTACTTGTTTTGCTTTCTTATTAACTTATATTATTCATATTAAATATTTTTCCTTCCTTCATGAACTCTTATTACTTGATCACATTTTTATCTTTGTATATACAACTATTGTTATTTTCATGGTTTTAACTTTATTATGCAATTTGCTCCCTAGTGAACATTCTACAACGTTTGACTCTGGTTTTGGTTCTAGCAAGTTTTCCTTTAAAGGGAAAGGGTTAATTGGAGAAAGTTACAGATGAGATGCACTTGATTGCAAGCTGTCAATTTTTCGATTTTCCATATTAGAACTAATGTCAACTTTCTCTGAGCTACAACCTGATCTTTCTGCGTTTTATTCATATTGTTGCAGTCTACTCTTTTTGTAATATTGCATATTTTTTATCCCTTTCTCAACTCCTAAGATTCATGATGTTGCACTAGAGGTAAATTAATTGACACTGATTTGTTTTTCTTCAATTTTCCGGTGATATAGCTATAGCAATACGATAATAAATTTAAGTTGATTCATTATATTTCAGTCCTATTTAGCCATTTTGAACAAATCTTGACTCGATGATAGACTTAAACTACTTTACACTTCCTTTAAGCAAATTGTACTTTATTTTATTATTATTATTATTATTATTATTATTATTATTATTATTATTATTTTTGGTGTTTAAACAGACGTGGATACAATGCAATGTTGTGCAATATGAATATTGCATCCACACGAGGCATCTTGCTAATATGTTAGTTGCATTGATAGATGTTAAACTAGTGCTATTTCCTTTATCATGTTCTCTTCCTTCTTTAGAATAAGGAAGCATGCCACTTTCTATTCTGTCAATATTTATATCATAACGGACATTAATAAGTTCTATTTGTGTAGCTCATTTCTTGTCTTTAAACTCGGGATAGTGAACATAGAGAGACATGTGACTACTTCCCCGCTAGTTATTAAAGATAACCTTGATCTTAGTTGAACTGAATTCCAATTATGCTCTTTATTGTTCAAGCTGCATTTGTAACCATAATATTTTGGCTTTTAAATTTTGCAATGCTTCAGGTAGAGAGATCATAGAAAAAAACTAAATAGTATAATGAAAAATAAGCTAGAAAACAAACACTAATAAATAGTAATAAGGCTAGAATAAACCTTTTGGAATAAAATTAAATATTATTGAAATATTGATCACCAAATAAAAGAGTAACATATTCAATTAATCATGTTATTGAAGTTTAACCTAAGTTTGAATTAGGCAATGGCCGTCATTCATTGAATTTTTCCTTCTAGTCATACCTTAGTACTTAAAAGTTTCTTAATTGAAAAATAGTGGGCTTGGTTGCGATCAAAATTCTTTTTTTCTTCTTAAAAGCATGTTTGTTTAGTAATTTTTTTACATATTTTTATTTTTAATTTCTAAAAATAAATTAGCATATTCTTGAAAACACTCAAAATGATTTTATGGTGTTTTGAATCTTTTTAAAAATATATCTTAATCAAACGTATCAAACATGTTTTGTTTCAAATCAAAACATAAACAAAATAAAATAAAAATAAAAAATAGATAACAAAATAGAGTAAGTAAACATTTTCTCATTAATATAAAGAAAAAGGAACAAAAATAGAGTTGCCTTAATAATTGAGTTAATTAAAAAAAGAAAATATTATTTAAAAAAGGGTGTTAAAAAGCAACTCTAAAAAAATTTAGATGCTTGTATGACAAGTTTTGGAGCTATTATTTTCTCTGAGCTTTGATGTACTCTCTTTATGTGAATCTTGAGATGAAGTGTTGAAGCAATATTTTTTTTATTCTTGATAGTATTAAATAATCATATGCTATTTGGGACTTTCTAAGTGTTCTAAATAATTGAGATCTGGTGGGAATTATGAGTGTCTTTAGCTCATTTTATTAGATAAAAATGATCGTTCTTGAGAGAGAACTGACGTATTTAATCATCATCCTAAAGCAAATAAATAAATAAATAAATGACAAAATAAGATGCTTCCAAATGTCAATTGGGAATTTGCGTGCGAGGAAAATGTGATTAACATCTTTTAGGAGGGAATTACAGAAGAAAGCTTGTGGAGATCTTAGGTTGCGTTTGAGGCAGTGGTGTGGTGCTGCACCGCAGTTTTTTCTATTTGTTAAAATTGGTTTTTGTTTGCGTTCTCAAAAAGCTGCAACTAAAATTTATGTTTTCCCACCATATCTAGCTACTTGCAGTGGTTGATAGAAAGCTGCAGTCTGTCTCCAATATCTCTATCACTACAGAAGATAAATATTCTTTACGTTTCTGAATTGGTTCTATTTATCAAAAATCTAGAGAGATGTGTATTTTCTTTCCTCGACAACCATTCAAATTTAACTCAAACTTCAGTTTTTTTTTATTTTTATTTTTATACAATACCTATTGAAATCAAATTAGATTTGTTTTGTTAAGATGTTATGCTTTTAAATTATTCAAAGATATTAGTATTCACAGATGCTCTGCTCCTTTATGTTGGCGGGGCCTTGTCTACCAGCCACATACATTAATAAAACAGGGTGGGATTTACATATATATGACACAATTGTTTTGTATTTACATATCTAATGCCTATAATATAATATTTACTAAGACTCTCAAATCCTTAACATCACATATACATCTCTAATATTAATTTATACACATTTTTATACATATTTTTAGATCTTTATACTCAATATTAAGCTTTGGGTATAAAATATGTAAGTATATTTAAATTACATGGTACGTATTTTAATCTCCCTAAAAATAACAATTAGTTTAATCAAATGCAGGAATGCAGCGACAGCGGAATACCACCAGCTCAAGCCATGGAAACACTTGAGCATGCAGCCAGAGACTTGAACCCTCAATGCTCTGAAAACCTCCACATCTACAGGGAAATAGAGGAACTTGTAAGCATCATTAAGACTCAAGTCTTGTCTCTAGCAAGATCACCTGCTTCAAAATTACTAATGTAATTTTACTTTCCCAATCCAAGCAGAATAAGCTTCTCAGGTTTTTTCTTTCCTTACCTCAATAAGCAAATACAACAGGGATGATCGGCATTATTTTTGGCTATACTTGTACAAGGTTTGTAACCATCCTTGCACTTCTATCCCAAAGTGGGTTATTCTTTTTAGATTTATACATAGTATATTATAAATACCATTGGTGCTATCGAACAGTACACAGTTGTATTAATCGGGCTATTTTTGCCTAATTTAGAAGTTTGGCAGTTGCCTCGTTAGAATGTAATTTCGTGAACACTTGTCCTCTTGCTATTCTATTTACATGATTGCATGCCAATAATAACAAATTGGAGGATTTACATACATAGTACATAACTCTTATTTATTTAACATCTAGATTTTTATCCTTACTTTTATATTACTTTCGTGCATAAACCTATGTATGAAACTATTTATTTGTTAAAAAAAAAAGATTAATGATGGTAGTATTTGTTAAGTGATATTAATGATGAGTACTATTTTTATAAATATGAAAGTTCCAACTGCTAGACATGTAAATATATATGAATTGTGTGGTATGCATTTAGATGCCCCAAAATTGGAGCAGAAAACAATTTTCAAATAGAAATTTTGAACATCATATAGCTCATCCATGACCTCATTCAGTTCATTCATGTCCGGACCCAACTGTAAATTCAGCCAGATTCTTTCATCATGATCTTTAAGCTAATTTTTTATTTAGTTGCGTTATACAATAGCAAACTAAGGCCTCTATTTCTCTGTGAAGGGGCTCTTATTTATGAAAACTTAACACTTGTTTATCTATTCAGCAAGAAAAATATGATTATTTTAAACTGATTACACAAAATTTTTTATAAATATTAATTTCTAGCTTATATGTGAGCTTCCTTCTTTGTAGATCTGTGTTTTTATTTTTTGGCTTTTTTTTATTATTTATTTATTTTGGGCTATACCTAGAAGAGGCAATGGAAGATAAGAGTGCGAACAAGCCAAAGCTTGAACAAGTTCAAATATTATTTGGTTCAGCTAGTTATGCAAATGTATCTAATTTTGTGTGTTCAGCTCGTTAAGTTATTGTGTAGAGCATGAATTATTCACACACACACATACACAAAAAAAATCAATTTAAAAGTCAATTGTAAAGTATATAATAAACTTTAGATGTTAGATATGTAAATACAAACGAATTGTATCATGTCTATGTTTATGATTATTAAGTAGGGAAATTTTCGTGCATACTACACAATTCTTATGTATTTACATATCTAACGTGTAATGTTTGATATTTACACTTACAATGCCTTAAGGTCATTTATATATAATTTTTCCTTAAATTGAAATACAAGAAGATCAACATGCTATTTTTAAAGTTGATATCATTAAAATTATATAATACATTATAGATGCGATTTATCTCTTGACGTGCTAAGAGCTATAGTTTATTAAATTTCTTAGATTTTACATATCCAATATATATTTTAAAGTTATAGCATATAAGCTTCTGATTATTAATTGAGCCCATATGATAGAATCTTCTAGGTATCCTCTCTTAATTGTATTACCCTTTATCAGTATTAGGATTTTAATCAAGCATCTTATCACCCATAGGAAGTATTGAGACTTACTTATTTCAATCTACAACTCATTAGTGGCATTGAGATGGAATTAATTTGCTTTGTCACACCATTCAATGCCCTTGAAGGACAGAGTTGATCAACAAAGATTGAATCATCCTTATCTTTTCTGAATCTCAACTTGGATGACTCGGGTTCGCTAATGACTAATTTAAGCCTAAACTAAGCCTTTACGGCTTACCTTTGTCAATCTGTTCAACTTGGCAAATTTCTGAAGAACTTAGGATTATTGGCCCAGTAGAGAATCTATTATGACTCTACAACTTTTTACAAAATATATGACTCACCTAGTACAATTTAGCTTGACAATGTAACCCTTAACAAAGATTAACCAACCCTAGAGAAGTGCGGTTAATTAAATGCAATGATTAACCCAATCTTAAATCTTGGCCTTTTTTATTATCTAATTAGGAAGAAAATCTATCAAATGCTCGCATGACCTAAATGAAACAATGCCAGTCAGCTTAAACCATGCGTGACTTACCTTGTAGATTGTCCATTTAAGCATTTGGATCCATAGGTTCCTACTTAATCCACTAGTTAATCCAGAATCTTCCTTTGATCTTAATTCTGTCATTTTTTTGAGCTAAAACAATTGTTGACCCAACCTAGCCCAAGTTGATTAACTTGAAACATTGAAGTGATATATCTACAACTCGACTCATTGAGGTAAATTAACATTCAAATTTGTTTATAGATGTCATTATAGTTTTTAAATCCAAATTAACCCCCATATCTTGTTGGAACTTTTGCCTTGTAGAAAAAATCTTTAAATAAGCTCAGTTTTTTTTTTCAACTATTTCCCCAACAAAAAGTTTTCTCGAGTTAACCTAAGTTGACTCACTTTTGCTAATTCGGTTCAATATACCTAAGAGTGCTTGTATTGACCTCACCATAGTGACATAGTTGCACTAGAACCTATTTGAATGAATTGGCTTAGTTTAACATGACTAAGTCACATTAGCTTTGACTATAACATAAATTGACCTGTACCAATTCCCTTTGGATTGGCCCAAACCATGAATCCACCTAATTACCCCTAACCTAGCTAAGTTAACCCTTACAACCCTAGAAACATCACCCACTTCTAAGGGTTAATTTATGCTTTCTAAGATGGCAATCCAAATAACTCATTGGAATTACATTACTGGTATTTTGATCCCTTTATCCTTTATCCAAAATTTACCTCTAATGACAATAATCACTTATACAGGTTATTATAGGCTATTATAACCAATTGGAACAATGATAAAAGACTAACAAAAGATCGACAAAGGAGTTTGATCTTTACATATCTCCTTAAAACGCCCTCACCAAGGGATTCACATTTATTTGCTAACTTTTAGTAAGAGTTTTGAGTACTTAACGCCTTTTTCATAAAGTTCATGCATAATTTTAGAGAACTTTTATGAAGAAATAAATTTTGATAACTTTCATAGTCATGTAGATTAAGGCAACGTCTAAGCTTCATATTACTTTTTTGTCTTCTCAAGATGAAGATTTAACTAGCAAAGTACCACTTCTTATCATAAAATTATACTTATTATGTGAACATTATCATGTCCATACAAACTGGCTTTTATATATATATATTATATATATATATATATATATATATATATATATATATATATATATATATATATATATATATATATATATATATATATTAATACCAAATCTTTTGTCTTACCCTCTTAATAAACCAAGACCCTTGCTCATCCCACTGAAGATGAATGTTAAGAACCATAAATGACTAGCTAAAGGTTATAGATAGTAGATTAATGATTCGTAGGTGTGATCTTTTATCATGCATTTATCCATAATTAGAATGATCACGACGATCTATTTAAGGATATCAAACTATACCATAAAATCTATGCAACTCGAAGAAAAACGTCTTTGATTATTTGAAGGCCAAATGAAAGACATTTTATTAAAAATGAAGAGCTTCAAAGTTCTTAAAAATTCATTTCATGTCAAAATTAGATGAAACAAATTTCTAAATTTTTTAGGCATACGACTGCAATAGAAAAATATAAACCAAAATTCGAGAATGTCATTTTTTAAGACAAAAAATTTCAAAACTCATAATATTTTAAAAATTATTAATAATATTTTCACAATAATTATAGTGTTTTGAGCCTCTATCCAAAATTTAAAGGGGTTTTGAAATGTCTAAATCACTTTGGATGATTTCTATACTTCATTTACAAATTTTAATGGGTATTTAAAAACTCCTAATACTTGATAGTTAGTGTGAATATGTGTTTGGGTGTTTTAAAAGAGATTTTAAATACTTAAAAAATATCAATCTGACTGTATTTGGTGTTTAACTCATATAAACCAATTTAATTTATCATTGATTATTTTACAATGTACTAAAGGCTACAACACAATAATGATATATCCAATTAAAATCTAGAGAAAATATATTTGGACTTGGCTAGTGATCGATATTTATTTTATTTTCTCTTTTATATTTTTAGTGTAAGAAAACAACATGAGCATGTTAAGTGACTCAAATTGATAGAAGCATACGAGTGTACTAAGTGGAACTTAGTTTAAAGACCCAACATGATGACATTATTCATGTATAGACTTAGGTCTAGCCAAGTAAAAAATTTTATTTTTTTAATTTCGTAGGGTGTACAAAAAAAAATCAATTTCACTTATATTATGATTATTGATTATTTTGTTTGACTGATATTTATCACCACTAAATTTTACCTTTTTAAGCAAAAAGATTGCCTCAATCAATGTTAGGCTCTAGGAAATAATTATTCTAAGATAATATATAAATAGCCCCAAATTAATAATAGAGTATACTTTCAAATAAAATTATTACATGGTTACTCTCTAAATTCTATTCAAAACTAAATAATAAACACTTTCTTTGCGTTTCTAGGAGGCTATAAACAATGATTTTTCCAATCATACCATCCAAAAAAAGTTCCTTTTCCATTATTAATAAATAACTAATACTCATCATCTACATGCTTTGTGAGTCTCCTATAAGATATATCATTAATTCAAGTTAGGGCCATATAATTAAATGAAATTTGCATATTTATGCACATTTCATGACCTAAGTAGGCAAGTTGCCTTTTCTTTAGTATAAAGCTCTTACGTCATACTTGAGATATCTTAACCTATTTTTGGTTTAGGTTTTAAGTTTAATCTGCTACCGATCTATGTTTTAAGTCTAATTTGGTTCATGTTGGACCAATTTTGATATTATTGGGTCTGTCTCATCGAGCCGGTAGTTTGATTGTAAGATTGTTTAAATTGAAGCTTTAGATAACTCTTAATAGAAGTTTGAATGTAATACTTAGAAGATTGTTTTGAGATCCGTGTTATGCATCGAGACTTATGATAAGTAGTTCCTACTATAACGAAATTAGTGAGCTAGTTCCTATAATAACATAGAAGCCTAACATTCCTGATTAGTGTATTAATTTCTATTATAATAAGATTTGGAATGTAAGGATCTATCATCAATGTTAGGCTTTGTTTGTCATTGGGTAGGTGTTCAGAGAATGAGCTAGTGATGGGTAGTTCTTTCTTTATAGATTTTAAATAATGACATGCAAGAATAATGGTGATGATAAATGATGAGTTTATTATTTGAAGCAAAATTAGTTTTCTTGCATATTTAAGTAGTTAGACTACCTCTCACAACAGATGCAATATTTTATAGGAAAAAAATATTAAGAGAACCCACAGAGCCTAGCCTAAATGAAATAATTTTAATATATAAGTATTAAGTTATAATAATTTACCATATTTAGTTGCAAGAGAATATGAGATTATAAGACTTGCAATGTAAGAGGGATCTTCACAAAGGAGACGAAGAACATTATAAAATGGAGAAGGGCATTGTTGCTAATTAGTAATGGACATAAATTTTGAGCAATTACATGTATGATGGATCGGTGAAGATGGGCATTAGTCGACCACAAACAATGAAAATTGATGTTGGTTGGTGGAATGTTTCGACAGTGTTGGTGATGTGTGGCAATACTGTTGAGAACGAAGTTGGTGGAGACTGATAGCATATGCCAATAAATTTCAATAGTGGTTGCTGATGATTAACAATAAACATCGATGATAGCTTGCAGTGGGAGTGAATGATGAAAAGTGTCGGTCATCAATGACGGTTGTTAACAAATGCTAATATTGATGGACATGAGCTCTTGAGTTCTCCAAGTTCTAAAATTCTATACTTTGAACAATCTCTTTAATGTGTAAAAAAAACTAATTTTTTAATACAGATTTCTGATCATGATCATTAAACAATTCAAACTAATTTTTTTATTATTTAAAATTCTTAAATATCAATGATCTCAAAATTAGATAATCATGAGTTTATTAAGTTTCTTTTGTCTAAATATTACTTTTAATTTTAAAAATGGAAGATGCATATGATATCAAACACTGTAAATAATATTGAAAAATTTATAACTACATTTTCAAATAATAAAAAATCCAAATTACATTAACGTTGCTACTTGATTATGCACTTATTATCATTATTATTTTCCTTATGGCCCATCCTTAATCTTATTTGAATTGTTTACCGGTCGAAAATGATCATTTGAACGTGTATAATGATTCGTTAGAGAGCTCCTGAACTATCGGATGGAAAGACCGGGCACGGCCAACAAACTGCCAGATGCCTATTATCACGGGCCACTGGAACACTCCGACTCCTATAAATCGCGCGCCATTGCGGCCTGTAAACTTCCACCGAAAGTTGCAAGCAAGAGTTCTCGATGGGTAAAAGCACTGCTCCCAATCGCGTTCCGCTCATGAGTACGGCAGAGCAAAACTTTCTTAATCGCTCTCGCCGCCGTCCACTCTTTGGTTCGTCGGAGGAGATGACCCCGCTGGTGGCTCCGCCGACGAAGGTAGATCGTCTATTCCCTTCAATATTTTTGTTTTCTTTCTTTTCTTAAACAATATTCCTTTGGATCATCGATTGAGACAGAGGTTTAGTGTCCTGCTGGATTCTCTATTCGGCGCTTCTTCATTACATTTAGCTATGGGCTGTTTCTTCCTCCTTACCAATGAACAATAAAAATTTTATGGGAATTTATGAAAACTAGCATGTCTTCTGCAGAAAAGGAAATTGAGCGAGACAGAAAATGCGGTATGTAATGAGAGAGAGTTGAAGAAGTCGTTCAGCAAACTTGCGGGGGATGATCAGAAGAAGGTTTTTTTCTTTCGTTTCCCTCATTGCGTGCATTATTTGATCGATAAGTTGCATCTTTGATACCATCTCAAAATCCATTCTTATGCTTTATTTTTATTTGTTTCGATATGCTGATTAATATAAGTTTCAGGTTCTTGAAGTGGCAGGAGGAAGATCGCAGGATGTGAGTGTGGCCTTTTATAATACAAGTGATGTGACTTTACTTGAGAAGAAAGACGTGAAGATTGAAGAAGTGAGAAATGAATTCTGAACCTTGTTTTTGGATTCATTACCGCTCATCTGTAGAATTGTGTGGGTGGCATTTTTTTTTCTTAACATGCTCTTCGATGTTGTTCGATCATGACAGAAGTCATCAAAATCTGAGTTGTAACTTTGTGTAATGTTTGATCCCAACTAGACTACAGGTTCTGGGAATTTTTCTAGGGGCCCAAATTAAAGCCAATATATTTTTTGGTGGACAATTGCCAACATAAAAAATTTTTGCCAACATAAAAAATTTAGCCAATAGAAAACTGGACTTATACTTGTATATTTGTCGTGGCCCTATTTCCACTCTCATCTTTAACTTACCACAAATTTTGCAGAATGAATTTTAATAAAAGTGACCAAATGCGGCCTTGAAAAGACTTATCTGGGTAATGTTGTAAGTTACATTGTGTATTAGAATCCATGTTGATGCAATAGTATGTTCATCAGTTGATTGGAAATTTCAAATTTAGCATTCATGTTTCCAAATTATGTGGCATCTAAGTTAATCAACATGTTACTCAAATCTTGATGATTTTCAAAATATCTACTTGTATATGTTCATGCAATATTGCTGTCTCTTACCATTGTTTTCCTTTTTTTTTTTCTTAGGATCTTTGTTTGATTTTATTATTCTTTTTTTTTCTCATTTATTTACTTGTAGTTCTCAGATTTTCAATCTAATATATAATTTTAACCTTCACCAATAGATTGTAAAATTTCCTCTTTAGTTTAGTTATATAATTTTGTTGTCTGTTTAATACGGTTGTTTAAATCTTATAGGTTTGGACTGATCAGCAAGGAACCAAAGGGAATCCACAAACTTGTCGTAGCTATATAGAGAATGTTAAAGAAGATAAGACTAAAGCACCTTATGCTTCTCATCATGAATACTTTAAGGATAGACCTAAGCAGTCAAACAACCAGTCCTCACCTTTAATAAAGATGAGAAATCTTAAAGGTTTGTATATGCTGCATTATTTTTTTCTCAAATCCTATAAAAAAATTTTGTTGGCCATGTATGGAAAATTACTTCTCTCATGTAAGTATTTGTAAGAATGCAATCCATGTTATTTCTAATAACTTTAAAAGAAAGGAAGTAATATTTTCTATTGTTTGTGAATCTCTTGGGAACTCTCAGCAATAATAAACTTTTGTATTTTGATTCTACACAAGGTTGTCCTGGCTTTCGTGTGAATAATGATTTCTAAAAGTATGAGTTTGAGTTTGGTTGTCGGGGCTAATATTTGGAAACTTAGGGTAAGATTAATGAATGATGAGTTTCCATTGGGTTTTGCTTGTTTGAAAAAAAATGCCTTTATATCCAAGCCTGATCTTAAAATAATTTTAGCTACAATTGACAATGTAACACCACCAAGCCTTAATACTCTTCCTAGAATTGCAAAGATTTTGAGAAGGTTAATTTACTGAAGTTCATGCCCGATTTTTCATAACTAGAGAAACTAAGGATAATTCCTACTTCGAAAAGAGAAAAAGCTTACAAGATTTATATTAACCACTTAATTATTTAGTTGTCCCATAATATTTTAAAGTTTTATTCGTTTTGTACTATCTCTTAGTTCACATTTCTTCTTCCTCCATCTTATTTGCTTTTGTGCTTTGGAAATTCATTCAGATTGTAACTTATTGAGAAATTTTCACTTCTTCATCGAAGTTGCATATATTAATGCCACTTCTAAACTATATCCTAGTTGATAAAATATTCACATAACACAATATCCTAGTTAATTATATCTTTAGAAGTTAGTAATTTTACCTTTTTTTTTACCATTTACTCTTTTGTTAAATTTTGTTAGTTTTATTTTATAATATTTTTTATGATGCATTGAAGTTCGTAATTTTTTCAGGTCTAATACCTAGTTGCAAATTCCATTATGTCAGAAGAAGGACGTCATTTTCATGCAAAATTGAGCATAAAAATACTAATGCTAGTTTATATTTACTAAAGGAGCATGATTCAGAACCAAAGGTTGATGTTGCTACCAATAGGAGAACCAATTTGGCTATACCAATAACAATGGAAGCTGCTCAAATTGGAACTATTCCATTAGTCTCTCAAATTTTAGAAAGAACAACAAATAAAAGTGAACCTTTTCCTGTTTCTCAAGTTGAAAGAACGGTGAGATTCTTTATCCCATCATGTTCCTGTTGTGAATATTCTTCTTGTGCCTGCTGTGTTATTCCTATGGAAATTGAAATTGTGTTTAATTCAACTTAGTTTCCTTACTCTATTTCACATATCCAGCGTTCCGGCAATGGGACACATGATAGAGATTTCAAAGGCTCGGTAGGGACTATGCGAGATTTGGAAGTAAGAAAAAAAATCACAAAAACATATGTGAGGAAGAAGTACCGGAAACCTTTCTTCAAAGGTACACCTGCTGCCTTTTCACACCACTGCTTATCTCTCTCTCTCTCTCTCTCTGAGTATGTGTGTGTGTGTGTGTAGACACAAGTATTTAGTGGACATAACTTTTATATCACAATTTGTACATAATATTTGATTAATTGAAATTAACTTCAACTAAAATATGCTGAGCATGATATATCTACTTGTTAGACAATGGTTGGAAAAAATGTGATTTTAAAATGTTATGATTTTAATTTTATCAGGTGTCTTTAGGATCTTTTTGTGAGCAAATTTGATTTGATGAGTATTAAAAAAGGCCATCCCAAGTCTTCAAATAAGTATTCAAATTCAATCAAACTTACTTTTTTGGGCTGCAGTGAGCAAACTAGAATTGTTTTTGGTTGCATTTTATAGACTTGTGTAGGGTGGTGATGCCCAAGGCTTTGTCTTAGGGTCCGAATCACCTCATGTTAGGAAATGGCGTCTATGCACTCGGTTTTCAATTATAATTAGTAAAAGGGAAAGGAAAATATTAGTTATATATTTCTAACTTAATCCACATTCTATGATCATAATCTTGATTCTCCTTAACATGAAATGTTTGTCTTGGGCTTTTTCCTTTAAATCCTATTCATGGATTATCAAATATTTCATTTTTTTATTTTATTTTAGTAATGCTTTGTTTTCCATATTACTTCTCTTTTATCTTTTTAATTAATCTAACTTGACTAAAAAAAATGATTTCCTTGTTTATCCTCTACAACTCGAGATGCTTGATCATAATGGTTTGCATCTTTCCTGCGTATACAGCTTCTGAACGTTGGATCAGGTTTGACCTTTCTTCTAAATTTTTCCTATTCTTTATTGCTTTAGATACATTTTAATTGCAAGGTTACATTGCTATCTCCAGTCATCTTTGTATTCATTGCATGTTTTTTGTCCCTTCTCAAATCTTGAGATTCATTCTTTGGTGCTTCATTTCAAAGGTACTTGTTTTGGTTTTTTATTAACTTATATTATTCATATTATATATTTTTGCTTCCTTCATGAACTCGTATTACTTGATCACGTTTTTATCTTTATATATACAACTATTATTATTTTCATGGTTTTAACTTAATTATGCAATTTGCTCCCTAGTGAACATCTTACAACTTTTGACTCTGGTTTTGGTTCTAGCAAGTTTGCCTTTAAAGGGAAAGGGTTATTTGGAGAAATTCTGACGTACGAGATGCACCTGATTGCAAGCTGTCAATTTTTTGGTTTTCTATATTAGAACTAATGTCAACTTTCTCTGAGCTACAACCCAAGCTTGTTGCTTTTTATTTATGATGTTGCAGTTTACTCTTTTTGTAATTTTGCATATTTTTTATCCCTCTCTCAACTCTTGAGATTCATGATGTTGCACTAGAGTTAAATTAATTGACACTGATTTGTTTCTTGAATTTTATGGCGATATCGCTATAGCAATACGATAATAAATTTAAGTTGATTCAATATATTTCAGTCCTATTTAGCCATTTTGAACAAATCTTCACTCGATGATAGGCTTAAACTACTTCACACTTTCCTTAAGCAATTTGTACCTTATTTTCTGTTCGTGAACAACAAGCTGTTTTGACAGCCCTGTTTTTGTTAGAGAGCTCCTGAACTATCGGATGGAATGACCGAGCATCCCAACAAACTGCCAGATGGCTCATTATCCCACTCTGATTCCTATAAATCGAGCGCCATTGCGGCTTGAAAACTTCCAACGAAAAATTGCAAGCAAGAGCTCTGGATGAGTAACAGCACTGCTCCCAATCGCATTTTGCTCATGTGTACTGCAGAGCAAAACTTTCTTAATCTCTCTCGCCGCTCTTCACTCTTTGGTTCGCAGGAGGAGATGACCTTGTTGGTGGCTCCGCCGACGAAGGTAAATCGGCTCTTCCCTCCCATAGTTTGTTTTCTTTTCTTTTTTAAACCATATTCCTTTCGATCATCGATTGAGATAGAGGACCAGTGTCTTGGTGCTGAATTCTCTATTAGGCGCATCTTCATTCCATTTAGCTATGGGTTGTTTCTTCTTCATTACCAATGAACAATAAAGATTTTATTGAAATTTATGAAAACTAGCATGTCTTCTGCAGAAAAGGAAATTGAGCAAGAATGAAAATGTGGTATGTAATGAGAAAGAGTTGAAGTCGTTCTACAAACTTGAGGATGATCAGAAGAAGGTTTTTTTTTCTTTTGCTTTCCTCATTGCGTGCATTATTTGGTCGATAAATTGGATCTCTGAAAGTATGTCAAAATCCATTCATATGCTTTATTTTTATTTGTTCTCATATGTTGATTAATGTAATTTTCGTATTCTTGAAGTAGCAGAGTAAAGATTGCAGGATGTGAGTGTGGCCTTTTATAATGTAAGTGATGTGACTCTAAGTGAAAAGAAAGAGGTGAAAATTGAAGAAGTGAGAAATGAATTCTGAATCTTGTTTTTGAATTCCTTTACGTTGTTATGTAGAATTGTGTGGGTGGCTTTTTTTTTTCTTAGCTTGCTTCACCAAAACGATGATTTTTAAAGCCAACTATTATATCCAAGAGAAGAATGAAAGGTCTCTTTTTGATGTTATCCAAGCCAAGAATGAAAAAATGTTTATAGTGAGGTAATTGTATGCATCAAAGATGTTTTAACATTAGGAGAAACCAGACAAGATGTTTTCCAGACAATTGAAGAGGATAAGAAATTGGCATAGTTTCATTGAGAGAATCTGTTTTCCAGACACTAGAGTTTCTTTTTTGAATTTTTTTAGGTGATTTTTAAATCTTTTCATTTACCTTATACAGATTTCAAAAGATAACTTCGGTATCAATTCACATATGGCAGGATGTCGTGTCAGCAAGGTATTATATGCCCAATTATCAGAAACTATGTTTTATTTTTTTCCCTTAATGTTTTTGTTAATTATCAGACATCTTATATTCTTTAGGTATGGACTCTATTAAATTATACCTTAATTATATTTGATTCTTAGTTAAGTATGTGTTACGATTGTTTCAATTACATGTGAATCAAAATGAAATACTTATGAAATATTATTCTGATGATAGTACAATCAGAATAGTGATGTTTGCTAAAAAATATTATGTAAATGGTATTATATATGGAGTGTGATATAGAATTGTATACTGCCCATTCTGGAAAACCAATGGTCAATTTTTTTGTTAAAATGAAGAGTATGTTTCGAAGCATTACATCCAGAAACTTAGATATCCGTTATCTCTCAAAGCATCTATCTAATGACTTATAAAGAAATATCTTAAAATGAGTCATTGAAACTTTATTATATATAAAGATACAATATAATTCTATCTAGATATAATATAAAGAAGCTAACGACTTGTTTGGGCCCCATTTTTTTATTTTTGCTTTTTTTAAAAGGGAATTTGTTTTGTGTACTTTTAGCATATTTTTATTTATTTATTTAAATAAATAATATTTTAGAAGTACTCAACATTTTTTAAATATTTTGAGTTTTTTAAAAAAATGAATATCAGCACATAATTTGTTTTTATTTTAAATCAATCTTAAGTAAAGCATAATAAAAACGAAAAGAAAAATAAAAGACAAAAATGTTCTTAAATGACTTGTAAATCAGGTTGAGTTTTTATGAATAATTCACATATTTGTCTAAATTAATCATTGCAAGAGTCGTGTGTGGTTCAACCAATGCCGATCAAAAGGCTTAAGGAGCTTAATTTGAATGCATTGATTGTCATAGTTCAATGTGCACCCAACCTTCTACATCGGAAAGCGTTCAAACCAGAAATCAAATTATAAAGATGACACTAAGCTCGTTTGTGTTCCCGGCGAAGGTCATTCTTAATATATTTTCTGTAGAGAACCTATTTTTATATAGAAATATGCTTTTGATAGCTGATAGTCTCTAGATATCTAATCCAAATACATGTTTTTTACCTTTTCATTTTATGAATGTGATTGTACCAGAGCTTAGCACTTTGTAATTTCTATATTTGATGCTTGTTCATGGTTGATACTTGAGATAATTACTTTAAAGATAATTTTTAAGAGTAATGCAATATAAACTTATGAAATTATGTAAATAAATTTACATCCTGATTCGAGCATTCTATTTGACACAAATCAACCTTATTAATATATAAGGTTGATTTGTGAACATTAACGTGGTTTCTCCTCCAGTTCTCCACCCACTTACGGAAGACCCACATCTTCAGGGGGAGGAGATAGCTCCCTATTTCACCTCGTGCGACTGAACCGAGCTACGGTTGCCACTAAAGCTTTGGAGTTTGAACGGTTTGCGCACAAATTCAGCAGGAAGAAATGAATCCCCCAAGTATTGAACGAATATCCTACGCAAGCAGTGGAACCCACAGTGACCTTTCCATTTTCTCTCATTGATGAGACAGGCCAGTCTTCAGATGAAGAATGACAAGTTTACACTTCTCGGAAAAAGAAACAGGGTGACTATTATATTGAGCTAGGAGACATAGCAGATGATACTCAGGTCTCTAATGTCAATGGAACAATACTTCAAAACTTGCTTGCTGACTTCCACTCAAAATCTCAAGGAAGGGGAAAGACTAGGCGATCTCCTCTTTAGTCTTTTTTATTTGCATATTTGCATGTTTTATTTCTTTGATGTCTTATGTATCCTACTCACTTTAAGCCATCCTTATATTTTGTAACTTAGAGGTAGGACTTCACCTGTTGGGACCTCTCCTAAAAAACTTTTTGTTGTATCTTCCCTATTTCAATGAAATTGGCCTTAGGCCTTTCCTTTAATATATATATATATATATATATATATATATATATATATATATATATATATATATATATATATATATATACATATACATATATATATATATATATACATATATATATATATATATATATATAAGTATTTACTTTGATTTTATGCGGATATTTTCCCATCCCCATTCATCAATTCTCCACCATTCTTTCATCGAAGTTTAGAGATTCAAGGCAAATAGCCTTCACTTTTGTAGGACAAATCTACTGAGGCTGGAATGTAAAGTTGAATGCAAGAAGAACTTATATGGAAATTCAAGAATCCACTTGTTGCAAGCAAGCGCATGAACTCCAAGTTGCACCTATGAGTATTAAGAACTCCATGAGTTTGATTGAATGATGTTAGATGGTGGAAATTAAACTTATGGATCGTCATATTTATAGGAGAAGTAACAATTCCTTGTGTAGCTAGCTCACTAAATTAAAACAATATAGAGACAAGAAAATACGACTCAATGGTGTATGGAAAATTCTGATGCATGAATTTGCCATTGAATTCGTAATTCATGGATGCATGCGATCTTTGAAATTCAAACATAAAATTTGCCTGCATTCTCATGACCAATATTAATGAAATCAATAAAACGTTGGATAATTTTAAGTCTTACACGGGACAATTTTTCAACTCAAAACAACTCGTAAATGTGCTAGTAATTTGAGCTTTGTGCAAGTGCATTATCTAGGTGTATTGAAAATTTTATTGGTGCAAAAAATATCGTGTTCAGTGTATTATATGGGTGCACAAAAAATTATGCAAGTGCATGTAAGGTTCACCAAGAATGGTGTAATGTAAGTGCATCAAATATTGTGTAAATATATCATAAGTAAATTCAGTTGTATATACTTCAAATAATGCGCTAGATACTCAAGTTTGAATATAAAATGCTATACATACTGAAAATAACTAAATAAAGTAAAAATTGCCTTAATCTGAGAAGCATGCAATCATTTTAACTAAATATGATTATTAAAAAAAAGTATGCAAGCCTTCTTAAATTCAAATTCATCAACATATATTTCATTATTTTCTCGTGCGGGCTAGGTAGGGGTCCTAAGTCTCAAATATTGAATTTGATTCCTTACGTCCTAAAAATTGAAGTTATCAAGACTCATCTCCTTGTGACAATAGTGTGTAGACAATACATCTGAAATAATAGTGATAAAAAGAAGCATTTAAATTCCCTTTACCATCATATTCTAATTTAATTATTAGGCTGGGATTCCAGTGTTGATTGTAAAATCCATATATATATATATATATATATATATATATATATATATATATATATATATATATATATATATATATATTATTTACCATTTACATATGAGCTTTAAGGCCCTTTTCGAGGAAATTTTATTTAAAATTTATTATTGTATTTGCAAGTCGAATAATGAGCTTAACTTATAGGTTCAATCCACTACATATGGTTATAGAGTTGACAAGGCTTGAATGTAAATATTACAACAAATTCAAATCATGTACAAGTCAATGTCCTGATCTTTTACGGACAAGCCTGTAGAGTCAATAATGTTCTAACAACAACAACAAGCCTTTATCCCACTAAGTGGGGTTGGCGACATGAATCCCTTTTCTCCATTGTGACCTCTTATGTGTCATATTTTTATTTAATTCTAATAAATTAAGATCATTTTTTATACAATATGCCCAACTTTTTTTAGGTCTACCATTACTTTTCTTAACTCTCCTAACATGATCATCAGCTGGTCGATGTTTAATGTAACCAACCATCCAAGTCGACTCTCTATTCTTGTCCGGGAGCTACAACAACCCTTTCACGAATAAATTCGTTTCACATTTTCTCTCTAAGAGTCAAGCCACTCATCCACAAGCTTTTTCATCTCAGTAACACTTAACTTAGTTTTATACTTCTCTTTTATAGGCCAACATTCCGCATCATAAAGCATTGTAGGCATCACTACCATCTTATATATTTTTCTTTCAGTCTATGCGGTACTTTTCTATCACACAATATGCCAAAATCATTCAACTTGATTTCTACTTATAACATCCTCATCTATGTTAGCATCACCTTGAACAATAGTCCCAAGACATCTAAAACATTCACTCCTCTTTTAATGATTTGATCATTTAATGTTACAACTCCACTAGAGTTATTATTACTTAACTTACCTTGTATTCAATTTTAGATCTACTTAAATGAAGGCCTTTAAACTTTAATTTAGATATCCTTAATTCAAGTTTACCCTGAACTCTTTCTCTAGTCTTATCCACAAGAAGGATATCATTAGCAAAAAGCATACACTTAGGGTCTGTTTGGTTCGATTAGCAGATTCTCGAACTTTTAGATATGTAGTCTTTGCCTGCGAATCACTCATGAGAAAGCAATGTGTGGAAGTTATATTGTCTGTTTGGTTAATCTACGTGACTATTGCAGTGCGCACTTTTTCATGTAAAAATGACCAACCGCCTCGTTTATTAAAACTGTTTTAAATTTTCGATTTATTTATATAAATATGAGATTAATAGACATAAAATTTTTATAAATTTTATATATTAATTATTAATATGAATTAAATTGTTGTTATATATTCTTTTTATAGAAAATTTTAAAATTCCTTTTAAAATATGTGAAGTTTAACGTTTCTTACAACACTCAATAATTCCAAACAACAACTTTAACGTTTCTTACAGCAGCCTACAACAATTGGCAACTCGAAAAAGCATCCTTCAACGCTTCCTACAGCATTTGTATGGCCTCCTACGACTCCGAACAACAATTTGCAACACTACAAAGCATTTTGAAGATAAAGAACATTCATGATTAAGAAATATAAATGAAAGCAAACATCATTCTCATTTATAATAACCGTATGACTTTCCTTAATTCCATCCATCTGGAGGAATCCAAATCCCACCAAAGTCAAGAAGAGGAAAACCTCACAATTCCATCGCATAAACACACCACCCAATTTTAATCAGATCAAACAACCTTTTAGAAAGAAAAAAAAATGACAGATTAGTTTCGCATACCAAATAGAGGAAATCCTTCACCTTAGGGAAAGGAGCTGCAGTTGTGTGAGGAGAAGAGGCATTATCGTGCGAGCGAGAGGGAGGCGGGGTAGGCATTTCTGTGTGAGCGAGAGGGAGGCGAGATCGACGAGGCAGGAGAATGCGGGAGAGGTGAGGCGAGGGGTTTGGTCGTGATGCAGAGAGAAGAGCAGACGGGAGTGGGAAGAGAAAGTGGAGGCCAAAAGGAGGAGGTGAGGAGCAGGAGAGAGGAGCTAATCAATCGAAGAAGCGGGGCAGAGGAAATAGTATAGCCAAAGCTCTTCATCTTGTACTCCCGGTCCTCAAAGATAAGGTTACGGCCGGCGGAACGGCGGCTGGCAAGCATCCGTATGCTTCGATAGGGACAATCGCGGTCGTATAGCACTTGCAGGAATTCCTGGCCAACGGCACCGGTGACGCCGACGACGACGAGTGAGGGCCCGTCCTCCTTGAGAGCCATGCAGACGGTGGATCTCCGGCGAGATGCAACCGAGTTGAGGAGAGATGAGGGCATTTTCGCTAATTAGCTTCGGCGAAGCTGTTTTTCCCACAGGCCGCGGGGTGGATGCGCGGCCGGCTTTTCACGCGCTTCGCTTCCTCTACCGCGAGTCCGGCGCCAAACGAAAAACTTTCGCTCGAATGCGCAGCGTTGTGCCGCGCAGCACCTTAAAAAGTCCATCCAAACAAGCCCTTAGGTAACGTCCTCCCATAATTGTCTTGTAAGAGCATCCATAACTAAAGAAAAAAGATATGAGCTTAAAGCCGATCCCTAATGTAATCTAACTGAAATAGGAAAATGCTTGGTCAATCCTCTTTCTGTTCAAACACAAGTAACAACTCTATTATACATATCTCTAATGACTTGAATATAAGTCATATCAACGTCTTTTTTTTTAGACTCTCCAAAGAACTTCTCTTGGAACCTTATCTTAAGTTTTTTTGTAAATCAATAAAAACTATAAGTAGATCTTCTTTACTCTCTCTCTGTACTTCTCCATCAAACCTCTTAATAAATGTATTACTTCCATAGTAGACTTACTTGACATAAATCCAAACTGATTATGAGAAAATTTTGTCTCATGTCTTAACTTTATTTTCAACTACTCTCTCTCATAATTTTAATGTATGACAGGCTAACTTAATTCTTCTATAATTTGCACACTCTTGCGCATCCACTTTATTCTTAAAAATGGGACCAAAATAATCTTTCTCCCATCCTCTATCATCTTTTTATTTTTAAAATAATATTAATTAGTTTAGTAAGCCAAAAAACTCTTAAATCTCCTAAAAATTTCTAACACTTTTATTGGGATATCATCAGGTCCTACTGATTGTCCACCCTTGTTAATTTTCTTTAAAGCCTCATCAACTTCCTTTTTTCTAAAAGCAATGGTAAAAATAAAAAATTATTATTATTAATAATATTAAGTTTACTAAGACCGATTATATTTTTAAAAACTTCAATGAAATTTTTATCAAATTATCTCACCCACATACGTTGAATATTTTCCTCTAAGACAAATATTTTTTTATTCTCATCTTTAACACACTCTATCTGAATTAAATACTTACTTTTTTTTCCTTATTTGATTAGTTTATACATATATCTTTCACCCTCTTTTGTATCTAATCTATTATAAAGATCACTAAAAGGGGATTATTAGAAATCATAAATTGTTTTCTTGCACTCCTACAAGTCACCTTATACTTTTCCATGTTCTCTAAGCTTTTACATTTAAATTAATTTTTATAACAAAACATCTTTTATTTTATCTTTTCTTATACATTATTATTCCACTCGTCAACTATTTTTATTTATAAAAAATTTTCTTTCGACTTTTCACGTACATCTTTTATCACTTGTTTAATATTATTTTTTATATTATCCCACATAGAATTAGCTTCTTCATGAACGTCCTATTCTTGAAATTTTGAAATCTATTTATATAAATAATTTATTTATCTTTTATGTGTTTGTGTCTAATTCTATGACAATGTTTCATTGTATTATTTATCTTTCTACCATTCATCTTAAAATTCAGAACTAATAATAGATGTTCAGTACTTAAATTTTTATTTAGAATGACCTTGCAATTTTTACATTCCCGACGATCTATTTTAATCTTAATAAAATTCATTTGTGTTTTATTATATCTATTTTTATATGTAATAATTTGCTCATCATTTTTTTTAAAATAAAGTACTAGAAACAACAAAGTCATCTCGCTAAGCAAAATCTAATTTGATTATACCTTCTTCGTTAATCATTTCAAAATCATAGTCACCATAAATATTTATAAAATCTTCTACCACTTTACCAACATGTCATTTAAATTTCCTCCAATAAAAATTCTTTTTTCATGAGATATCATTTTTATCAATTCTTCCAAGTCTTTCCAAAATTTTTCTTTCGAATCTATATTTAAACCTACTTGAGGAGCATAATCATTTATAACACTAAAAATCTTAGTATCAACAACAATTTTTTTTGATATAATTTTATCTCTAATTCTATTTATTTTAATAATATTATCTTTTAAACTCTCACCTATAATTACACGTGCATCATTTTTAGTGCAACTCCTACCTGCATGCTAAAATTTAAAACCTAAGCTATTAATTTCTTTACCATCTTTTCCGGTTCGTTTAGTTTCTTGAATGTATAAGGTATTTATTTTTTATGAATCATAGTATCTACTAATTCCATTAATTTACTTGTGAGAGTACTTATTTTTCAAGCTTCTTTCCTAATATTACTATGAATTAACTTCTTTGTGTGTATTCATTTATAATTTAAGAACCCCGATTTATTTAATATTACACCCGATTGCCAACGTAGCGGTCCTCTCACACTTTTCACTGTATTCAGCTCATATAGCGCTGCTGCTCCAGGAGACGTTCTATTGTTTACATAATGATTTAAAAGATTCATGTCATGATTTTTTCGACAAACGTTATGAGCTAATTGTCGACTATCTAACACAACTCTCATCTTTTCACATTTGGAGGTTGGGACCCAACAAAAGGGCGGCAATGTTTAAAGATACAATAATAAAATTATTTAAATACACTGCTGGCACTTTCTGTAAAGGCTTGCTAAAAACATTTTAAGAAAAGCCTCTTTATGCTGCTTGTACGTGCGAGCTTAGCCGATCTACGACAAGCATTCGATTTCTATGCTATTCACGTATGTGGAACTGATGGTTTTCTTTTGCAGTTCTGAATAGTGTAAGCACATGCCACTGATATGTCTAAAGGCATATACTTAAAAAAGTATATTTGATTGGAGCATCGCCAAACATTAAAGAATATGGTCACCAAATGGTTCCAACTTTCTTTTGATGTTGTCCAGCTTTGTAATACTAGCATTTGCTATTTAGGGAATAGTAAAATATTCAGAAATATATCTTTTCTTATGCTTTTGTAATGTTTGATTATGATGTGGAATAACGTAAGTAAATGCCAGTGATATGTCTAAAGGCATATACTTAAAAAATTATATTTGGTTGCAGCATCGCCAAACATTAAAAAATATGGTCACCAAATGTTTCCAACTGTCTTTTGATGTTGTCCAGCTTTGTAATACAAGAATTTGCTATATAAGGAATAGTAAAATGTTCCAAAATATATATTTTCTTATGCTTTTGTGATGTTTGATTCTGATGTGGGATGCAAGAACAGCGTTGTAATGTGATGGAATCACCTTGCGCCAGGCCAAATCAGTTTTCATGCTTTATGAAGCAAAGAAATGTTTTCACATGTCGGCTTTTTAAACAACTCAAATGTATTTTTGTTGTAGTTCTCTCTTTGTTGTAGTTCTCTCTTTATTGCAGAATGCTTGGATTTCGTTTGATTATGACCACGACTCCATTTAGTCATCCCATTGAAAGTGGTTTTCTGTTGGAATTTGAGATAAATTGAAAATTTTATATTTCTTTTGAAGCTTGACACTGCTAGCTTCCCCTCTCTCTTCTCTGAAAAGATACTCATGGGGAAAATAAATAAATGACTTTATTGTTTATTTGGTGTTATTTAGTAGGAATTTATTATCACCTGTTAATTGCACGCTATATTTCAATCGTTCAAACATATCATCTCATATCTACTAAGATAGTCTTTCTAGTTTTCATCCTGTGTCAAAATCTGAAATGGATAATTCACTAGATTAGCAGATTTATATTATGTGGAAAGGCTTAAGCAAGGGTACACCCTTCTTACTAGTCTTCTATTTTGCTTCACCAGATCAGCAGTTGCTATGAGTTTGTGCAGATGATTTTTATCATTGTGATATTTATAACTTGCTAATGTTTATTTTATTTACAGGATTCAGAGGCTTAATTTTTTTTTCTTATTATTTTTTTAGTTTAGTTAATAATGATTTTCTTCAAAATTATATCACTTTGCTCATGATGCTGTGCTAATTTTCTATTGATTTCATATTATGATTTTAGCTAGGAAAGTGACACAGAAAATCTTTCCCTATACAGCATCGTATTTGTGTAATATATCTTTCTTTATAATGATTTTATAGGACACCTTTCTTTGTGAACAAAGAGAGAGAATTGATAAAACCATAGCAGAAAAAGATGATTTATACTTGAAAGAAGACTCTGAATGTCTTAGGGAACAGAGTTCGGTCTTTGCCCCATTGGAACCCATTTGCCATCATAAGGTGAGGTTACTAGTGTGATTACATATGCTTTGATTCTTTCATTTCATTGTGGATACTCAATTATTATATATGCTATAATGACTGGCTCAATTTACACGTTTCTTCAGTTTCGTAAGAACTAGAGCCATGCAGCACCTACTGTGAAAATTCTCAACCTAGGCTTTTGACATGCATAGAAGCACCACAAAAGTCCTAGGGATGTTCTGGTTCCTCCACTGACATTAGCTTCTTCCATAGAAATCTTGAATATTCGCTACGCTCTAAGGGTCTTCCTAGCTCCTTTAATACCACTAATTTTAGAAATCAAAGTTCAGGTTATCGTGTGAGAGAAATAGTGCAGAGTTCGAAATTGAAAGCAACTAGTATGGTTGATGTAGCTATAAAGGTGAGCTCCAAGAATGTAGTATGCTTACGACATTTTTGTTTTTTTGTTTTCAAAGTTCTTAAAAGGATTTAATCACTTTTCATTTCATACTTAAGGTCATTTATGTTGTTTCACTTCTGATGTAGCTCTTTAAAAGTATGATCTAGTTATCCAAGTAAACATGAGCCTTTATGCAATTTTTTTAATCATAGACCCACTCAATGCAATATTGACACAATCAATAACTTCGTGCACATATTTTCGAATTTGGTCATGTGGAAGCTTAAGTGTGTTCTGTAACAACGTTGAAGTCTCGTTTTCCTTTACAGGTAATGTCATCAATAAAAGTAGGAGAAGATGCTTAATTGGAGAAGCCTTAGAATCAACAGGGATTCGAAAGGTTGGTGCTCATTCCAGAATATCAAGATTAAAACATTGCTCTTATCAACAACATGGGGGTCCACAAAACTGTCATCAAGATTTATTATGCAACCCTACGGAGGTAGCATCAATAGTTCATTCCATTAATTCAACAGTTCCAAAATTCTCCCAGAATTACTCCCGTATTCCTCCAAAGCTGATCTCAGCCTGTGTTGCTACTATGATAATGATTCCGGTATATTGTTGTGTATCATTGAAACAAAATAATTTGTTCCTTACATATGCTAGACTAGTAATTTTTCAGCTTACTAGCCAGTTTGTTTAAATTTATTTTTCCATTTCTGCGTATGCAAACTTTAATTATTGTGAAACTCTCATTATTCATTTTCAGCAAAACTAGTTACAACTTGCTTTTCATTATATTCCTACATTAACCTGAACAGAACCATCGAAGAAACTGTAATTCTTATTTTGAAAATGAGCTGACAAACCATCAAAGAATTGTAGATTCTCTTTACTCTCTGTACCTCTCTATCAGACGTCTTAATAATATATAGCTTCCATAGTAGACCTGTTCGGCATAAATCCAAATTAATTATGAAAAATTGTTGTATTAGGTCTTAACCTATATTCAATTACCCTACCCATAATTTTAAAGTGTGCCACATCAACTTAATTCCTCTATAATTTGTACACTCTTGTGCATCTCATTTATTCCTAAATATGGAGACCAAAATACACTTCATCCACTCTTCCAACATCTTTTTAGTTGTTAAAATAATATTAAGAGTTCAGTAAGCCAAGAACCTTCCAATCTCTTAAATATTTTCACACTTCAATTGAGATATCATCAGATCTTACTAATTTTCTACCCTTAGTTCTTTTAAAGCCTCCTTAACCTCTTTTTTACTAATGCGATGGTAAAAATAAAATATTTTATTATTATTAGAAAAATTAAAATCACTAAGGTCGATTTTATTTTTAGAAACTTCATTGTAAAGTTTATTAAAATAGCTTACCCACCTTTATTGAATATCTTAATCTAAGAAAAACGTTTTTTATTTGCATATTTAATACACTTGAATTAAATCTTTACTTTTTTTTTTCTTTGTTTGAATAGTTTATACATGTATATTTCACTCTCTTTAATATCTAATATATTATAAAGATCACTAAAAATAGAATTTTTAGTATCACAAATTATTCTCTCAGACTCCTACGGGCCCTCTTATATTTTTTCCAGTTCTCTAAGCTTTTACATTTAACACAACTTATATTTTATATTTTCTTGCACTTTATTATTCCACCACCAACTGTTTTTATTTATAAAAAAATTTTCTTTCGATTATTCAATTACATCTTTTGCCACTTATTTAATAGTGTTTGTTACTTTATCTCTCATAGAATTAGTTTCTTCTTGAACTCCCAAATATTGAAATCTCGAAGTTTACTTATAAAAATAGATTTATTTGTTAAGAAAGATAGAGGTAGCTCTAATAAGACTGGCTTATTGAATAAGAAATGATCTTAATATATTAGTATTAAATAAGAATATTACACTCAGTAGGACGTATCGGAGAAAAATAATTCATATAGCAGACCCTACTTTGTGGGATAAATACTTGTTGTTATTATTAATAAAGATGTATTTTTTTATTAAAATATAAACAAAATAAAATATAAAATTTGTCCTAAATGGTCTATAGGTACACTTTTTTTCATTAATATAAAGAAAATGGAACAAAATAGGGTTGCCTAATAAAGAGTTGATTAAAAACATGAAATATTACCCAAAAAAAAAAGTTAAAAAATAACTTTTAAAAAGATTTAGATGTTGGTATGACAGGTTTGGAGCTCTGTTTTCTCCTAAGATTTGATGCACTTTGTCTAGACTTCATTAATAATTACTTGAGATAAAACGTTGAAGCAATATTTTTATATTCTTGGCAGTATTACAAAGTAATATGTTATTTGTCGCTTTCCAAATGTTCTATAAATAATCGAGAGCAGGAGGATACTTTGAACGTCTTTAGACTTTTTATTTGATAAAAATATCTATTCATAAAGGGAAGAGCTAGAGAGAGTATTGGATCATCACCCTAAACGAACGGAAAAGAAAAAGAACAAGAAGAAGAAGATAAGATGCATTGAAATGTCAATTGAGAATATGCATATAAAAAAAATGTGAAAAACATTTTTTAGGAGGGAGTTACAGATGACTGTTTGTAGAGACCTTCAACTGTAAATGAAGAGTAAAGGATTTGGTAGGAATTTTTCTCAAAATAACACTTTGCCCAAGGAAAGCAATCTTAGAAGTGGCCATAATTTTTGCAAATATAGAATAAAGGGCAATTATATCATCATGCATTTTGAAAGAATACATGAAACTATCCAAGAAAGTGTCTCTAGGAGAGACCAACCACTTTGTGGAGTCAATTTGTAAATTCAATCTCATCCATTTCCGGTAACAATAAATCATTGAAAGATCATTAATTATATCTACAGGAATGAAGATTCCAGCTAGAAAAAAAGGAGAAAAAAAGACATCACCAAACAATTAGGATTCCAAGGAATCTTAAAAAGGTTATGGTAATGCTTGGCTGATGGCAAATTATGGATCTAAGCAACACTCCAAATTTGATTTTAGCATCAAAATTTGATTGTAGCATCATCATTGATATTAAAAGAGATAAAATGAAAGGAGTACAAATGCTTACTTGACATCCTTATAAAATGATAGGATTGCCTTTTTCCCTCGTAAAGTTAGTAGGAGTTGAATTATTCAATTATCTATTTTGTTTGTTATAATTCCGTAAGGAGTTGTAATTCACATGAATAGATTTTCAGATCTATTTAGCAAGAAGAGAAAATTTCATTATATAGAAATAAAAAATGTGAAGCTCTCTAATTTTTTTGAGTTCATTTATTTTCCCAATGATAACGGAGACCTCTACCTTTATCATTTTTGTTCCACAAAAAAACTTTTAATTCAGTTTAATTTGCTGACGGCCCTTTCAAAATCAAGAAGAAAAAGAAGGACGTTGGTAGATGATAACATAGATATTCAAATTCAACATCCTATTACCTTTATAAAGGAATTTGCTTTTCTAGGAATGCATGTTTTCTCAAAAGTTTGTCCATTATAAGAGTCAGGTCTTTTTTGCTTTGCTTTCGAATCCAAAGGAAAACCTAAATATTTGAAAGGAAGTCTTTTAAAGGAACAATCTAAAGCATTGGCTACAAATGAGTTAGTTTAAGTTTTTTCAAATTCTTGTTCTTAGGTCTATCAATTGATTCAAACAATTATCATGAGAGAACATTAACTTCACAACGCCTGAAAACCTAATTTTACTAGTTTTTCTCACTTTTAGTATGTTTTGTACATCCAGAAATATGACTACATGGAGAAGAATGAATCCTCAAGTAGCATTGTGTGATGTGCACAATGCATACAATACATAGCTTCTTCTTAATCGGATGAAATCGCATTTTGTAGGTGTTAACCTGTTATTCTTTTCTTCTCTTTTGCCCATTGTTTTAGTAGGAAAGCATTCTTTTTCTGTCTCACATGTCTCTAGTATAATGTAAGATAAATTTTCTTTACGTTTCTGCCTGGGATCTATCTATCAAAAACTAAGAGAGATGCATTTCTTTGCTAGCCAACAATTTATGCTTTGGCTCAAACTCAGTTTTTTTTTTAATTTTTTTTTTATTTTTATTTCAATGCTTACTGAAAATGTAATTAAATCTTTGTTGATATTCATTATATTTGTTCTGTTAATATGCTTTGATTTTAAGCTATGCTAAGGAATTTGTAGTCGCATGTGCATTGCTCTTTTTGTTTGGTAGGGTTGGGCCATGTCCACTAGTCATATACATTAATAAAACAGGGTGGGATTTACATACATACCACACAATTCTTTGTATTTCAATATTTAACAACTAAAATTTGCATTTTACTTCTTAGAGACTCAAATCCTTAACATCACATAAAAATACCTCAATATTAGCTTACACACATCTTCATACATATGTTTAGATGTTTTTATTTCACTAAGTGTTTAAGTACATATTAAACATCAGGTGTTAAATATGTAAATATATCATAATTATAAGGTATTAATGTTAATCTCCCTAAAACATAACAATTACTTTAACCCTTTTCATTTCAAATTGAGCCTTATTCAAAGTAAAACAACAATCACAACTTCTTAAACTTAACATTATTCTTAAAACATCATTTCATCAGTTATTCTTGTGGTTTTTCCTCCAAACCCTGATGCCTCCTCAAATGCAGGCATGCAGCGACGCAGAATTACCATCTGCTGAAGCCATGGAAATACTTGAGCAAACAGCCAGAGACTTGCACCTTGAATACTCTCAAAACCTCCCCATCTACACGGAAATAGAGGAACTTGTGAGCATCATTAAGACTCAGGTCTTGTCTCTCATAAAAACACATGCTTCAAACTTGCAGGTGTGAACTTACTTTGTTAATCCAAGAAGATTAAGCTTCTGAGGTTTGTCTTAATAAGAAAATACAACAGAGTTGATCGTCATTATTTCAGTTATACTTGTACATGGTTTCTTACCATTCTTGCACTTCTATCCCAAAGTGTGTTATTCTTTTTAGATCTGTACATAGTAGATTTATAAATACCGTTAGTGGATATGAGCAGCATACCTTTTTAATGGTCAATTTATGAAGTTTGGCAGTTGTCTCCTTAGAAAGTAATTTCATGAAGACTTGTTCTCTTGCTATTCTGGTTGGATGATTGATTGCCAATAACAAAAAATTGAGGTTTTTACATACATTATACATACCACACAATTCTTATGTTTCTTATGTATTTAACATTTACATTTTCATATTTATTTTTGTAATACTTTGGTGCATTAAGCCTATGCACGAGTATATATATTTTATTTTAAAAGGTATTAAATATTTGAGTGTTATGAATATAAATATGAAAGTTTACATATGTATGTAAATACGTAAGAATTGTGGCTTACATTTAAATGCCTCAAAATTGGAGCAAAATTTCTCACGGTTTTATATTCTGATTTAGTATTATATTTTATAAATAAATATTTTGATATTTGGTATTAAAAGAAATTCATTTTGAAGATTTTGTTCTGGACAGAAATCCTAAGAGATTTTCGAAGATTGCTTAAACAACACTGTATAGGTATTTTTTTTTTATTTAAATTTGTTGCTATTGAAGTTGAATGTAAAAAATCGAATAAAATGTGAATTATATTCATATCAAGGTTTATGTAGTTGAGCAATATGATTTTATTGGGATTTAGATATATAATTTCTTCTATTTCAGAATAAATCTCAATCATTTATATGTGCTTTTGTTCCTCAAATTAAAAACCAAAATGATTAACATGCAATTTTTATTATTTTATTTTTCATATTTCGATAAAGTTGAGCCCACAAGATAATACGTATGAATCAAATCATTATATAACAGGTAAGTACGTATGTTATTTTAATAGTTGATATCTTTAAAATCTTAAATGGGCGTTTGGGATACTTCTCTTCTCTTTTCTTTTCTTTTTTTTTTTTTTTTGTTTTAACATAAAATGAAAATAATTTTGTTACTCTTATGAATTTTCTGCTTTTAAAAGTAAAAAATAAAAACATGTTTGGTATTCATATGTATTCTTAAAAAAATATATAGTAATTTTTAAAAAAATATTTAAACAAATATGATTAGGATTTACACAGGAACATCTAAACTTCACTTTTACATTTATATCACCCTAATCTTTCTTATCACACCAAAATACCACCAAATTTTAAGAAGTGAAAAACAACTTCTCATCTAAAGTGGAATCTTTGTAAAAATTGAAGTTTATGTTTTGGATGTGTAAATACATAGAAATTGAGCGAAATGCAGTTTGTTTTGCTCTTTTTCCCTGTCCATAGCAGGAATAGAACAAGAGTAGATTTTGTTTAAAATAAGAAACGAATGGGACAATTATGGCTTTCATAGCTTCTAGAACTCTTCCAGCAACCGCTGCAGCTGGCCAGAAATCCAACGAGCCAAAGGCGGTGACGACATCTCCGACATCTCCATCCCCAACTCTAATTTCACCCGACCCATCCGTCCTCCATTTGCAAAGTCCATGGCCTCTCCTACCTCGACCTCTTCTTCAATAATATCCCTTGCCCCGTTCCCTCTCTTCTATAGAACTCTTCTTCTATCTAGTACTCATACTTCATTGTTGAGCTAAGAGAAATGTCAATTCATGGTGATAGAAGGAATAGTGTTAAGACATAAATTTTCTGAGAAGTGGATGTAGGCATACCATGCTAAAATTTATGTGATAAAAAAGTTACCTCCCATTATTTCTGTTAGATGAACTATGTATTATTTAGGCCATGGTAGATTTTACCATAGTATATTAAAGTATTCTCTAACATTACCAAGCCATTATATCATTTGCTAGAGAAGGATGTACCCTTTAATTTTGATGAAAAATTCCTAGAAGCCTTTTAAATCCTAAAAAATAAATTAGTCGCAATGCATGTTATTGTTGCACTTGATATAGATTTTATATTCGCGCTTATGTGTGACACTAGTGACAATAATGTAGCATTGGTATTACGATAGAGGAGAGACAAAGTTTTTCATGCTATATATTATGTTGGTAAGACTCTTAATGAAACTCAAGTGAATTACAACACTATTGAAAAAATAACTACTTGAAACATTATATGCATTGATAAATTTAAGTCAAACTTATTCGGTACCAGAGTTAAGTTATACACTAATCACTCTACTATAAAATATCTTGTAACGAAGAAGGAAGCCGAGCTCCATTTGATTAGTTGATTGCTGTAAGAATTTGATTTTGAGATTTTGGATAGGAAGGTATAGAAAATCAGGTATCAAACTATTTGTTAAGGCTTGAGCATAAAGACTCAAAAGATTCCCTTGTTGAAATTAATGAATATTTACTGACGAGTAGCTCCTTACCATTTATGATGAGAACCTTCTCTGGCATGCATATATCATAAACTTCAATTTTAGTGGATATTCTCATATGATTTGACATACCACCAGATGAGAAAAAAATTTTATTTATGATGCCAGATTCTATCGTTAGAATGCACCATACTTCTTTAGGATGTGTTAAGGATCAAGTCATTAAAAGGTGTGTCTATTTGGAAGAGATCAACGAAATTATAAAAGCTTGTCATGATTCAGAGTTTAGAGGACATTTTGATAGTTTTAAAACCTCTTCCATGATGATGCAATATGAATTTTACTAGCTGACCTTAATTATGGATGTAAATGATTATATCACGAGATGTTCAAAACGTCAGAGGCGAGGCAATATTTTTCAAAGAGATGAAAATCCCTTTAATTTTATTTTGGAAGTAGAAATTTTTTTATTTTTATTCTTTTGGGATTGACTTTAAGGGGACCATTTGTGCCTTCTTTAAAAAATCTCTATATGTTGATAGCAACAGACTACGTCTCTAAATGGATTAAAGTTGCAACTCTTCCTAAGTGCGATTCTTAGAGTATCCAAAATTTTTTTAAGAAATAGATTAATAGCATATTCAGAACATCTATTGTGATTATTTGCAATGGGGACACATTTGTGATAAAAAAAATAAAGACAACAGTGGCAAAATATAAGATAAAATATAAGATTTATACTGCTTATCGTCCCCAGACTAGTGGATCATCAGAGTCGTCTAATTGAGAAATAAAGATAATTTTAAAATAAGATTTTAATCATAGTAGAAGGGCTAGTCTTTGAGATTTCATGATGTATTATGGGCCCGTAGATGGGTTATAAGAAACTTATCGAAATGTCTCCATATAAGCTAATTTTTGGTCATTTAGCTATTGAATTAGAACAAAAATCCTGTTGGATGTTTATAGAATTTAACTTTAATCTAAAAGAAATAAATGGCTACAGTTGAATGAATTAGAAGAAAGTATAAATGAAGCTTATGAGACTGCTAAGATTTATAAGAAAGAAATGAATAAGAGATATGATCATGAGTTCATAGGAAAGATTTTAAACATGGATAGGAAATTTAACTATACAATTCCAAATTAAGGTTATTTTCAGAAAAATGAAAATTCTGGTGGTCGGGACTATTTGTTGTAGTAAACATATATCCTTTATAAATTGTCAACTTTGAAGATAAAAAAATTGCCTGTTTTTAAAGTGAATGGCAAGTGATTTAAGTTGTAATTAGGGAGTGATAGGATTGACATTGTAGAAACCCTGAACTTACGTTAGATGAATTAGTAGATTTGATTATGTATGACTGAGGATACTCAACCAAGCACTACATAAGAGGCAACCCAAGCTCTATTATGTGCATTGAATATCTATTTAATTTGGAGTTGTTATGTGTTGCTTTTGTTTGAAACTTCTAATTGTTTGTGTGCATGATTTGCTTAACTTATTATAAAGAAGCTAAAGTGTGATTGGGGTGTTTAGAATAGAAGTAATTTAGATTTCATCACTAAGTCCCCTCGTGCCCTAAGAAGGTGCCTAGCTAGGCACCACCGATAGTGCCTAGATGCTTCCTTATTGAGTAGCACACTGACACCACTTCAAGTACCCCAACTCCCCTCTTAATCCAGATCTGATGTGCTATATTACACGAGTCTCTTGTGACCATCCCTTTTTTATTTTCATCTCCATTTTTTATGTTCTTATTATTTTTGCTTCCTTTAGCAATAAGAAGAGAGAGAAGAAGGGGATAGTATGAACAGGAAGAAGAAAAGGCTAATAAGAAGGAGTAGAACGAGAAGGAGGAAGAGCGCCATCTAGGATTTTCACACTGCTTAGAGGTAAGATTTCCCTTTTCATTTTCTTCGCATCTCTCTCAAAATAATTTGTGGGTTCTTTATCATCATTTCCTAATCTATGTTTCTTTGGCTCCATTGTCTTGCTTCCATGGCCTGTTAGACTAAAGGAGGGAAGAAGTAAATCTTATTTGATGGAAGTCAGTTTACGACACCCTACTATGACTTTTTCTATATGCTGGAAGGTACGAGCGAGTTTTGAGAGTGGGAAAAACAACTCCTTCCCCTTAAATCTTTCTTAAAGAAGATAATTAGGACCTATAGCAAGAATTCTTTTGAGAGGTGAGATTTCATCTAAACCTACTCCTTCTCATCCCATACCCACATCCTCAATTGCTTCCCTTTTTGAGCAACTTGATACCCTCTCCATAGACTAAGGTTTTGAGAAGTGAAAGTTACAAAACCTGACACAGTATTCTAGCCATTATGCAGAACAATACTAGTGTCAATAGAAGTATCATACTCGATATCATGGGTCCAAGCAAAAGTTGTATCAGCATATCTGGTGTAATATGGGCCTTATCAAGTGGAGTTTCCAACTACCCCACCATTTGATCTATATGAGGATTCCATATAGCATATGAAGGTTGATGATGAAGATGTTGAGGATGATGATGGAGAGAAGTATGTCTGACTTTATAGTTCTTTTTTATTCTATCTCTAGGATGCTAGTTCTATTCATGTTTTGTTAAGTTGATGAATTAGATGATATTTATTTTATCACTTCGTTATGTGGTGTAATTATTATTCTGTGGATGTTTAAATATTGTTATAAGTATGATAAATTACACTCATGTTATATTATTCCTTAATACCTAGGTTTAATGCCTCTCAAATCTTACTAACATAATAGATGTAGAAGTGTTTTCTATTCTTCTCTACAAAAAAGTAATAATTTAATTGCTTCTCCTTCAATTACAAGGTAATATCAAGTCTTCACTTGCTTTGGACTTTACATAAGAAGAGCTGATAAATAAAAGTTTTTAAAATGGGCAAATTCCTATTTTCTCTCAACAAAGTATATTATATTCTTCAAAATTTTTAAGAAGGCTAAACCATCGTCTCCTAACATTGAGATGAAATGGCTTAAGCCGATAATTCAACTCGTTAGTTTTTGTATTTCATTATTGTTTCTAGAGAATGGCATTTTCAATATAGTTTTAACTTTTTTGTGAATTTCTTTGTATGCTTTTTAGAATAATTAGGTAGCCAAAAGAATTACTTAAACCCACTATAAAGGTGCATCCGAGTGATTTGAGCTTTAATTTAAGCTTTCTTAGCATTTCAAAAATTTTTTAGGTTAGTCATGTCATGTTTTGGAGATTTTTTTTAATTAACTCATTATTAATACAAACTTCAACATTTTTTGTTTTTTTATTAGAAAATATCATATTTTTTGCTTTAGATATGTTCTTCAATATTTTTAAGTCAAAAAGGCATCACACTATAGTAATAAACTTCATATCTTATGATGAATAAAACTTTCTTAAATATGTTGGATACATTATGATAGAATGGTGACTGAAGAATGCATCTATAAAGTTTATAGAGTCGACTAAGACATATTTTATGGGTAAGGGATAGCTCTCTCAAAGATAAGATGGTTTAAATTGGTGGTCTACAAACATTCACTAGTTCACATTTGAGGTTGATACCATCATGACATTGGATCCACTTTAATTACTGGATCTCCCTAATGAAACCAACTTTCCATTATAAAAAAGTCTTTATAAATGTAAAGACAATTGGCCTCTTCTTTTACTTGGTTGATCAAGCTCTGGGATTGACATTGAGTCAGTGGCATGCAACATTTAAACCTAGGAACTTGTTGCTTACTCGTGAATATGAGTTTGTATGTAAGGGCTACAATTAATTCACCTTAAGTACCATGTCAGACTTTTGTACTTAGTGAGAACATCCTCTCAAGTTCTTCATCTATAGCAACTACTTATACAATTTCATAGTTCTCTAGAACTCTTCAATTATAAGTGTCAAGTTATATTTCTCTTTTTATAAATTACTTACAACTCACTAATAACAATATATCAAATCTTCTTTTATAGTAACTACTTCAGCCTCCTCAAAATTGAAAATTATGTGGAAGGTTGAAACTCCTAATCTAAAAGTATTTAGAAGTGATCAGTGAAGGATGACTAACCTGACCGCAATTACGCAAGTAAAATAGCTTATAAAATTATGGCCAAACTTGACCACAAATCTTATTAAGCGGCTAATGTATGATAATAAAAGATTAAAGTATTTATAAATAAATATAAATAGCACACTAGGGGTACTACGTAAGTATACGTATCGTTTCAAGTAATATAGGACTTTCTAATTAAGCCCCAGATATCGATCCTATGGGGAAGGTTAGGTACAAATAAATCAGAAAAGAAAGATAAAAATCTATTTATAAACTAATCAATTTTCAAGTAAGAATATGCAAGTTATTTAAAGTAGCAGTTGGAAATAAAATAGTAGTTTAAATTATTCAACATAATAAACAAAGATTCTTTCCCCATACAAAATATTTAATGATTAGTAAACATCTAATTTAGTTTGAGAACTTAAATAATGTGGTAATGTGACGAATAGGAGCATAATTATTCTTTACCCTTGTTACAACATCTAAAGAACATTAGCTAGTTTTAGAAGATAAGATCAGGATGTATTATTAGTAGTAAGGGACGATTTCCAGGCTCTCACTTCAAGTATCCCCCCATGGGTGCCTATGGTCTGGCCTACTAGTGACCAGTCACCTCCTCTTAAACCAAATTGATAGAATTTAGCCTGTCACTCTAAAAACCTATTCAATTCTACGCCCTTCAAAGATTATCTCCCTATCTTTTCGCATCTCCCCCTTTAAGGATTTACCATCTACCTTCCAAGGGAGATGTGATACTTACAAGTTAAGAATTCTTAGCCCACGGTCAGGTCTTAAGAACTCTCAACATATTTTAACATTACAAGTGATCAAGTTGTAGTTTAAATGAAAATCAGGTAAAGTAACATCACAAATTATTAATGAAGAAAAATAAATTCTCAAAACTAAATCAAATCTTTATTTTAATCATTTCATATTCGTAGGGAGAAAGATAAGAAGACTACTCAGAAAGCATAGGATTCACACCACAATCCATATTTATATAATTTAAATTCAAAGTACAAAACATAAGAACTAAATTATAAATACTTATCTAGAATAATATCCAAGCAATCATTTGAAGTTTCTCTGATTTTGATTGACTTCTACAAGACTCCAACACTCTGAACTCTCACTAAGAAAAACTAAATAACATAAAACACTCTTTTTCTAAATGAAGTGGCACACCCCTTTCACTCTTACAACACTTACACACTCCAAACGACCACACTTTGCTGTAGAATTTTCCTCTATTTATAGAGCTTCAAAAATGACCAGAGATTGCTTCAGGAACCTTTTCAAAATTTTTCCAAATTCATTGAATATTCTAGAAGGTAGTGCGTGGTGCCTAGGCGCCAGTCTCATGCTCGAATGGAAGCATCCCTTCAATTTTTGAGTCGCATCTATTTGTTGAATAATTGATTCCTTATGTCTAAATTCATTGTATCTTGTTTATAACATATGTAAAATTTTCCAGAGGCTTCTAGATCGCTTCTGAGTCATCAATAACCATCACAAAATTGTCCACAAGTGCTCTAGAATTCCTGTCGAGTATGGCGCACAGGCGCCGGATCGATCCTTTTTCTTCCTTTCTTTAATTAACTCATTTTTGCTCCTTTTACTCCTTTTTTTGATTTTTTTCTTCATAAACTTATTTTCTTGTACCTGCAACCCAAAACATAAGAAATACCTTTCATTAAAGCGTAATATCCTTAAAATATTAGTTAAAAATGATATAAAAATTTAGGTAATTTTAAGGTTGATCAATTTCCCCAAACTTAAACGTTGCTTGTCCTCAAGTAACTCTTAACTTTTTTACTACTAAAAATAATAATCTATGGAGAAAATTTTTCTTTAAGACTTCTATAACTATTTATTTTATAAATAGAATAATGAAACTTAAAAAGCTTTTTTTAAATAACTTAGGCTAAAACCAAAATATGTAAAATATTTAATATGCAAGTGTTAAGAACTCTCTTCCCATATCTATTTCAAAAAATAATTGCAATTTGTCATATTAAGAATATGTAGATAATTTACAGAAAAAGGATTTTCATGATAACTCTACTAGTAAGGATGCTTATACGTAAGACTTTAAGTAAAAAGTTGCATTAAGTCTGTTCCTATAAGATAATTCAAGCGAAGCCAATTTTAGATTTAGGCTTTTCCTCAAGCTTCTCCTCATTTTTCTTTTTCTTTTTCTTTTTATATTTGGATTGCTTTCCAATCCTATATATTTTTCTTTTCTTTTTCAGGGATTATTTCAATCCTTTCTTTCTATCTTTTTTTTTAAGTGAGAATTACTATATCTGGATAGTCTGTTAATGATTTTGCACTTCACTATCCTTAACTTATATTTAAAGACTTAACACATATGAATATGTTTTTAACAAAAATATTTTTCATAGAGCTTCAATTCTATCTTCTCAAGTAAACATCTAGATTCTTTAATATTTTCAAAAATACACCATTTTTTTATTTAGACATTTGAATCAAAATTCTAACATCTTTTATTAAATAATTACAATTTTTAGTATTATCCCTTGTTATATAAAAATACTTTTATAAGTTTATTATAGTATTCATGAAATCAACAGTATATCTTTCTTAAATTAATTTTTCTTCCATAGGTTATGTTATTAATTTTGAAAATATTGTTTACTAAGGACAAGTAAAGTTTAAAATTAAGTTTTTTTCCCTCCCCCAAACTTAGTTCTTTTAATAATGTTTAAAACATTTTGCACTTTGAAATATTAAACTAATCGAGGAAGAAGAAATTTAATATTTAAGGTATTTTAGAAAAGTAAATAATGCAGGCATAAACAGCAATGTAAAAGAGTAGCAAAGTAAATAACAATAAGAAAACTAACACTCTTTCACATTTTTAAACATTTAACAAAACAATATGAGCATAAATATGATTAAATTCTAAGCAATCTAATAACAGAAACAAATAGAATTGCTACAAAGTTCTCAAACAGTGCAATAACACATGAACAGTAAAAACACACATAAAAGGCACATCTGCAAAGAAAAGCAAACATAGAGTCTAATCATCCTCGGTTGCTTCCTCATCGTCAGAAGAATCATTAGGAAAAGGACTTCTGGGGTTCATCCATGGAGTGAATTTTGGAGAAGTAGGAAATTCAATGTTCCTATCACCCTTCAGAAATTTTACCAATGCTTCATTATACTCCCCATCATAGTCACTCTTCCTCTGTATATATCCTGACACATGATACATCTTACTATGTATCTCATCTACTCTGCATTGCATCAAAAATTGATCACTTTGATGCTCCAAATATCTCTGACAAATAATATTCCACATATCTGGTGGAGGCTCAGAAGTAGAAGTGGAGGGTCCAGGTGTAGAAGTAGAAGGCATAGAAGAAGTAAATGCTGTGGAACTTTGACTTTTTGACTTTCCATATATGTCCACATGAGTTTTTCCAATTGGCTTAAGTGGCTTAAGCATCTCTTTAGATTGAGAATAAGTAATACCAGCATTCTTGCAAATCGAGAAAATGAGAGCCGGGAGGCCTAAACCAGAAATAACACTTCCTCCAACTGAAGTGTTGATCACATTATATATTATGACTCCCACATCTATAGGCTTCATTTCTTGAATGCAGTAATTTAAAATAGCTCGTTCTTTCGTCACTTCACTCAGGTGATGTGATGGAAGAATACGAGCAGAAATAAAGTAATGTCAGGTCTTTGAAGTAGCATTCAGCATAGAAGAGGAAAAATTTACCCTTTTATTGTTTCTGATCTTCCACGATCCTCTTCCGTCAGTCAGATAAGCTATAATCTCATCAAGCTCTCTTGCAGAAGGAACAAAAATATCATAAAAGCAATCTGTATAAGGGGGTAGACCGTAAAACATATTGATAACTTCAAGAGTAAACTCTACTCCCATACCCCTAATATAAACTTCATTGTCAGCAGTTTCTGGAAAATTTGCATAAAATTCTCGAACCACTGAAAATGACAACAAATGCAGAGAAATAACAGAATTGTTCCCACTGTCGAGCAACTATAATATTTTTTATTGATCCTCTGGGATGATAAAAACATCGTTCAGCTATGAATTTGCGAGACGATGCAAATTCATTATAGCGCACTTGGGCACTTGCGCTAGCGAACTTGGACTGATTAAATTCACTCCGTTATTTTCCTCGCTTTGATTTTGGTGCCATACTGTAAGTAAAAAAAATAATTCCAAATAATTTAAAAATAAAAAACATGGAACAAAATCTAAGCTTGAAATACTATATTAGGCTTAGATCCATGGATCTTCTACTAACAAATTAAATTGTCTCTAAAATTTTGGCACTATTCATATGTAGAGAAATCCATGGTAAAAATTCAAAATAACTATGCCAAAGTATAGATCTAACCTCGAGAAGTTGGAATCTGATGTTTTTATACATCGAAACTTCACGAATCAAGCACAATAAGAAGCCATAGGACTGGTTTTCGTGGGTTTTAGGGAGGAGATGAAGCTTAGGCGTTAACAATGGTGTTGGGTTCGGTTATTGATCCACTTTAAAAATACCTATTTTTATGCTTTTTTTATGATTCAATTCTTAAGGATATTATGCTTTAATGAAAGGTATTTTTATGTTTTTGGATGTAGGTGATAAAAAGAGTTCAAGAAGGAAAAAAGGAGCAAAAAGGAGCAAAAATAGAGCTAAAAAGCAAAGTTGCCAAAATTTTAGGTCTGGCGCCTAGGCGCCAGAATCTGGCGCCTAAGCGTCAGTTCGATACTGAAGTAGTGAAGAATTTTTGACAACTTTAGGGTAGTTATTTTGACGGTGTTAAGCGGTTATTAGACCTTCTAGAAGATTGGAAGTTACTCCTTATACATAGGACATGTGATACAATGCATCTGGACACAGGAAAACAGTTTTAATCGCGAAGAGGTGCTATCCAAAGTGAAGAGGTGTGAAGACTTGGTCACGAAGTCTGGTGCCTAGGCGCCACAATTACTTTTTAGAAGATACATTGTATTTGGACGAATTTTGAAGAGGTGCCTTAAGCAACCCCTGACCATTTTCGAAGCTCTATAAATATGAGTCAATTCTATAAAGAAAAGTGCCCCCAAACATCTTAGAGTGTGCCCCCAAGCACTCTAGAGTTCTCTCACGCTTGAAAATAATTTTAGGGAGCCACCTTCTTAAGTAATTAGTGAGTTTATTTTAGTTATTTTGAGTGTTACTACTCAATTCCTTGAGTAATAAGTGCAAGTTTGTAAGTGTTGGTGCTGTCGAAGTCTTTCATTTTGCATTGGAGTCAGTAGGAGTCAGCGGATCACTTGAAGGAACATTCCAGATAAGTATTTGTAACTTGGTTCAAAGTTTTATAAATATGTTTTGTTGTGTGAATTCAATGTATTCTGAGTAGTTAGTTTTCTTTCTCTTTTCAACTATGAAGAGATAATAAGATAATTTAATTTCGTTAGAGAACTTAAACTTAAATTTTATAAAAATTGTGATGATATTAATACCTGATCTTAATTTACTTTTTAAACTAGCTATTTAAATTACTAAAACCTGTTAGAGAATTCTGAGACCTATCCGGAGATGAGTTGTTAACTAGTAGATATCACATGAATCCTTGGGTAATCGAAGGCCTTGAGCGGGTTTTTCAAGGTGAAGTGCAAATAAATAGGGAGATATTGTTTATTGGGCATAGAATTGATTAGTTTTTAGAGTGACAGACTAAATTATAATAATTTGGTTTATAGAAAGGGAACGAGTCACTAGTAGGGCCGACCATAGCCACCCTTGGACATCTAGAAGTGTGAGCCTAGATTAACCCATTCTACTAATAATACATCCTGAACCGATCTATAGATTAGCCAATGTTCTTTATACTATCGAGCAAAGGTAAAGAATAAGAATACTTCTATTTGGCGCAATACCATAAATTCAAGTTCTCAACGAATAATAATTATTCTGAAAAATCTTGGATTAGTTGAAAAAGGAGAAAGTTGTTTTATTTATACTTGCATTAATAGTTTACTTTATTGTTGCTTATTTGCATTTAGTAGAAATTTTATTAAACTTTAAAATCTGAATTTTGAAAAGAAATAAAAATAATAATTACTTTTAATTTGAAAATCTAATATATTTCTTAAATTAATCTTCATTTAATCTTCCTTGTAGGATCGATAACCAGGACTCCAATAGAGCCCTGTATTACTTGAAATGATATATATACTTGCGTTTGAAATTGTGACTTTTACAAAAATTATTATAAATATTTAAATATAAATTCATAAATGCTTGCATTCGTAAAGGTCGGTTCAGTTATATGGCCGATTTTTCGGTTCAAGTGAACCGGCGCCTAGGCGCCAGATTCACCAAAAATTCCAAAAATTTCCCAAATTTTTACATTATGCATTTTAGGTGTTTCTAACCTCTGTATACTTAAAATTATGTCGAAAACTTCATTAAACTTTTCCCAGAAATTAAAGAGAATATCGAAGTCCAAAATATATTCCAAATTTAAGATTCATTCCAAACACAATTTAATACAATCAAACTCAAGTTTCATTTCATTCTATTTCAGATCTTCAAGATAAAGCTCAAAAAAATACAAAAAAAACACATACATAACTTCTCACAATTCACAACAACACATAACACTCACATAAATCACTTACACAATACATCAAACAAATTACTTAACACTTCATATTCACAATCAATTTATCCACATAAAGTCACCCTAAATTCAAGGATTCACATTAGAACATTTGTTAGTTCCACGAGGTAATTCTCTACTAACAAAGGAGTGAAAGAAAGGGACACGAGGAAATTCCAAGGCCATCTTTTCATCAATCCATTTGTTTTGAGCATACATGGTTACCTGGTAGTCTCCAAATGCAGCTAAATGGTCATATTGTACCTTCATTTGCCATTCCATATGCTCATATTAATGGTACATCTCATGCATCCTTTCTCCAATATGCACCAATTCTCCTTCAATCTTCTCAAGTTAACCAAAAAGCTTCTCGAATGTCATGGCTAAGTAGCCATTGATAAAGGTTTGAGAATCTTTGTGCATAAACTTGGCTTTCCCTCCATTCTCCATTGTAAGTCTCTCCATAAAATCAATCCAATCTTTCTTTTCTCTCAAAAGTGTAATTCTATGGTGGAAATTTGAGGGTCTGACATTTTGGGATAAAGAAGTAGTGTTTTATAAAGATTTGAGTAGGTAAAAACTGCATTTAGGTGGTTATACCACGTTACAAAACTGTGGCGCCTATGCACCAATTTTGACACTTAGGCGCCAGGAATTCGGATATCTGGCGCATAGACGCCAGTTCTGGTGCCTAGGTGCCAGAATCTTGAAATAAACAGGTTCACCCTTTGTCAAATTTTCATAAGTTTCACTCCAAAATAGGGTCTAAAAGTGGATCAAAAGATATGTAACTAAGTGAAGTGACCACAAGAAAATATATTAAGAAATTCATACCCATTTTATATAAAATTACACTTTAAAGAAAGGTATTTTCTATGTTTTATTACATGAATGAAGATTTATAGGTAATGGGAGCAAAAAAATCAAAAAGGAGCGAATCTGGAACAAAAACGACTAAAATAGATGAAATTTGAACTATCCCGCCGACGACGAGGAAGAGGCCGCCGACGGCGAGGAAGAGGCCGCCGACGGCTAGGAAGAGGCCGCCGACGGCTAGGAAGAGACCGCCGACGGCGAGATTTTCCCGAGAGCATTTGAAAATATTTCAAAGGAGCCCACTGACGGCGAGATTGAGCCTGCTGACAGTGAGCATGAGCGGTTATCCATTCTTCTAGAAGCCCGCCGACCGCGAGATAGAGCTCGCCGACCGCGAGACAGTTGATTCAAACCAAATACATTGAATATGGATGCTTTTTTAAGACGTGCTTAAGCAACCTTTGAAAATATGACTCCTTCTATATATATAAACGATTTTTGTGTCATGAGGTGTGTCGTTAAGTGTCATTTAAGTGTAATCTGAAAGTCTGTAGTGTTTAAGTTAGTGTCTTGGTGAGTATTTGAAGTGTGTTGTACAAAAAAGGAAGAGTCAAAGAAACTTCAAGGAGTCTGCTTGGAAAGAAGGTTCAAGATAAGTATATTTATTTATTGTTTTATAACTTTAAATGAAATCCAAGTTTTGTGTTATTCTTTCTATGCATTCTGAGTAATTTTCTTTGTTTTTCTCCTTGTTAATGAGATTTCATGAAATGAAGAATTAAAGTAGTTGTGCCTAACAATATTAAATAAAGATTGTGATAATCTTTTTACTTAAATCTTAATTTACTTTCAATTTGGCCAATTGAACTGTTAACATATGTTGAATTATCAACCATAGTAAAGATTGCATCCAAGATTCAGGGAAGTCAAAAGCCTTGGAAGGAGGGTGCAAATAAATAAGGAAATATTAATTATCTGGCGTAGAATTGGACATTTTAGTGTGACAGACTAAAATATTCAATTCGATCCTATCGTTTGGGAGCTGAAGTGTAGATGTTAGCCCTCAGGCGAGGGGAACGTGGGAGCTACGAAGTGGCGTCGGTATCCTCCCGGACTAGCACGCAGCTTCAGTAACCAAACATAGGATTAGTCAATGTTCTTTGCACCTGGACCAAGGGTAAAGAATAGGAATGCTACTATTTGGCACAATATAATTCTAAACTCATTTAATTATTCATTCACTTAATTCTTTTAACAAGGAGAAAGATACTTTTCTAAATTGCAATCTTCTATTTAATCTTTAAGTAATAGTGTTTAGTATAAGCGTTCTTAATTTCCGTATACTAGATTAGTAATTACAATTGTTGAATTTAGTCCTTAATTCTCTAACTTCCATGTGGGATCGAGATCTAGGGCTCCATTAGAGCCCTTTATTACTTGAGCGATACGTATACTTGCGTTGATAAATAGGGGAGGGAGTACAATTACTATTTTATTTGAAAAACATTTATAAGGCTTAACAAACATATATACCCTCAAATTTTTACCCTGCTCTCCCCTGAGCCGGTCAAGTTTTTAGCGTTATTGCTAGGGAATTATATCTCTTAGTAATCGTGTTGAATACTTATATTTATAACAATTACTACTAAGCACACTTAATATCGAAATAAATTAAATCATACTATGGGTTGCCTCCCATAAAGCTCTTGGTTTAATGTCGTCAGCCCGACATAACCAACAGACTATTCCAAAATGGGCTAAATATAACACATCTTTAAAAGATGGCAAAGTTACTCCAATATAGGGCTTCAATCTTTGTCCATTTACTTTAATTACAGAATTTGTATTCTAATCGATTATATCAACCGCTCCATAAGGATAAACTTTCTTAACAATAAAAGGTCTTGTCCATTTAGATTTTAATTTTCCTGGAAACAATTTTAATCTTGAATTATATAATAAAACTTCTTGTTCAGGCTCAAAAGTCTTTCTTAATATTCTTTTGTCATACAGCTTCTTCATTTTCTCTTTATAAATTCAATCACTTTCATATGAATCATTTCTAATTTCTTCAAGTTCATTCAATGGACATAATTGTTTATCACCAGCATCATTTAAAATGTAATTAGACTCTTTAATAGCCCAATAAGCTGTATGTTCCAATTCAACAGATAAATGACAAGGTTTTCCATATATGAGCCTATATGGTGACATTCCAATAGGAGTTTTATAAGCAGTCCTATAAGCCCATAAAGCATCATTGAGTCTATCAGCCCAATTAGTTCATTTTAGGTTAACTATTTTCTCTAAAATTCTTTTGATCTCCCGATTTGATACTTCAGCTAATCCACTAGTTTGGGGATGATAAGCTGTTGAAATTCTAGGGTTAATCCCAAATTTACTTATTATTCTCTGAATCATAAAATTCTTGAAATGACTTCCCCCATTTGTGATAATTATTCTTGGCATTCCAAATATGGTAAAAAAATTTTCAATTAAAAATATTTCAACACTTTTAGCATCACAATGAGGTAAAACTTTAGCTTCAATCCATTTTGAAACATAATCAACAGCTAATAATATATAATTTTTTCCTAAAAAAGGTATAAATGGTCCCATAAAATCTAAACCCCAGACATAAAAAATTTCCACTTCAAATTAAAATTTAGAGGCATTTCAACTCTCCTAGAAATATTGCATATACGTTGACAGCGATCACAAGATTTAACAAAATTGTAAGCATCCTTAAATAATGTAGGCCAATAAAATCTGGATTGTAAAATTTTAAAGCAGTTTTATCAATTCTGAAATGCCCGCCAAATTCAGAGTTGTGACATTTTTTAATAATCTCGAAAGCTTCTTCATAAGGAACACATCTTGGTAAAATAGAATCATTACAGTGTTTAAATATAAAGGGATTATCCCAAAAGTAAAATTTCACATCATGTAACAATTTCTTTTTATGTTGATGATCTAATCCATATGGTATAATGTTACCATCTAAATAGTTAACTATATCAGCATACCATGGGATTAATCCATCAGAAACAGTATAAAGTTGTTCATCAGGAAAACAATCATTAATTCCTTACTTATCAATCAATTCCTCATCATTTTCTAATCTTGAAAGATGATCAGCGATTTGATTATCAGACCCTTTTCTATCAACTATTTGAAAGTCAAATTCTTGCAAAAGAATGATCCATCTAATCAATCTCGGTTTAGCTTCTTTTTTGTCATCAGATATTTAATAGCAGAATGATCCGTATGCACAATACATTTATTCTCAAGTAAATATGATTGAAATTTTTCAAAGGCATATATTATAGCTAATAGCTCTTTTTCAGTAGTAGTGTAATTAATTTGAGCTTCATTAAGAGTTTTACTGGCATAATATATAATTTTAAACATCTTATCATATCTTTGTCCTAAAGCTGCCCCTATAGCATAATCACTCGCATCGCACATTAATTCAAATAGTTTTTTCCAATTAGGTGCAACTATGATAGGTGCAGTGATTAATTTTTCTTTTAATAAATTAAAGGCATTTAGGCAATTGTCGGCATATTTTTAGGTTATGCGTTTTGAAAAAGGAGGTCGCCTATAGAAGTTGTCGGCAAATTTTTAAAACTTAAATTTAATTTAAATATATATATAATTTAGAAAGTAGTATTTGATTTTGAAAATAATTTTAAGTTTAAAAATTTTAAGATATGAAATCAAACCAATCTCATATCCCAAATAGTTTATAAAAACGAGGACCACACCACAAACCGTGTATCTATCCCGAAGAATAGACACACTGCTTGATGATGGGGCTCGATTAAATAAACTAGAAGACTTGTGACATCCGTTTGGTCTGCGAACCAATTTTATAAGCCGACAAGTTCACCTACTTAATATAAAGGAATTAAGCAGGGTTTATATTACGTCGGTTTTTAAAGTTCCCTATAAGGGCAAGCCCCTATAGTTAATTATATCTTAAATGACGGGAATCATTTAAGAAAACTGTCGATAATGATCAGTGGTTTATCTCTCAAGAATTTTAAAGTTTAAGGTTTCAAACAAATTGAATTTTGGAAATTTCAAAAGGGATTAGCTCAAATTTGGAACAGTTTATTTTGAAAGTCCAGACGAAGAGAAGTAGAGGATGTCACAAACCTGAAGTGAACTTCGGTGACTTCCCGACTATCCTATTGTTTGGCTTCATTTTGAGACTTTATTTAATGTTTCAATCCTGCCCATTTTTCTTAATTATGACTTATATCCGTATGATGTAATCATAAAAATAGCCTCGAAGATGTGTGGGTTTATGTCGTACCAAACGACAATCTCGGAGTCCTAAGACGAGTTTAGGGCTTAAATTGCATAACATACTTATGCAAATGCCTAAAGAGAAGTGAGGATTTATGTTGCACTAGGCAAACGACCACAAAATTCCTATGGCTTAGTTATTAATTCTGAGGAAGGAAGGCTGACGAAGTCCACCATGCTGTCCATCGCGCTTGCTCCGAGCTCCTCGGGGTTGCAGAAGGTTTAGTTTTAGAAAGTGACAATCAAGAGATGAGAGAAGTATTTTGGTTTAAATAAGTCTTAAGGTTAAGTTGCCTTAACATTTTATTAAGGGAATCATAAAGTTGATTATAACAACACCGGTTAAGATCCCACGGTTCCATCATCCCGACACCGTTATTTTTACCAGATTCACTTAGTCCAAATGAATTTGCTAAACTCAACTGAATGAGTTCCACACTTTTATTTAAACCGTGGGAAGTCTCGTTAGCAACACATGGGTTACATCATCCGAGGGATTCCCGATCATCCAATGAGACGTTTTAATTTAGTTGTAATTGTAGTTTTGTTGTTCTGTTTGTGATTAAATTTTGAGTTGTCTTATATTTTGAATGTTGTGGTGATGAATTTTATCTTGTTGTGACTTTTAATTTAATTTTGGGTTTTAGTTTTGTGACTATCCAAAAAGTTTCAATTTTCATGCAGGTTGACACTGTTGTTTAACATGCAAGTTTTGCATGAAAGAAAGTACATCACGGGTAAATAAATTGCAATAAAATAAAAGCGTACCTGGAAGGTCTTCTCGTCATTCCCGGCTGCACTTGAAACACATGTCAGGGCATTTAAATACTTCAAAGAGAACACCTAGGTAAAACTAAGGGAGAGGTTTTAGTTGTCTACCAGATCCTAATCCTATCACTAGTCAAATCCTAAGGAGTGTTTTATGGATGATTTTCTTCACCAAAGAACAACTAAGTTCAGTTGTTCTTCTAAAACATCCCATCAGAGTGAGAAAGTGCTTAGGACGAGTCCTAAACATCTTTTCCATGCTTCTGGGATTATTTCGAGTTCAAATGAATTTCATTGTACGAATAAATTGATCATCCAAGAATTTAGTTAAGTTTTGTTTCTTGCTCAGTGAACTTGGTCATTTGATTATCCAATGAGTGAAGTGACATTTCATTTGATACTTTATTTAAAGGTTATGAAGGTGGAAGCCTTCAGAGGAAAATTAGTTTGTTAAAGGATTTAACCATTAAAGTTGAATCATTGCTTCAAGACAGTTTATTCTAGAATAAAGTTTCAGATTGATTTTTTTTTTAAGTTTTAGATTACTTAGGTTGAAGAAGTTATTTGAATTATTTGAAAATTTTTAATAATTTGAATTTGTTTTAACTCAATTATAACATTTTAGATTGATTTTTTATTTAATTTGATTATCATATTTTCACTGTAAATTTTTCTGTGATTAGTTCTAACACCTCAAATTTGTTTTAGGTTAAGTTTTAAGTGATTTCAAATTAGCTTTAATATTTTAGGTTTATTCTAGCTTGATTATTAAATCGTTTAATGTTTTAAATTTTTATTTAATTAAGGATTGTTCTCTTTTAATCATTAATTTCAATCATCATTTTTTTAGAATTAATCAAGAGTTGAATATTATTGAATTAATCCATTTAGGGACTTTAAATTAAAGAATTGACATCTTCTTAAGTCATATCCCTAATCTTAACAATCCAAAATTTTAATTATTCTTCCAAAATTTAAATGGTTTAATTAATTAAGATTTCATTTCGATGTTATAGGTGATTAATAGGTTTCTACCTCTTTAAGTCCCTAAGTTTTAATCATCTAAGAGAAGATTTAGGATCAAAAGTTCATCCCTCCCTTTGATAAAGCCTAAAATTATTTAGGGTTAAAATCCCTTAATTACCTTTATGCCCTCTTAAGCATATTCACTTCATAATTCACTAAATTGAGCTCAAATGAACTTAAAATTTTTATGTCACCTCACTCACATGTCAATTAAGACATTAGAGGAGAAAATGTGATTTTTCCATTTTTAATTTAATTTATATAACTAGTTTAATGAAAAAAATAAGGGTTTTCAATGAAAATCCAACAACATGATCAAGGTAAAGTTTCTGCCCTTAGAAAAATTATGGGATGTTACTACTGACTAAAGGACCACTTGGACCAATTTTGGTGATTTTTTAAATTTTATTTTATTTATTATAATTATTTCAATTTTTAGGGTATTAAATATTTATAAAATAGAATTGAGATGGAAAATTATGTTTTGCATTTTTCTTAAATCTCTCTGACCTCAAGGAACTCAGAAAAACAAATTTTATATTTTTCTGATTTTTTTTTAATTTTTAGAATTATTTTAGTGGGAAAGGTTGAAAATTCCATTTTTAATATTAAAAATTGCATTAAGCTTTTAAAATTCAATATCTTTACCTAGGGACTTAGGAAAAATTTTTGGCTAGTTTCTAAGTGATTAGGAGGTCAAATATGACATTTTGTGAATTTTATTATTTTTGTGATTTTTATTATTTCTTAATTATTAAAATATTCAAAATTGGGTTAAAAATTAAAATTTTAGAAAAATTCCAATTTTAATTTTCTTAGGCTCCTCTGATCCCAGAGATGCCTCAAAAATTAATTTTGTGAATTTTTGAAATGTTTTTTGAGTTTTATGAATTTTTAAAGTTTAAAAGTGGCCATGTGATTTGAATAATTCATTTAGTGGGTTAAATCATTTTCAATTGATTTTAAATTTTTATGTGAGACTCCTCTGACCCTAAAGATCAGTGGAGAATTGATTTTGTGTTATTTTAATGAGTGGTTGTTTCAAATTAATTTAATCTTAATTTTAGGGTTTTGGCCAAATTAGGGTTCATTTAAATGAGTTAAGCTAAGTTACAATTTTCCTAGGGTCCTCTAGGCGAGAGATACTTCCCTTAATTTTTCTCGATTTTATTAATCAACATGCTAATTATTGGAATTAAATTACCAAAACAAGCACATAAACTTGGAAAATAGATAACTTGCCATAGAGATAGTCTCTGGCCTTGGAAAATTCAGGGAATGTCCCCATGATCAGAGGCTACAAAAGCCCTATAGTCTCATGTCATGGTGAATTGTGTGTGCGAGTGGAGAATTAAAATATTCAGAATAGTATTAAATTAATTAAAAATCAAATACTTAACAAAATACCTTAATTCTTTTTTCATGTTAATCTCCTCTGTTCACTGAGCAAGAGGGTATTTTTAGTTTATTTTTAGGATTTTTCTATGCAAAGATATGGATTTTTAAAGGTTCTGGTATTTAATTAAATAGGAAAGGCCCTAATTTCCTATTTAACCACGCGCCGCCACCTCAACCTAGGCAGATCCGAAGCTCCACGCGACGCGATTTAATTTGGCTCCGCCATCTGACTCGGCAGCCACGCGGCCCGCGGTTCTGTCCCACTGCTTCATCCGGCTCGATCTCTGTCGTTCATCCGATACACGCGCGATCCGACGGCTCTGGGTCATCGTTTCCTCTTGGTGTGAACCCGCAACTACATGTTTTCTGGACCTAATATCTCCCTCAATTCTTAACCAAATCACATGGGGTTTGATTCTATGTGCTCATCTAAGCAAGGGCTACAAATCTATACGGCTACCATGCACCAAAATCGAATTAAATAAAATGGAGAATCGCTGGAAGCTCTGGAGCAAGGGGGGTTTCCATACCTTGGTCCAAGAGGTGAAGCCTCAATTGGATGTGCTCGACAGGTTCGTTGGAGTCCAAGGAGCCTACAGATTGAGCCTTGAGCGCTGGTGAAATGTCTGGCTATGAAAGTGACCAGACCTGATTTTGAGCTCTGGCCGATAGAGAAATTGGGTGGTTTAGAGAGGGGGCTTTCACTAGGGAACTCCTTCTCTTGGTGATGGGAAGATTTTGATGAGTTTAATTTGATTTTGGTGGAGGTTCTGGGGATGTTCTGTTTCTGACCTGATTTTCGACTGAGAAATTGAGCTCAGCCAGAGGATTTCAGGGCAGGAGGACAGTGGGGATGAATTTATGTTGGCTAGGAGGAACTCTGGGAGTAGTTTGGAGGAGTTCTGTGAGAGGAGTTTCAACACTTTATTCATGGCCGAAAGGAGGGAATTTTATAGCCATGGTCGGAGAGGGGAGCCTAGGGTCAGGCAATGAGTGGTTCTGGCCGCTCAGGGTGAGGGCAGTGCAGGCAAGGTGGCTGGTGAGGGGATTGCCCACTGTCAAGCCCAAATTTTGGGTTTCAAGGACAAGGGGGGCGCTCGGGCGTGTCTGTTCTGGTGGCTGGGGTGGCTGGTAAGGACGATCAGGCGGCTGGGCAGGCTGAGGAGGAGTGGGGGAGAGGTATAGTTCAATTAATTTTGGCAAAGGAGGTTGCTTTAGAGGGATTAGAGATGGGATATGGCTTTAGCCATGTGGCTTGGTCCCTTGGTCCCTGTGTCCAATTGAGTTCAATTGGGTTTATTTGGTTTGACATTGGGTCTACTTGGGTTAAATGAGCCAAGTTGGGATTTTGGGTTGAAAGTGCATTAATTTGATAAAATTGGGCTATAGTGTAGTTGAACAAAAAGAAATTGGGAATAGTTGGGATATTCTGGAATTTTTTGGGAATTTTTGGAATTTTTGAAATTTTGGGTTAAAAGGGGTATTTAGGGTATTTGGAGGTTATTTGGAGAGTATTGGGGTATTTTGGTAGATTTAAAATGTGGGAATTGTTTTAAAATGATTTTTAGGAATTTTAGGAATTTTGGGTAATTTTTGGGAATTTTTGGATGATTTGGTGGTTGTAGGGGCAATTTAAGTAATTTTGGGTGAGTTTAGGGGACCCAATGTCAAAACCAGAAATTTTGGCAAAATGAATGGGATTTCAAATAAGGAAGAATAAGACCATTTTAGTGGGGTAAAAATTAAGTAGAAGTGATTTGAAATGGAATCAGGGTTTAGAAGCATGACCTTGGACTTAGCCAAATCCAACCACTTTATGACCAAGTCTAGCCAAATGGTAATCACTTTATGATCCTTCACATATTGATCTTAGCCATCTTAATCAAAGATTAGTGGCTTGGATTCAATAATGTGAGTTTCATAAAGGGTAGAAAGGCAAGGGTTCAAGGTTTGGGTTAAGTGGCTTAGGGATGTGTGTGTGTGCAAGAGAAGCTCAAGTCACCCAAGGTCACCCTAAGTTCAAACAATCCTATAGGAACTCACTATTGGTTGCCCATATGGTGGTTTTAACCTTCTAAGGTGATTTAGAGGTTTGCAACCATCCAAGTGGGGTCCTAAGAGGAGTCAAGAAGTGGCTGAATTGCTAAAAGGGTGTGTCCCAATTCTAGTCCTCTAGGATAGTCACGGAGAAGTCCTATGGCTAGATCCTAAGCACTAAAAGAAAAGAAGAAACCTCACCAAAAATGAGGTCAACAAATGGACCCCCAATAGGTTTGGTGTGCTGACCAAGCACACCGCGCGTATTGGCATTGACTGAAGAGATCAACCGACCAACACAAACATTCCAAGCCTACACACTCAGATCCGAACAGGAAAAAGAGAAGGTTCTTGCTGGGGAGCTTCAGGTAAATCTCCAAAGCTGAAGATTCCAGAACTCTCACTGGGGATTAAGAGGTGAAGTTTCAAGTTGATTGAATTCGAGTTGATTAAGGTTGAAGTTTTAAATTTCGATTTTAATTTTGATCTTTCGGTTGGTTTTGAATTTTGAATTTTGATTGTGAATTTTGAATTTTTTTTTCGATTGGTTGAGATTGATTTGGGAGTTTGATTAAAGTTTGGTTTATGATTAATTTTGAAGTTGGTTGAAATTTGATTTTGGATTTTGAATTTGAGATTAGAATCGAAAGGGAATTTGGAATTGACAAAAGTAGAGCTTAAATCGGAAAGGGGGTGAGGACTGGAATTTCGGAGCAGGAATCAGAATTTAGGTACCGACCCCGAGAGGATGAGAATTAGAATTTAGGTACTGATTTTGAAATGAGAACTAGAATACTAGTCTCGAAAGGGATGAGAATCAAAATTTAGGTACTGATCTCAGAATGAGAACTATGATTTAGGTACCAGTCTCGAAAGGAATGAGAATTTGAATTTAGGTACAGATCTTAGAATGAGAATTAAAATTTAAGTATCAATCTTAGAAAGAGTGTCAGAATTTAGGTACAGACCTCAAGAAAAGACTATACCAGGTCGGGCTACCGTTCAGGACATTACGTCTGACCAGGATCTAGTTGAGGAAATGACTGCCATTCAGGACATTACGTCAAACCTCAGGACGTGAATCAGAATTTGAGTACTAACCCCGAGATTTTAGGAGTGCAGAAAAGGTTCTCGGAAAGAGTGTGAGATTGGCAGTCACCGAGTATAGAATGCCTTGTCGGTCTTATACCTACGTCGGAGGATTAGAATGCGGAAAAGTTTCTCGGAAGGATGCGAATTTGGCGGCTCAGAGAATATGATGCCTTGTCGGTCTTATACCTAGCTCAGAGGATTAGAATGCAGAAAACATTCTCGGAAGGATGCGAGGTTGGAGGACATTCAGAGAAGAGAATTGAAATTTGAGTATCGATTTCGAAATGAGAACTGGAGTTTGGGTATCGGCCTTAGAAGGATGGGAACTGGGATTTAGGTACCAATCCCAAAAGTTGGTATTTGATCTGATTTTTTGAAGATTCTGTGGAAATTTTAGTGTAGTAGAAAATTGAAATAAGACATGAAAGTGTTTCACATGCCAAGAGAGTTGATCAAAGTTTGATTGTTTGGCGAAGGATATGAATCCATGCCATCATAATCAAATCGAAAATTTCGTGATTCTATGTCAGTAGACCCAGTCGACCTTCTCAAAAGAGGAAAGAAATTGTGGGGAGTCGAAAAGATTTTGAGTAAGGCTGGGGATTTCAGATTCGGGAATTCATTTTAATTGTTTTTAGTGATTTGATTTTGTTTTGATCTTCAAATTTCGTTTCGATTGAAATTTCATTTTGATTTGGCTTTTCATTCATTTCTTTTGTTTGCAATTTAAAATTTTGAGTTGATTTGCTTTGAGCTTTGGTTTTGTATCTTATTTGGATTTTGAATTGAATTTTCATTTTGTTGTTATTATTTTACTGGATTTTTATTTAATTCAATTTTTTTTGTATTTCATTCAAATCATTCTTCGTTCAACTTTTCTTTAAATCGAGTCAAACTCAGATTTGATGGCCCTTGCAGTCAATTGTACAAAACTGAAGGCAAAATACGACATAATCATTTTCATTAAAAATGTCGAAAGTACATCAGGTGATTCCATCAAAACATTTCTGATGACATCTTTCTGAAAGTAGACTTTTACAAAATTTATGTATATCTTGAACACGGTATCGTACCGATATCTTTATGTCGTCTGACAAAATTGTCTGTATGATTCCTCCATGTCTGAAAAGTAAACTGCATAGGTAATAACATCACCTTCTAAGCCACTTTCTGGAGGAGAATCCCACGTAAGTGTGCATTAGAGGTGTGCTTGTCGGCATATTTTTAGGTTGTGTTGTATTTTTTAAAAGGGGTCGCCTACAGAAGTTGTCGGCGAGTTTTAAAGTTAATTTAAATATATATATATAATTTAGAAAGTAGTATTTGATTTTGAAAATGATTTTAAATTTGAAAATTTTAAGATATGAAATCAAACTGATCTCACATCCCGAATAGTTTATATAAACGAGCACCGCATCACAAACCGTGTATCTATCCCTAAGGATAGACACACTGCTTGATAATGGGGCTCGATTAGATAAACTAGAAGATTTGTGACATCTGTTTGGTCTGCGAACCAATTTTATAAGCCGACAAATTCCCTCGCTTAATATGAAAACATTAAACAGGGTTTATATTACTCAGGTTCTTTAAAATTCCCTATAAGGGCAAGCCCCTATAGTTAATTACATCTTAAGTGACGGGAATCACCTAAGAAAACTCTCGATAATAATCAGTAGTTACGCTCTCGAGAATTTCAAAGTTTAAGTCTTCAAGGGATTGAATTTTGGAAATTTCAATAGGGAATGGATCAAATTTAGAACATTTTATTTTGGGAATTCAAAGGAAGAAAAGTAGGAGAGATCACGGATTCGAAGCGAACTTCGGTAATCTCCCGACTATCCTATTGTTTGGCTTGGATTTAGGAAAGTCCTAATGTTTATTTAATGTTTTAATCTTGCCAATTTTAGTTAATTAGGGCTTATATTTATATGATAGAATCATACAAATAGCCTGGAAGATATGAGGGTTTATGTCGTATCGGACGACTACCTCGGAATCCTAAGACCTAGGTTAGGGCTTAATTTGCAATGCAAATGCCTAACGAAGAGTTGAGGATTTATGTTGCACTAAGCAAACTACCTCGAAGTCCTATGGCTTTGTTGTTTAATTCTAGGAAAATTTTGTCGAAGTGGGTTCAAGTTTTCATTGACGACGATGGCCGTGCTGCCCACCATGCTCCGAGCTCCTTGTTGTTGCAGAGGTTTAGTTTTAGAAATCATAAATCAGGGGATGAGAAAAGTGTTTTGGTTTAGAGAAATCTTAATTTCCAAGTGTTTTTAATGTTTTAATTAAAACAGATCTTAAAGTTGATTAAACAGAACCGATTAAGATCCCACGGTTCCGTCATCCCGGCACCGTTATTTTCATCGAATTCACTTAGTCCAGATGAATTTGCTAAACTCAACTAAATGAGTTCCGCACTTTCATTTAGACCGTGGGAAATCCCGTTAGCAACACGTGGGTTACATCATCCGAGGTATTCCCGATCATTCAATGAGACGTTTTAATTTAGTTGTAGTTGTAGTTTTGTTGTTCTGTTTGTGATTAAATTTTGAGTTGTCTTATATTTTGAAATGTTGTGGCGGTGAATTTTATCTTGTAGTGTCTTTTAATTTAGTTATGGGTTTCGGCTTTGGTTTCATGTCCTAAAGGTGTAGGTTTTCATGCAACTCGTTGTTTATCATGCAAGAAAAGTAAGTGCGATGCGATTAAATAGATTGCCGTAAAGTAAATCGCAATAAAATAAAAGCGTACCTGGAGGGTCTTCCCGTCATTCCAAGCTGCACTTAAAACACGATTAGAACATTTAAGCAAGTCCCTAGGTAAAGCTAAGGTAAGGGTTATGGTTTTCTACCAAATTCCTAATCCTATAGCTAGTCATTTCCTATGACGTCTAGGTTCCTTGTGTTTTTAGTTTGAAGACGATTTTCTTCATCAAAGAACAATTAAGTTCAATTGTTCTTATAAATATCCTATCATATTGAGGAAGTGCTTAAGAAGAATCTTAAACATCTTTTCAATATTTCTAGGATTGTTTTAAGTCAAGTGAATTTAATTATGTAAATGAATCGATCGTCCGAGGTTTTCAAGTTTTGTTAACTTGCTCAGTGAACTAGGACATTTGAATGTCCTATAAGTGAAGTAACATTTCATTTAATATTCCATTTAGGAGTTACAATAGTAAAAGCTCCTAAGGGCAAAATGATATTTAATGATTTGTGATTCAAATTTAAGTTCAAATTAATGATTTAAGTTTGGAATAGTGTTCAAGTTATTTCAGATTTATTTTTGAGTTCTTCATGTCTTTATATTTAATTTAATTTAATTTAATTTAACTTAATTTAATGTGATGTGGTTTAATTTAATTTAATTTAACTTAAGTTAATTTAAATTTTTTTTTTAATTTGATTTTTAATTTGATTTAATTTAATTCAATTTAGTTTGGTTTGATGTTACATTAAATTAATTTGATTTAATTTAATTTTTAATTTAATTTGATTTAATTTAATTTAATTTAATTTAATTTAATTTAATTTAATTTAATTTTTAATTTAATTTAATTTAATTTAATTTAATTTTTAATTTAACTTAATTTAATTTAATTTAATTTTAACTTAATTTTTAATTTAATTTTTAATTTGATTTAATTTTATTTTTAATTTAATTTAATTTTATTCATTTTAATTTTAATTAAAATTTTAAAAGAGTTCGATAATTTAATTTTAGTTAAATGATTAAGTCTTTTAATATTTTAAATTTGAATTATCATTTTAATTAGGAATTAAACATTAATGAAATGATTAATTTAGGGATTTTTAAATTAAAGAATGAATCTCTTCCTAATAATATCCCTATTTTAATAATTCCAATTTTATTATTCTTCCAAATTTAATCAATTATTTAATTAAAGTTTAATCATTTTAAATTGCTTAATGGGTTTCTACCCTTCAATTATTAAATTTCAATCATCCAAATCAGGTTAGGATCAAATATTTTACTTGTTAATTTTTTATTAAACCTAAAGTTTTAATTAAGGATTAAAATTTTAATTACCATTTTGCCCCTTAAACTTAATAATTTCATAACTCACTAAATTGAACTCAAATGAACTTGAAATTTTTATGTGACTTCACTCATATGTCAATAAAGACATTAGAGGAGAAAATGTGATTTTTCTGTATTTAATTTATTTATATAATTATTTTTAGTAGAAAATAGAGATTTCCAAGGAAAATTTAATAACATGACCAAGGGAAAGTTTCTGTCCTTAAGAAAATTATAGGACATTCCTAATGACCAGAGGACCATTTGTACCAAATTTTGTGATTTTTTGAATTATATTTTATTTATTAGAATTATTTTAAGTTCTGGAGTATTAATTAGTTTAAAAATAAAATAAATGTTGAAAAATGAATTTTATGTTTTTTAAAAATCTCTCTGATATCAAGGAAACCAGAGAAGCAAATTTTGCAATTTTCTGATTTTTGTATGATTTATTATAATTATTTTAGTGAAAATGCTAGAAAATACATTTTTTTTAATTTTAAAATTACCCTAGAACTTTAAAAATTAATATCTCACCAAATAGGCCTAAGAAAAATATGGGGTTTGTTCCTAAGTGATTAAAATTCAAAATGTGACATTTTGGTGAATTTTATTATTTTTGTGATTTTTATTATTTTTTAATTATTAAAAATATTAAAATAATATTAAAAATCAACTTTTTTAGAAAATTGAAATTTTAATTTTCTTAAATTCCCCTGATATCAGAGAGGCTCTAAAACCAATTTGGTGAATTTTTGAAAGGTATTTTGAATGTTATGAATTTTTAAAGTTTAAAATGACTAAATGGCTTAATCAACCCAATTAATAGGGCTAACCAAGTCCAATTGACTTCAAACTTTTATGGTAGGTTCCTCTGATCCTAAAGTTCAGTGGAGAATTGATTTCAAGTCAATTTGATCTATGGTTAACTCTAATTAATTAGAGACCTATTTTGAGTGTTTAAGCCAATTAGGGTTGTCTAAAATGAACTAACTTTCAAAACCTATTTTTCCTAGGGTTCTCTGGTCATAAGGAACATCACCAAATTTTCCTAGAATTTATTTCACAACATGCTATTTATTGGAATTAAAATACTCAAAACAGTGACATGAATTTGAAAAATCAATAACTCTTCATAGGGATGGCCTCGACTTTGGAAAATTCAGGGAATGTTCCCAAATTCGGAGGCTTCAAAAGCCCTATGGTCTCATGCCATGGTGAATTGTATACATGCATGGAGAATTAAATGTATGCAGAGAGTAAATAAATTATAAAAAATAAGATACTTAATGAAATTAAATGATTTCTTTTCCACATTATTCTCCTCTGTTCACTGAGCAAGAGGGTATTTTTATTTTATTTTTATGATTTTCCTACACAAAGTTATGAATTTTTGAAGTTTAGGGAATTAAATAAATAGAAAATACCCCTAATTTTCTACTTATCCACGCGGCGCCGCGTCATCCTTAACATCTCCGAAGGCACACGCGTCGCGATCCCATTCGACGCCGCCATCCGCGTCAGCGCTCCCGGGACCCGCTGTATCGCTCCGTCTTCTGATCTGACGCGATCCTGGACGTCCGTCCGCGCGTGTATTAAGTGGACGGCATCCGTTCATCGTCCCCAAGTGTCCTCACCCGAGAGCCGTCCACACTAAATCCCTAATATCTCACTCGATACTCAATGGATTTTCATGTTCTTATACTCTATGGATTCGTCTTGAAGAGACGAACACATCTATACGGCTAATGTTTATTGAAATTGACTCATTTGAAATGGAGAATGTTTAGAAGCTCGGGATGAAGAATTGATCCATACCTTAGCTGCGAGAGGTGAAGCCTCGATCGGAGATGCTCGGCACGTTAGTTGGAGCTGCAGGAGGCTAGGGATGAAGCCCGGGGATGTGGTGAATTGCTTAGGTGTGATTTCCACCAAGGCCGATCACAACCCTTGGAGTCCGGAACAAGCTGGGTGGCTCCGGAGATGGGGCTTTTGCTTGGTGGACACCTTCTCTTGGTACTGGTGAAGGTGTAGGACCAATCAATTTGAGGATTGATCCACTGTGGAGAAGTGTCCTGGTTTTGGGCTTGGATTTCAACTCTGAAATTGAGCTCACAGAGCAGAAATGGCAGGGGGATTTCAGTGGGGATCAAGTGCTCTGTGTATGGGGAGTGGTCTGGAACAATTTTGGCAGAGTTTCCTTAAGGTTTGTTTCAGCACCTCCTCATGGCCGAGAGGTGGGGAGTTTAAATAGGCGGGGTCGGAGGGCCTCCTGGGGGAGTTGAGGGCCGGGATCAGCTGCTCATGGCAAGTGAAGAACAGTACGCAATGGCCACGCGGGCATGGGGCGACTCGGCGGTGAGAATTCCAAGCTTGGATTGACTTGGACCTCTCGGCCATGGAGTTTTCCGGCGGCGGGGTGGGCGGCCGGCGAGCAAGGGTCACCCTCGGGGTCGGGTGGGTCGGGGGCAGGTGTTTGTGCAAGCAATTGGCAAATGCCAAGTGTAAAGGCTTTGATCCAAAGTAGAATGGGGCATGGCTAGTTTTGGGTCTAAATGGGTCAACTCACCCATTTGGGCTTGGTGCACCCTTCAAGGTGGCTTTGGGTGCTGTGGGGGATCAAAGGGATCAGTTGGTTTGGCATGGAGAAGTCTCCATCCAAATATATTTGGATTAAATTTAGGTTTAGGTGAATCATGATTAAGGCTAATGAGCTTTAGGGATTAAGGAAAGGGGCCCTCCTTCCTACCCAATATGGTATGATGACATGTAAAGAGGCTCTCATGGCTTCCATGTGGCTCATCCATGGCTTCATGGCTCACCTTTGGCTTGGGAAAAGTCAAGTCAATTTCATGTAAATGGATTTAAGAAAAATTTTGATATTTTGATGTGAATTTGTATGGGGCTTGATTTGGAATTGTTTGATGATGGAATTATAACTTAGGGAATGGCTTTGATTAAATGGATGGCAAATGGAAATGTCATGTGGGCTCTAGGGCCAAATTTGGGCTTTTGTATTTGGTGGGAATGGGCTTTTAGGAAGGTTTAGGGAAGTGAGCTTTTAGGTTTGAAAATGAATTTATGGATAGAAATTTTGTAAAGAGGTTGGGCCAAATAATTGTTGAGTTTGGTTTAGGGATGTGTCATGAGTGATTTGGAGTCAATTTGGTGTGATTTGGACTTGAATTGGTTTGAATTTGGGTTTAATTGGTAAGTGGGCCTATATAGGTCAAATTGGGCTAACTTGGGCCAATGTTGGGCTAGAGTTGAAATTGATGTAAAATTAATGTTGGGAAATGTTTATGGGAGTGTTTCAAAGAGGTTTTGGCTTTGGTTAGGTTTTGATTTTGGGATTTGGGCTCATTTGGGCTAGGTTTAGGTTTAGGTCAAAATTGGGCTTTTTGATTTTGGGTTGAATTTGAGTGGGGTTTGGGTCTAAATTTTGGGCAAATCATGTTAGTGTTTTGTTCATGGGGATGTCAAGGAGGGTTTAGAAAAGATTTGGGGTTAATTGGAGTTGAATTGGGTGAGTTTGGGCTAAGTTTGGGTCATGGGTCCAAATTGGGCTTTAAGGCCAAAAGTGAAATTGGATCCAAATTTCAATCAAATTGGGCTTGGATTTGGTCTAAATTGGTGTTGGGGATGTTGAATTGAAGTTTAGAATTGAATTGGACCAGAATTTGGGTCAATTGGGTAGGTTAGGTTTTAACATTGAGTTCACTTAAGGTTAAAATGTGTCAAATTGGGGGTTTTGACAAATGTAGGGTAAATTGATAAAATTGTCCCATGGTGTAGTTGAACAAAATGAAATTGGGAACATTTGGGATTTTCTGGAATTTTCTGGGAATTTTCTGAATTTTTGGATTTCTTGGCTAGGAGGGGTATTTTGGGTATTTGGAGGGTATTGGGAGGTATTTTTGGAATTTTTGATATTTTTGGGTATGGATGATCAATTTGAGTGATGTGGAAATGTTTGGGAATGATTTTGGAGAATTTTGGGTGATTTGGAAATTTTTGAGAAATTTGGGCTATTCAGGGCTTTGGGTAGGTTAGCGGGTGTAGGGTCCCGGAGTCAAAAATTGAAAATTTGGAAAATTGAAGATTGGGTGGATGTAAGTGGAATGAAATCATTTTTGTTGAGCCATGAAGCCATATCAAGCCCACATGAGCCATGAAGGGACTCATTTGAGGCATTCACTATGTTGTTCCTAACCTGCTGACCGAGGGCTTAGGGGTTAAGGACCATCCATGTGAATCACCTACATGAGTCGGGAGGTCAAGTCGGGTATGGGTGTGTTTTTAGGAAGTGTGTGAAAGTGTAGTGTGTAGGTGTAGTGTGTGTGCAAGTCGACCCTTCACCGGACCGGTGCCACCGTGGGCGATCCTAAGGCCAGAAGAGTCCTATAGGAACTCATCCTTTAAACTTCCACATTTGATTTCAACCCTCTAGGTGATTAGGGGTCTACGGTCGAGTTTGTGGAGTTTGCGGGGAGTTTAGAAGTGGTTTGGATTTCTAAAAGGTGGGTCCCAATTCTAATCCTCTAAGATAGTCAAAGGAAAAGCCTAAGGCTAGATCCTAAGCACTAAAAGAAGAAGAGAAGACCTCATAAAAATGAGGTCAACAGTGCTGCTACTATGTAGCTTACAGCTCGTAAGGCTACAAATTCTCTAATTCAGGATCTGGCTGGAAGTAGACTGGAATCTTGCTCTCATCCATCCTTCTGAAAGTGATGGAGACCCACTAGTAGGGAACTCCTGGAATGCAGTGCTTTGCCACATCTGCACCATTTCCTTGTAGTACGAGGACAGAGCCTACCGGTAGAGGTATCTCTATTGGCCCTTAGAATTCTCTGGGGCCGACTATCCAGAATTCTATCCCGAACATGATGTTGTTATGGTTGATGAAGAAAACGGTGCAAAAGGGTCTCACAAAATCGTGATGGTCCGCGTGAGGTGGAATGCAGTCTCCTTCAGCATAAATGTTGATTATACAACTATTTGGTATGCATTCAACGGGTAAGACTCACCAAGCCACCATCCTCTTTATCATTTTTTTAATCAGCACTGGCATTGGATCCACTTCATCGTAACAGAGTATCCCTGGTGGGTTTCCTTTCTTGTCGTTGGCAAAGTTATAGCAGCATCCGAACTGGATTGTAATCCTCCCCTTGCCTCATTTCCATTTCTTCGGCTCGGAGTAGGTCTTGCTTCGTAGTCGTCCTGCATGACCCTCCTTTTTTAGTTCGAAGACGTATTCCACGATCTCACTCTGCTTGTAGTGAGAGAAGACATCCGTATGTAATTCTAGTCCTTCCAGGATGTTGACATACTTGCCTCAGATTCTCTGAAAGTATTCAAAATCTTGTTTCTGCACCCTCTGGATCATCTCCAACTTGTGCTCTGAAATTATCTGGAACTGTCGGGGTCTAGTGACGTACTATGGGATGTACGGCTCCACGCCAGCACGTTCTCCTGGAATCATCACTGTCTCAGGTGCAGGCTCTGCAGTAACCTCCTCTGGAACAACCTCTGCTATGGTGCTCCTGAGGACTAGCCTCCTTAGGGCAGCTGCTGCGGTCATCTGAATTTCTTCTTGGTTCTGCTCTTCTACCAATTTTTTTAGCATTCTGTGAATACGACAGTTCTTGTTTCTTCTTTGAGTTGGGGTCAGAGTAGATATTCTCCCCCCTGGATTTCGGTAGGGACGACACTGACAAGCCTCTCTCCTGCGGCAGTTATCACTGATTTCATTTTGTTTTCTTCAATTGCGTTGATCTTTCTTTTCTGGTTTACAGTGTGCTGAACCTTCTCGCTGAGTTTCACAATGTCTTTCCATGGGATTGCCCGAGGTCTACATAAGTCCAAGCAGTTTCTTCATATTCTAGCTTCAGCTGTGCAGAGTCTGAGTCAACCTCGATCACAGCACCAGCTTTCACCTCTTCTTCGTTAAGTGCAAGACTTACGCTATCTTTAAAAGAAAGTACTAGCCTCCCACTCGACATCTTCCAGTAAAAACAAGGAAGGGATCAGGGGCCAAACCAAAGAAGAACGAGAACAATGAGAATTTTAAATTTGTTGTAATTTTTTTTATTTTGTAATTTTATTAGGAGAGGGAAAGATTTGATTTGGAGTTTTGAAATTGAAACAAGTTTCAATTTTTATTTTATTTGAGAAAATCATTTTTAGATTTTGCTTTTAAGGGTTTTTTTTATTATTATTATTTTGGGTTCGGACCCAGTTGCACACAATTATCACGTCGGTGTTTCTACGAGCGAAAGGTCCGCTCCTCGAAACATCACGTCGCGTAATACTTCTTTAGATATCATCCGTTGATGGGAAGCATTGGTCACTCTCCATCGCAATCCATGAGTTGGTAAGAGCCTCTCGAGTAGACTTTCTCGACTACAAACGGTCCCTCCCAAGTCGGTTCAAATTTACCTCCTATCTTGCAGTGTGCAAGAGCAGGTCTTTTGAGAACGAGAACTGATTCACCAACTTTAAAAGTTCTTGGCCGGAATAGTTTGTCATGGGCCTGAATCATCTTGGCTTGATATAGTTCGAGATTCTGCTGCGCTGAAAGTTATTTTCCTTCCAAGCTTTCCAATTCTTCCAATCGTAATTCGACATTCGCTTCTGTAGTGATCCTATTTACAACTACAATTCTGAGTGAAAGAAGCTAAACCTCCAAAGGCAAGACGACCTCAAACCCGTACACTAGAGCGTAAGGGGTAGACTGAGTAGGGGTTCTGAAAGTTGTTCTGTAGGCCCATAATGATTCTAACAACTTCTCGTGGCAATTTCTCTTTTTGTCGTCCAACTTTTTCTTTAAGATTTGGACGAGAGTTTTATTAAAAGCTTCGGCTAAGCCGTTCGCTCTCGGGTAGTAGATCGTCGAATAGTGCCTATCTATCCCATTTCTTCTGACAAAACTGTTGATCTTTGTGCTTTTGAATGCAGTCCCATTATCTGAGATAATTCTGAGCGGTACCCCGAAACGGTAGACAACTTGATTCTTGAAGAACTATAACATGTGATGTGCTTTCACTTCTCTGAGCGGTACTGTTTCTGCCCACTTTGAAAAGTAATCTGTTGCTGCAAGGATGAAACGATGTCTTCTTGAAGAAGGTGGTTCTATCGGACCCACAATATCTGTGCCCCAACATTCAAATGGCCACGACGCGATTGTCGGATGTAGCACATTTGGAGGTTGATGTAGAACCACTCCATGCACTTGGCACTGGTGACAACTCTTGGAAACCTTCATAGTCGGTCATCATCAAGGGCCAGTAGTACCATAGTCTCTTAATTTTCATTTTCATTCGACCTGACTGATGAGCTCCACAAAGTCTTGAGTGCACTGCTTTAACAATTTTGCGAGCATCGGTCTCGCTCAGGCACCTTAGCCACATCTGATCAAAAGTCCTTCTGTATAATATATTGTTTATTAAGGTGTATGACAGAGTTCTTTTCTTGATCTGATGAGCTAACGACTTATCTTCTGGTAGGTTTCCTGTTTGCAGGTAGTCTATTAATGGCTGCCGCCAATCTTCTGTAGTTTCAGCCACTACTGCAACTGTCTCTTCATTTCTCAGTCTGTGCAAAGTGTCTATGTCAATCTGCGATAGGACTTGTCATCCCTACACTGTCACTGCAACTGACTCTTCTTGTAGACACGTGAATTCTTTTGCAAGTCGGGCCAAAGTGTATACAAGGGAATTTTCTTTTCTGGGAATTATATATATCGTCACATTCGGAATCTGTTCTAGCAACTTCATTGTATACTGAAAATACTGCTCGAGTCTTGGTTTCGGAATCTTGTACTGTCATGTGACCTGCTGTATGATCAACTGCGAATCACTGTAGATGTTGATATCTGCTATACTCATCTGAATGGTTAATTCTAGTCCTGTTATAAGAGCTTCATATTATGCTTCATTGTTTGTACACGGTTTTGTTAAATGGTAGGAGTACTTTAACATTCACCGCTCTGGTGTTATAAAGATTATTCTGATTCCTGCCTTACCGGGCACTATCATTTGCAATTCTTCATCTTGTTGTGCTGAGGATGCTCCGTCGAAGTACAGTTCCCAACGTTGATCATCGGGGTCTTCTAGGCTCATTATCTGCTCGTATGGAAAATCATCATTGAGAGGCAATTCTGCCAGTAAAGGGTGTGCTGCGAGGAAGTCTGCTAGGACTTGTCCCTTTACGGCACGAAGAGGAACGAATGTTATATTGAATTGCAATAGTATCATTGACCACCTAGCAAGTCTGCCGGAAAGCGTCGGTCGGGTCATCAAATATTGCAATGGATTAAACTTCGAAATAAGGTTGACCTTATGAGAAATCATGTAATGCCTGATCTTTTGAGCGGCGAAGATCAGGGCCAAAGAATGCTTCTCAATAAGAGGATACTTTACTTCCACCGGAATTAGATGACGACAAGTAGTAGAGAGAATTTTCCTTACCCTCATCATTGACCTGGGCTAGTAGGGCTCCAAGGGAGTCGTATAAAGCCGCGATATAAAGTATCAACGGTCGACCCGAGACTAGGGCTGCTAAAACAGGAGGTGTCATTAAATGTTGTTTAATGTTCTCGAAGGCCCGCTGGTATTTTTCTTCCTAAACGAATTTGTAGTCCTTTTTAACTAATGCCGAGAAGGGCTGATGCCTACTTGACAAATTAGAAATAAAGCGTCGAAGATATGCCAACTTCCCTTGAAAGGATCATAGTTGTTTCAAAGTTTTGGGAGGCGGCATTTCTAAAATAGCTTTAATCTTCTCCAGATTGATTTCAATTCTGCGATGTTGGACAATAAATCCTAAAAATTTCCCAGAGGTGACGTCGAAGGCGCATTTCAGGGGATTCATCTTAAGATTAAATTGTCTTAATCGCTCGAAAATAATTCTCAAATCATACAAGTGATCTTCCTTCAGTTTGCTTTCGATGAACACATCATCCACATAGCACTCGACTTGGTTGTGAATGAGATCATCAAATATCCTCGTCATTGCTCTTTGGTAAGTTGCTCCTGCGTTCTTCAACCCGAAAGGCATTACTGTGTAGCAGTACACTCCGATTGGCGTTCTGAAGGCTGTGAGCTTCTTATCTTCTGGTGCAATCTTTATCTGGTTGTATCCTAATGATCCAACCATGAATGAGAAGATTTCATGTGTCGAAGTGATTTCGATCATTAATTCACTTGGAATTGGTAGCGGGAACTCGTCCTTTGGGCATGCTTTGTTCAAATCTTTGAAATCCACGCAGATTCTGATCTGACCATTCTTCTTTTTGACTGGTACCACATTGGCTAACCAAGTCGGGTATTGTTCTTCACGGACAAATTTAGCGTTTATTAGCTTCTTAACTTCAGTTTTTACCTGTTGTTCGATTTCTAGACGCATTCTTCTCAGAGCTTGTGACTGGAACGGCAGTGTGATCTACTCCTACCCTGTGAACTGCGACTTTTAGAGCTAATCCTGGCATTTCATCGTAACTCCAAGAAAAACAGTCCTTGAATTCCATTAATAGCTTGATCATGTTTTCGGAGTCTTCTTTATTGAGTAAGAAGCTAGCAAAGGTCGGCCTAGGCTCTTCGCTAGTATCTAAGTTAACTTCCATTAACTCGTCTATTGTAGATTTAATCTCTTCTTCAAATTCTGGCGGAGCGTCTCTGATGCAAGCCCTTGAGATCATCTGAAACTTCCAAGCAGTCTTCATTAGACTCGCAAGTGACAACCAAGCAAAATTTTGAATCATCAGCTGGCCCTACAGTGTCAAATTTGAGACCATGCTTTGAGTTGAAAGGTCGGCTGACATTACTCCATAACTTTTCAAAGCGTTGTCATTGATCTTTTGACCACTGCTTAGGTAAGACACCATGTTGCATCAAATTTTGAACACAGGGAGAATACTACTCAAAAGACAATTCCATTAATTTAGATGAAGCAACATCTTCAAATTTTACATCATTTTCAGTTTTGAAAGAAGAAGCACCTCGGTAAAATTTGATTGGCTTAGCACCTCCCCCATGTACTTCCTTGACCACCATACCCTCAACCTTACTAGGGTAGATCGGGGTTAGGGTCATAGTCTGTATATAATGGTTAATCTTGTCGTACATTACTCTGTATTCTTCATTCTTTTCATCTTCTAGCGAGAACTTGATCTGAGGTTTCTTCTGACTTATTGTTGTTTCTTTTTTCTTGATTTCTTTTTCTTCTTCTTCGGACTTGTCTTCCCAATCAACTTTAATAACCGGATTCTTTTGTTCAACTATTCTACCATTTCTACCTCGACCTCGTCCCCGGCCTCGACCTCGGATGCAAGCTCTGGAGAAACCTTCACCATCTCGCCGTAAGGGAGTGGTGAGTAATTATTGAAATAGAATTTCATGTTCTTCGTCGTCTTGAGTTTCTTTTACTTCATTCTGCATGAAAATTGTTTTCTTCGGAAGTGCGTAGTATGCAGCATCCTCATGTATTCCAATTTTGTGCACAGAGAACGGTTGCAAGTCACCTTTGATACACTGTTCTTGTCCTCCTTCATAATAATTTATACACTGGTGTAGAGACGACGGTACCATCCGATTTTCATAGATCCACGGTCGGCCCAGTAGAGCGTTGAACGATGTTTTAGAGTCAATTATGTAGAATTTTGCGGTTGTCCTTGCTATGTCGCCGATCCTCATAGACAGTGTTATTGATCCAAGAGCTCTTTCTCCTTTCTGGTTGAAGCCTCTTAGTAACATTTTGTCTGCTTGGAGATCGCGGGCATCAATTTTCAAGTATGCCAACGTCCGAAGGTTCATTATATTGATCGATGCTCCCGAATCAACTAACACCCTAGAGAGCGTGAACTTTCTGATGGCGACTGAAATGTACAAGGGTCGGTTGTGATCACCTATCCCAAGTAGCAAGTCATTGTCCGTGAAAGTAACACCAAACTGTTCTCTTAACGAGCAAACCTCGTCTAAGGAGTTACCGACCATTTGAGCTAAGCAAATCTTTGGATCAAGTAAGGTTTTGATCAGGGCTTCTCTCATCTCCCATGAAAGGATTAAAGCATTGTAGATGCTCAGTTTGGTGGGCAACTTCCGAAGATGGGCTAGCACATTATACTCCACTTTATTGTTTGGTCTTTCGACTTCTTCCCGAACAGGTAATTCTTCTGCTAGGTTGGCTCTTCTTGAACAACCACCTGCTTTCTTTTATCTTTCAGACCCATTCTCGGGGGTAAAACTTTTCCACTTCTGAAGTTGACTTATGTTATCTCTTCCAAGTCTCGCTCTAAATTAGCTGGTGCTTCTTCTTTCTAAATCGTAGCAACAGATTCTTCTGGAGTTACTTCGGGATCTGAGAATTATAGCTCAATCGCGATAGGAGATCCTTGGAATTCAAACACGAGTTCGTCATCTTCCAGACCATCGCAATCTCTTTCGCTGACATCCTCTTCTTTAACGTTATCGTCGAGGTTTTGTATGATTTGAGAATTGTTATTCATTTTGAAATGATTTCGGATTAGGTTGGTTGCTTTTCAGTTACGCAATCGTTAGAAACAGTCAAAACGTAGCCAACACCATAACTCTTATCATTATAAGATCCGACCGGGGCGAGCAAATAATCATACAGAGTCAGAGGTTCGAGGGATTTCTCCCCTGAATGAGAAATAACCATCCTAGGAAAATCAGCCCCTACTCTACCCTTTGTGGCCTCAGTCATCTTTTCTTCTGCGATCTTCTTCTCTTTCTGGGGCGGTTCCTCAATTGCAACTAATAGTGTCGGCTCGGCAGGTTTCGAACTTTGAATTGAAGCACGCACTGAAGTGGTTTGAATGTGATCCAATATTTTCTTCGAAGACTTCGTCCAAATAGTACTCCATCCATCGTTGGTTGTGTACGGGTCTATTGGAACAATAGGATCAACCGAAATAACATTAACGGAACCTCCTCTTTGGGTTTCCTTCATGTATTTTTTCGGGATCGTTATGTTCCCTTGTTGAAGGTTGTTCTCGAGCCAGTTCTTGAAAGTGAAGTAGTCCTCTATCTTGTGTCCGATCATCCGGTGGTAAGGGCAGTACATCGGGTGATCTTTCTTGTCCACATCCTCTGGTTTCCTGGGCTCTGGCAATTGAAATTCGTCCTTTTCCCGGAGACGGAGTCTCATTACTTCTAGGTCGTCTCCTTCTGTAGCTACTGGAGCTCCCAGTAGGGCTGACGACGCTCGGGTCTCGACCACGTTGATCTCAGCGATATCCTCATCCATGTATCCTGACAAGTCTTCTTCATTCTCTGATCTTTCTTTCCGTTCTTTAGCTAACTGCTGAATATCTGATCTCAACTTTTCCAAAGTGACCTCGAGTGACTTTCCTCTAACGGTCCTACGGCTGGTAGACTGCTAATCGCTGAAAAATTTATTAAGAAATTCATACCTATTTTTGATGAAATTGCACTTTAAAGAAGGGTATTTTCTTTATTTTGTTGCAGGAATGAATAATTTATGTGATAAAAGCAAAAATCATAAAAAGGAGCGAATTTGGAGAAAAATCATGCAATTTGTCTTGAGTCGCCGACGGCGAGATCGAGCCGCCGACGGCGAGGTTACAAGAAGAAAATTCGAAGAATTTATAACTGTCTCGGCCGACGAGCGAGCCGAGCTCGGCCGACGGCGAGCTAGAGCGGTTTGAAGATCTTCAGAAGCCTCGCCAGACGGCGAGGTAGTTCGTCGCCGACGGCGAGGTAGTTGAAATGGCACGGATACATTGAACCTGGACACTTTTTGAAGGGATGCTTACGCACCTCTTGGTCCTTTGCTCACCTCTTTATATAGAGGCCGAAAATCAGTCTTTAGTGTGCAATATTTTAGTCTTTTGTCTAGTTTTGTGTGCAGTTGTGTGTCTTTAGTGAGTCTTTAGTGAGTTTAGTGAGTAATTAGTGAGTCGTCTTGTCTTGGAAGGAAGAGTCGAAAGGAACTACGAGAGTACGTTTGGGGATAAATCGAGATAAGTATTTGTATTTATTGTTTTTAACTTTAAATGAAATCCATGCTTAGTTTAGTTCCCATGCATTACGAGTAGTTTATTAGTCTTTCTCCTTGTTTATGAAATTAAGTGACTTGATGAAATTAAAATAGAGATACTTTTATATATATTAATAAATTGTGATAATTTTTACTTAAAACTTAATTTACTTTCAAATGGCCATTTGATTTGTTAAAATGTGTTGATTTATCAACTATAGTAAAAATTACATCGATATTCGGGGAATTCAAAAGCCTTGGAAGGAAGGTGCAAATAAACGGGAAATAATATCATTTGGGCGTAGAATTGAGCATTTTAGTGTGACGGACTAAAATATTCGATTCGGTCTATTGTTTGAAAGTCGAAGTGTAGATGTTAGCCCTCGAGGCGAGGGAACGTGGGAGCTACGAAGTGGCGGTCGGTATCCTCCCGGCCTAGCTGCAGATTCGGTAATCAAACATAGGATTAGTCGATATTCTTTACACTGGACCAAAGGGTAAAGAATAGGAATGCTCCTATTTGTCACAATACCTTAAAATTATCTATTTAAATTCATCGATCACTTAAATTTCTAAACAAGGGGAAATATACTTTTTCGAATAGTTAAGACTTATTTAGCAATTAGTTTAATTTCTGCACTTTCAATACGTATTAATTTTCTACTTAGTTAAGTTACCTAATTAAAATACTTAGTTTACTTCATTGCGCTCAAATTTAAAATTCCAAATTTTTGTATACTTATTTTAAAAATTATTATTATTATTTTAAATTAGTTGTTATTTAATTTTCTCTTTCCTCGTGGGATCGATAACCGAGGACTCCACTAGAGCCTCGTATTACTTGATACGATACGTATACTTGCGTAGCATCCACAACATAAACAATTACAATTCTATACATATAAATAGTGGGGTCGAGTTTTTGGCGTCGTTGCAATTAAATTAAAAATATCATAATATAAAATTGTGGGTCGAGTTTTTGGCGCCGTTGCGTGGAGAGTTAGAAAAATTTACTAAAGTAACGGACTATTTTAAAATAATCATAATAAATAAATTAATATCTATTCCGAAATTGTATGCGCAAATTTGGAAACGAAAATTTAATACCTTACGATTCGAATTAGAGCGTACAATTAAAAGAATTAGAAAACAAAAGAAACAAATTATAAATTTAACACAAATGGCGAATATTCACGAAATTCAAAATATGAACCAACAAAGACCATTAAGAGATTATGCCAACCCTACATCGGATGAAATTCATTTAACTATTCAAAACCACGATGTAGCTGCTAATTCATTTGAACTTAAACACACGATTATCCAAATGGTACAAAACAATCAATTTAGTGGTTCACCTACTGAAGATCCTAACTTACATCTTGCTAGTTTTCTAGAACTTTGTGCTACTTTTAAATATCAAGGAGTATCTGACGATGCTATAAGACTTAGACTTTTTCCTTTTTCATTAAGGGATAAAGCTAAAATGTGGTTGAATTCGTTAGCACCCTGGATCTATTAAAACTTGGGGAGAATTATCACAAAAATTTCTATCCAAATATTTTCCACCATCTAAAACTGCTAAGTTTAGAAATGATATAACTTCTTTTTGTCGGTTAGATGGAGAATCAATATATGAAGCTTGGGAGAGATATAAGGAACTTCTTAGGAAATGCCCACATCATGCGCTACCGGATTAGGCTGATTATTCAAACCTTTTATAATGGATTAGTAGGATCTTTAAGATCAATCATCGATCTTCTGCTGTGGAGGTTCATTAATGTCTAAACCATTTGATGAAGCTTATGCACTAATCGAAGAAATGGCAACAAATAATTTCCAATGGCTCTCTGATAGAGTAAATCCTAAAAGATAGCCGACATTCATGAAAACGATGCAATATCTATGTTAGCTTCTCAAATTGCTGCTATATCTAAGAAATTAGATCATTTTGGAATGAACTACTCTCCTATTTTAGAAGAAAACTCATCTGGACAAATCATAGAATCTCGAACTAATTATGAAACTTTAAATCTTATTAATAATAGAACAAATAACCCTTATTCAAACTATTATAATCCTGGTTGGAAAACTCATCCAAATTTTAATTGGAATAACACATCTAATCAACAATGGATGAATCAACCTAATCAAGCAAATCCAAACTATAAACCTAATTACCCACCGGATTTAATAACAATAACCCTCAATTCAAGGATAAGAAATTATCCATGGATGAATTAATTTTGAATATGGGTCATCAGCTACAAAATCATGGAAATCAACTACAAATTCAAGGAAATCAATTACAAATTCAAGCAACATCTATTAAAAATATCGAAACTCAACTTGGACATATTGCTACTGGCGCTAAATAATAGAATACCGGAACTTTTCCTAGTAATGTGGAAATAAATCCTAAAGATCAAGGAAAAGAACAAATTAAAGCAATACAACTAAGGAGTGGAAAAGAATTAGAACCTCAAATTCAAAAAGAACTTGAAAGCAAAAAGAGGAAGTGGAAATTGAAAAGGAAACAATTCAACAAGATTCAAACTTGGAACATCCTTTAATACCTATGAAAATTTCTGTTGAAAAACCTCCACCACCATTTCCTTAACGACTAGCTCAACATAAAAAAGATAAATAATTTGCTAAATTCCTTGAAATATTAAAGAAATTAACAATCAATATACCTTTTGTTGAAGCTTTAGATCAGATGTCAAATTATGTAAAATTTATGAAAGATATTCTAAATAAGAAAAGAAAATTCAGCGATAATGAAACGGTCGCACTTAGTGAAGAGTGTAGTCTTTATTATTCGAAGAAGCTTCTGAAAAATTGAAAGATCCTGGTAGTTTCACTATACCTACGCTATAGGAGAAAAATTTTATGGAAAAGCTTTGTGTGACTTAGGAGCAAGCATCAATCTAATGCCTCTATCGATTTTTAAGAGATTAGGATTAGGAAAAATTACACCTACTTCGGTAACCCTTCGATTAGGTGATCGTTCGGTTACCTATCCTAAGGGAGTTATTGAAGATGTGTTAGTAAAGGTGGATAAATTTATCTTCCCGAGTAGATTTTATTGTTTTAGATATGGAGGAAGATAAAGAAATTCCTATCATTTTAGGAAGACCATTTTTAGCTATCTTGGAAAAGCTATGATTGATGTTCGAAAGGAGAATTAACTATGAGAGTAAATGACCAAAAAGTTACATTTAATATTGCAAAATCAATGAAATATCCTGCTGACTAGAAAAAGATGATGAATGTTTTCGGATGGAAATACTTGAATATTTACAACAAGAACATTTTAAGGAATATTACGAGGATAAATTAGAAAAAGAAAACACTTGAATTAATTGAAGATAATCATGAAGAACTAGATTTTATTCGGGAAAGATTTGAATTTTTGGATAATACGAAAATAGCGACAAGAATATAGTTCCATCAATTATTAAACCTCCTGAACTTGAGCTAAAAATATTACACGATCATTTGAAATATGCTTATTTAGGTAATTCTTCAACTTTACCGAGTTATTATTTCATCTGCATTAAACGAATCTCGAGAACAAAAACTTTTAGAAACTTTAAAAAAATATAAAAAAACTTTTGGTTGGACTTTAGCGAGATATTAAAGGAATTAGTCCTTCGATACTGTATGCATAGAATTATTTTAGATGATGAACATAAACCTAAAGCGAGATCCCAAAGGAGATTAAACCCGATAATGAAAGAAGTAGTTAAGAAAGAAATTTTAAAATGGTTAGATAATGGTATTATATATCCTATTTACGACGAGTGCTTGGGTAAGCCCAATTCATTGTGTTCCTAAGAAGGGAGGAGTGACCGTCACTGCCAATGAAAATAACGATCTTATTCTATAAGACAAGTTGCTTGGTTGGCGTATATGTATTGATTATAGGAAATTAAATACGCCACCGGGAAAGATCACTTCCCTTTACCATTTCTAGACCGGATGTTAGATAGATTAGCTGGACATAAGTATTTTTGTTTTCTAGATGGATACACCGGTTATCATCGAATACAAATTGCTCACGAGGATCGAGAAAACTACATTTACTAGTCCTTATGGAACTTTCGCTTTTCGAAGAATGCCTTTTGGATTATGTAATGCACCAGCAACATTCCGAGAGATGTATGATGTCTATATTTAGTAAGTTAATTGACAATGGAATAGAAGTATTTATGGATGATTTCTACGTATTTGGAACATCATTTGACACATGCTTAACTCATCTTGAAAAAGTATTAGAAGTATGTGAGAAAACAAATTTAGTTCTAAATTGGGAGAAATGTCGATTTATGGTTGTGGGCGGCATTGTATTAGGGCATAAAATTTCGGAAAAAGGCATGGAAGTGGACCTGCAAAAATTCGAGTTATAGCTAAATTACCACCTCCAACTACGGTAAAAGGGGTAAGAAGTTTTCTTGGACATCTTTGGATTCTACGGACGCTATATAAAAGATTTTTCAAAAATTACTAAACCTACATGCCAACTTCTCGAAAAGGACAAGAAATTTGAATTTACAATCAAATGCCTGAATGCTTTTGAACTCTTAAAAGAAAAATTAATTACAGCACCTATAATAGTTTCACCTAACTGGGAGAAACCTGTCGGCATATTTTTAGGTTGTGTGATATTTTAAAAAGGGGTCGCCTAACAGAAGTTGTCGGCGAGTTTTAAATTTAAATATAGATATAATTTAGAAAATAATATTTGATTTTGAAAATAACTTTAAATTTGAAGATTTTAAGATATGAAATCAAACCGATCTCACATCCCAGAATAGTTTATATAAACGAGCACCGCATCACAAACCGTGTATCTATCCCTAAGGATAGACACACGACTTGGTGGTGGGGCTCGGTTAAATAAACTAGAAGATTTGTGACATCCGTTTGGTCTGCGAACCAATTTTATAAGCCGACAAATTCCCGCTTAATATGAAACTATTAAACGGGGTTTATATTACACAGGTTCTTTGAAATTCCCTATAAGGGCAAGCCCCTATAGTTAATTACATCTTAAGTGACGGGAATCACCTAAGAAAACTCTCGATAATAATCGATAATTCTGCATCTCAAGAATTTCAAAGTTTAAGTTTTCGAAAAGTTGAATTTTTGAAATTTCAAAAGGGATTAGCTCAAATTTGGAACATTTTATTTTGGAAATTCAAAGTAAGAAAAATAGGAGAAATTACGGATCTGAAGCGGACTTCGGTAATTTCCCGACTATCCTATTGTTTGGCTTGGATTTAGGAAAGTCCTAATGTTCATTTAATGTTTTAATCTTGCCAATTTTAGTTAATTAGGGTTTATATTTATATGATAGAATCATACTGAATTGCTCGGAAGATATGAGGGTTTATGTCGTATCGGACGACTACCTCGGAATCCTAAGACCGGTTAGGGCTTAATTTGCAATGCAAATGCCTAACGAAGAGTTGAGGATTTATGTTGCACTAGACAAACTACCTCGAAGTCCTATGGCTTTGTTATTTAATTCTAGGAAAGTTTCTTTGATGTAGATTTCGAGTTTTGTTGACGACGATGGCCGTGCTTGCCCACCATGCTCACGAGCTCCTTGTTGTTGCGAGAGGTTTAGTTTTAGAAGTCATAAATCAGGAGATGAGAGAAGTGTTTTGGTTTAGAGAAGTCTTAATTTCCAAGTGTTTTTTGTGTTTTAATTAAAACAAATCTTAAAGTTGATTATAACGACACCGGTTAAGATCCCACGGTTCCATCCTTCCGGCATCATTATTTTTATCGGATTCACTTAGTCCGGATGAATTTGCTAAACTCAATCGAATGAGTTCCACACTTTCATTTAGACCGTGGGAAATCCCGTTAGCAACACGTAGGTTACATCATCCGAGGTTTTCCCGATCATCCAACAAGACGTTTTAATTTAGTTGTAATTGTAGTTTTGTGTTTTGTTTGTGATTAAATTTTGAGTTGTCTTATATTTTGAAATGTTGTGGAGGTGAATTTTATCTTGTAGTGTCTTTTAATTTAGTTATGGGTTTCAGTTTTGGTTTCTGTCCTAAAGGTGTAGGTTTTCATGCAACTGTTGTTTTATCATGCAAGAAAAATAAGTGCGATGCAATTAAATAAATTACAATAAAATAAATTGCAATAAAATAAAAGCGTACCTGGAGGGTCTTCCCGTCATCCCAAGCTGCACTTAAAACACAATTTAGAGCATTTAAGCATTCATAGCAATTTCCTAGGTAAAGACTAAGGGAAGGGTTATGGTTTTCTACCAAGTTCCTAATCCTATAGCTAGTCATTTCCTATGACGTCCAGGTTCTCGTGTTTTTAGTTTGAGGACGATTTTCTTCATCGAAGAATAACTAAGTTCAATTGTTCTTATAAATGTCCTATCATATTGAGGAAGTGCTTAGGAAGGATCCCAAACATCTTTTCGATATTTCTAGGATTGTTTTAAGTCCAAGAGAATTTAATTATGTAAATGAATCGATCGTCGAGGTTTTCAAATTTTGTTAACTTGCTCGAGTGAACTAGGACATTTGAATATCCTATAAGTGAAGTAACATTTCATTTTATATTACGTTTAGGAGTTATGATAACTAAAGCTCCTAGAGGCGAAATGATATTTTTAATGATTTGTGATTAAATTTAAGTTAATGATTTAAGTTTGGAATAGTGTTCAAGTTATCTTAGATTTATTTTTGAGTTCTTTATGTCTTAGGTGATGTTATTTAATTCGACTTAGTTCAATTTAATTTTAGTTTAATTTAATTTAATTCAATTTAATTCAATTTATTTTGATTTGATTTAATTTTAATTTAATTTAATTTAATTTGATTTAATTTTTAATTTAATTTAATTTAATTTAATTTAATTTAATTTAATTTAATCCATGTAATTTAATTTAATTCAACTTTTAATCTTAATTTAATTTAATTTAATTTTAATTTAATTTACTTAATTTAATTTAATTTTTAATTTGATTTAATTTAATTTTAATTGAAATTTTTGAAAGAGTTTAATGATTTAATTTTAGTTTAATGATTAAGTTTTTTAATATTTTAAATTTGAGTTATCATTTTAATTAAGAGTTGAATATTAATGAGATGATTAATTTAGGGATTTTTAAATTAAAGAATAAATCTCTTCCTAATAATATCCCTATTTTAATAATTCCAATTTTATTATTCTTCCAAATTTAATCAATTATTTAATTAAGGTTTAATCATTTTAAATTGCTTAATGGGTTTCTACCCTTCAATTATTTAAATTTCAATCATCCAAATCAGGTTAGGATCAAATATTTTACTTGTTAATTTTTTATTAAACCTAAAGTTTTAATTAAGGGTTAAAATTTAATTACCATTTTACCCTTCAAGCCTAATAATTTCATAACTCACTAAATTGAACTCAAATGAACTTGAAATTTTTATGTAACTTCACTCATATGTCAATAAAGACATGAGAGGAGAAAATGTGATTTTTCTGTATTTAATTTATTTATATAATTATTTTTAGTAGAAAATAGAGATTTTCAAGGAAAATTTGATAACATGACCAAGGGAAAGTTTCTGTCCTTAAGAAAATTAGGGGACATTCCTAATGACCAGAGGACCACTTGGACCAAATTTTGTAATTTTTTGAATTATATTTTATTTATTAGAATTATTTTAAGTTCTGGAGTATTAATTAATTTAAAAATAAAATAAATGTTGAAAAATGAATTTCATGTTTTTTAAAAATCTCTCTAATATCAAGAATTCCAGAGAACCAAATTTTACAATTTTCTGATTTTTCTTTGATTTATTATAATTATTTTGGTGAAAATGCTAGAAAATACATTTTTTTAATTTTAAAATTACCCTAGAGCTTTAAAATTTAATACCTCACTAAATAGACCTAGGAAAAATATGGGACTTGTTCCCAAGTGATTAAAATTCAAAATGTGACACTTTGGTGAATTTTATTATTTTTGTGATTTTTATTATTTTTTAATTATTAAAAATATTAAAATAATATTAAAAATCAACTTTTTTAGAAAATTGAAATTTTAATTTTCTTAAACTCCCCGATATCAGAGAGACTCCAAAACCAATTTGGTGAATTTTTGAAAGATATTTTGAAAGTTATGAATTTTTAAAGTTTAAAATGACTAAGTGGCTTAATCAACCCAATTAGTGGGCTAACCAAGTCCAATTGACCTCAAATTTTTATGGTGGGTTCCTCTGATCCTAAAGGTCAGTGGAGAATTGATTTCAAGTCAATTTGATGTATGGTTAGCTCTAATTAATTAGAGACCTATTTTGGGTGTTTAAGCCAATTAGGGTTGTCTAAAATGAACTAACTCAAAACCTATTTTTCCTAGGGTTCTCTCGGTCATAAGGAACATCACCAAATTTTCCTAGAATTTATTTCACAACATGCTATTTATTGGAATTAAAATACTCTAAACAGTGACATGAATTTGAAAAATCAATAACTCTTCATAGGGATGGCTCTCGACTTTGGAAAATTCGAGGAATGTTCCCAAATTCGGAGGTTTCAAAAGCCCTATGGTCTCATGCTATGGTGAATTGTATGAATGCATGGAGAATTAAAACAATGCAGGAGTAAATAATTAATTAAAAATAAAATACTTGGACAAAATTAATTAATTTCTTTTCCACATTATTCTCCTCTCGTTCACCGAGCAAGAGGGTATTTTTATTTTATTTTTATGATTTTCCTACACAAAGTTATGAATTTTTGAAGTTTAGGGAATTAAATAAATAGAAAATACCCCTAATTTTCTACTTATCCACGTGGCGCCAGCGAAACATCGGCATCTCCGAAGTGCCGCGTGGCGCGCTCCCATTCGACGCCGCCATCCGCGTCAGCGCTCCCGGGACCCGCTGTATCGTTCCGTCTCCTCATCCGACGCGATCCTGGTCGTCCGTGCGCGCGTGTATTAAATGGACGGCATCCGTTCATCGTCCCCAAGTGTCCTCACCCGAGAGCCGTCCACACTAAATCCTTAATATCTCACTCGATACTCAATGGATTTTCATGTTCTTATGCTCTATGGATTCGTCTTCGAAGAGAAGAACACATCTATACGGTTATCATGCATTGAAATTAAGTCATTTGAAATGGAGAATCTCCGAAGCTCGGGATGAAGAATTAGTTCATACCTTTGCTCGGAGAAGTGTGGCTTCGATCCGAGAGTTGTTGCACCTTCGATTGGATCCCGCAAGCTCCGCGATGAAGTCTCCCGGTCTCGGTGAATTGTCTAGATGTGATTTCGACCAAGCCCGATCACAAAGCTTGGAGGCCGGAGCAACTCGGTGGCCTCGGAGATGGGGCTTTTGTCGGTGGACACCTTCCCTTGGTCTCAGTGAAGGTGTAGATCCAATCAATTTGGGGATTGGCTCACCGTGGAGAAGTGTCCCGGTTTTGGGTGGAATTTCAACTCGAAATCGAGCTCGCGAGAGAAGAAATGGCAGGGGGATCTCACCTGGGATCAAGTGCTCTAAGTATGGAGAATGATCTCGGAGCAATTTTGGCGGAGTTTCGATAAGGTCCGGTTCAGCACCTCTTCATGGCCGTGAGGGTGAGGGGTTTGAGTCAGGAGAGGTCGGAGGGCCTCCCGTGGGGAGTCGAGGGCCGGGATCACCGCTCTTGGCATGTGAAGAACAACCATGGTGACCATCGGGCATGGGGCAGCTCGACAAGGGAGAATTCCAAAGTTCGGCTCCTCCCAAGGTCTCGGCCATGGTGTTTTCCGGCGACCTGTGCGGGCCGGCCGGCGAGCATGGGTCACCCTCGTGTCCAGGTGGGTCGTGGTTAGAGGTTTGTGCAATCAATTAAGCATTGGCCATGTGTAAAGGATTTGATTTAGATGGAATGGGGGCATGGCTAAATTTGGACCTAAATGGGTCAACCCCCCATTTGGGCTAGGTGCACCACCCAAGGCCTGGTTTTGGCCGAGGGAAAAGTGATTTGGCTCAAGCATAATCAGTAGGGTCAAGTCACCATCCAAGCACAATTAGGCATAAGCATGGTTAAGGGGAATCATGGGAGTGGTTAATCACCTTTAGGAATTAAGGAAAGAGTCTCCTCCTTTTGCCCAAAATGGCATGGTGACATGTAAAGAGGTTCTCATGGCTTGCATATGGCTTGTGCATGGCTCCATGGCTCCATTTGGCTTGGGAAAAGGTCAGGTCAATTTCATAAAAATGGGTTTTAAGAATTTTGGATATTTTGGTGAAAATTTGTATGAAGCTTGATTTGGAATGGTTTAATTGATGATTTTGAAACTTAGGGGTGATTTTGATTAAATGGATGATGAAAGGAAGTGTCATGTGGGCTTTGGATGAATTTGGGCTTTTGAATTTAAGGGAGTGGGCTTTTAGGAAAGTTTAAGGGAAATGGGCTTTTAGGTTTGAAAATGAATTTATGGATAGAAATTTTGTAAAGAGGTTGGGCCAAATAATTGTTGAGTTTGGTTTAGGGATGTGTCATGAGTGGTTTGGGGTCAATTTGGTGTGATTTGGACTTGAATTGGTTTGAATTTGGGTTTAATTGGTAAGTGGGCCTATGTAGGTCAAATTGGGCTAACTTGGGACAATGTTGGGCTAGAGTTGAAATTGATGTAAAATTAATGTTGGGAAATGTTTATGGGAGTGTTTCAAAGAGGTTTTGACTTTGATGGGTTTTGATTTTGGGATTTGGGCTCATTTGGGCTAGGTTTGGGTTTAGGTCAAAAATGGGCCTTTTAATTTTGGGTTGAATTTGAGTGGGGTTTGGATCAAAATCTTGGGCAAATCATGTTAGTGTTTTGTTTATGGGGATGTCAAGGAAGGTTTAGAAAATATTTGGGTTTAATTGGAGTTGAATTGGGTGATTTTGGGCTAAGTTTGGGTCATGGGTCCAAATTGGGCTTTAAGGCCAAAAGTGAAATTGGATCCAAATGTCAATCAAATTAAGCTTGGATTTGGTCTAGATTGGTGTTGGGAATGTTGAATTGAAGTTTAGAATTGAATTGGACCAGAATTTAGGTCAAATGGGTAGGTTAGGTTTGACATTGGGTTTACTTTAGGTTAAAATGGGTCAAATTGGGGGTTTTGATAAAAGTGGGGTAAATTGACAAAATTGGCCCATGGTGTAGTTGAACAAAATGAAATTGGGAATATTTGGGATTTTCTGGAATTTTCTGGGAATTTTCTGAATTTTTGGATTTTTTGGCTAGGAGGGGTATTTTGGGTATTTGGAGGGTATTGGGAGGTATTTTTGGAATTTTTGGTATTTTTGGATATGGATGATCAATTTGAGTGATGTGGAAATGTTTGGGAATGATTTTGGAGAATTTTGGGTGATTTGGAAATTTTTTGAGAAATTTGGGCTATTCAGGGCTTTGGGTAGGTTAGCGGGTGTAGGGTCCCGGGGGTCAAAAATTGAAAATTTGGAAAATTGAAGATTGGGTGGATGTAAGTGGAAGGAAGTCATTTTGGTTGAGCCATGAAGCCATATCAAGCCCACATGAGCCATGAAGGGACTCATTTGAGGCATTCACTATGTTGTTCCTAACCCTCTTAGCCAAGGGCTTAGGGGTTAAGGACCATCCATGTGAATCACTTACATGAGTCAGGAGGTCAAGTTAGGTATAGGTGTGGTTTTAGGAGGTGTATGAAAGTGTAGTGTGTAGGTGTAGTGTGTGTGCAAGTCAACCCTTCACTGGACTGTGCCACCTGTAGGCGGTCCTAAGGCCAAAGAGTCCTATAGGAACTCATCCTTTAAACTTCCACATTTGATTTCAACCCTCTAGGTGATTAGGGGTCTACGATCAAGTTTGTGGAGTTTGCGGGGAGTTAAGAAGTGGTTTGAAATTCTAGATGGTGGATCCCAATTCTAGTCTTCTAAGATAGTCAAAGGAAAAGCCTAAGGCTAGATCCTAAGTACTAAAGAGAAGAAGAGACGACCTCATCAAAAATGAGGTCAACAAAACCATTTGAGCTTATGTGTGATGCTAGTGATTATGCTGTAGGAGCAGTTCTTGGGCAAAGATATGAAAAGATTTTTAAAGTTATATACTATGCTAGTAAAACTCTAAATGATGCTGAAATAAATTATACGATTCATGTAAAGAGAACTATTAGCGGTAGTTTATGGTTTTAATAAATTTAGACCTTATCCGATTGGAACAAAATGTATCGTGCATACGGATCATTCTGTCTATCAAATATTTAATGCAAAAGAAAGATTCCAAACCAAGATTAATTAGATGGATGCTATTAATGCAAGAATTCGATTTTGAGATCGTTAATAAGAAAGGAACCGATAATCGATTTGCGGATCATTTATCAAGATTAGAAAATCATGAATTATCCGATATTGAAAATGAAATTATAGACAGTTTTCCCGATGAACAACTATATAATATCAATGAGTGGAAAATACCATGGTATGCTGATATAGTAAACTATATAGTTAGTAATATTTTACCACCTATGCTAACTTTGCAACAACAAAAAAAATTCATCCATGATACGAAAACTTATTTTTGGGATGAACCATATTTATATAAGCAATGTAAGGATTTAATTATTAGAAGATGTGTACCTTATGAAGAAACTGAACCAATTATTCAAAAATGTCATGATTCTAATTTTGGAGGACATTTTGGGACCGATAAACGCGCTTATAAGATACTACAATCCGGATTTTACTGGCCTACTCTATTTAGAGATGTATATAGATATATTAAAACTTGCGATAAATGCCAAAGAGTAGGAAATATATCTAGAAGAAACGAAATGCCTCTAAACTTTATATTAGAAGTCGAAATTTTTGATGTTTGGGGATTAGATTTTATGGGACCTTTTATTCCTTCGTTTGGAAACTCATATATATTAGTAGTCGTTGATTATGTTTCCAAATGGATCGAGGCACAAGCTTTACCTAGGTGTGATGCTAAGAGTGTTTCAAAATTTCGATGAAAAATATTTTTACTAGATTTGGAATGCCGAGAGTGATTATCACCGACGGAGGAACTCATTTTAGAAATAAATACATTCACAAACTAGTAGAAAAATACAATATTACTCATAAGATATCCATCGCTTATCATCCACAGCACTAATGGATTAGCTCGAATTATCTAATCGTGAGATTAAACGTATTTTAGAAAAATCAGTAAACCCAAATAGGTTAGATTGGTCTATTAGATTAGACAATCGCATTATGGGCTTATAGGACTGCTTATAAAACTCCGATCGGAATGATTCCTTACGTGCTTATATATGAAAAAACATGCCACTTACCAGCTGAATTAGAACATAAAGCATATCGGGTGATTAAAGAATTTAATTATAATATGAAGGAAGTCTGGTGAGAAAAGATTGTCGCAATTAAATGAATTGGAAGAATTAAGAAATGAATCGTATGATAATGATCGGATTTATAAAGAAAAGATGAAATTATGGCATGATCGGAAGATTAATCGGAGAAATTTTGAACCGAGACAGTGAAGTTTTGCTATATAATACTAGATTGAAATTATTTCCTGGAAAATCGAAGTCTCGATGGTTATGACCTTTCACCATAACTCAAATATTTTCATACGGAACTATAGAAATCGAAGATCCAAAAACTCGGACATAAATTTAAAGTTAATGGACATAGATTAAAACCATATTTCGAAGGTATAAGACCTAACTATAAAGAGGTTTTAATGCTTAGCGACTCGATTAATAATTGAAATTAGGTCGGGCTGACGACGTTAAACCAAGCGCTTTATGGGAGGCAACCCATATTAGTTATCTATTTTTATTGTATCTTAATAGTTAGTTTATATTATTGAAACTTTACTACTCAATTATTATTAAGAATCATCACATATTCGAACCATTATGATGAGAAAAGAAATTATTCGATTTAGAGCGAAATTGGACATTATTTTGAAATCTCGCCGACGGCGAGGTCGATACTCGCCGACAAGCGAGGTTCGCGCTTAATTTAATTTAGTTTATTTATAAGCTCGCCGACAGCGAGAAACGAGCCCGCCGACGACGAGATCCTGAAAGGCAGTTTTTATAACTAAGTCGCCGACGGCGAGAAACCTCCCGCCGACAACGAGGAAGTTATAAAAATGAGTTATATATACTTTAAATGCTGATCTGGACGGTTTCAACACCAATTCCTTTGTGAAAACCCATTCTTAAACCATTCTAAGTCTGCCTTCTTCACTAGAATTCATTCCATTCACCATAATGGCCTCCAAATTCTTAGATTCCTCTAAATCTGGAGTGTTTAACCGGAGGAAATTTGTGAGTGCGGAAGCGCAGCGGATCTTCAACAAGGTTTTGGTAAAGAAAAGAGTTATCAAGGAACGGGGATTTGTCAATCGAGGATTAGAGAATTCCACTACTAAGATAGAAGAAACGATCGCACAGCGGCACAGGGAGGTATTTTGTTACACAACGTCCGCCGTTGTTATTCCAGCTTGTGAAAGAGTTCTACTCTAACTTACATGCGATCAACAATGGGAATATCTACGTCCGAGGAAGATGGGTGACGTTTACTCCATCAAGAGTAAATGAATTATTCTCTATAGAAAACACCCCGGTATGTCACTATTCAAATTTTGTGCCTTCTCGATATAATATGAATGAGATATTTCAATATCTGACTGATGAACCGAAGATCGGGAAATGCGTGAAGACGGGTATGTTAGTTTCTCCGCATCACTTTTGAATCCTCGTCTCAAAGCACCGACACTTTTTCATCTCATCTAAATTGTTACCTACTACGAGGGTAAACAAAGTTTCAAAGGAATGCGCTATATTGAATTATTGTATTCAAATTGGATCGCCTATTGATGTTGGATCAATAATTGTTAAGTCCGCATTGAGTTTAATCGTGCATGGGTCGGCTCACTGACTAGGACACCCATCTACTATTTTTGCATTATGCGATCGCACTGTGTTTCTTATGAAGCTTGGGAAAAGGTTCTGTTACCTTGAAGCCGCTCGATCCTACAGTATATGTTCCCTACTTTAGACAATAATGAAGACATTACATTTATCTCCGATAGAGCTTCACGTAATAATCCTATAGCAAGGCCTATTTCGTATAAAACGGAGTTACTTATGAAGAAAATTAATGGAATGGAGAAAGAACTACGTAATGTGAGAGATTTAATCGACAATATATCCGATTTATTCGATCACATCGATCGGAGGATGAAGGAACACTTCGATCATTCCGGACACTCGGAAGCTAGCTTTCTTCATTTACCGAGACGTAAGGGTTGGATCACCGAAGAATCTGCTTCGGAATTTCCCTTCGAGCCTTTCTATAACTTATTTGTACATCATCGTCATATAGGAAATATCGTAGAAGATGAAGATTCCGACCTCGAAGAGTAGTAGTAAAGATTTTCATAAGTATGTTTGTATTTATGTTATTTGATTTGATTTAGATTTTATTATGTGTGGAGTGATGACTCGAATATCTCAAACTTAGTCGAGATATGCGTCATAGTTTTGTATCAGCATTTAGTGTGTCGTGGATTGGTTTGCGATGCCGATTGGTAGTAAGGATCGAAGTTCGAAGTTTGATTATAGAGTTTTAAATTATGTTAGTTTGTATGTCTCATGGATTTCAATATTAAAGTTAATTTGTTGTGTTGTGTGAATTTGTTTGTGTATAAGTAGCTAATCTTCATATTAAATTAATAAATGATATGATCGGAAATATAATATAAGGCAAATCGAGGTTGAAAATGATCGACGAAATTCAAAAATTGAAATTTTTAGGACTCCGCCGACGGCGAGAAAAATCCCGCCGACAACGAGATCGATCTCGCCGACAGCCGAAGAATTTCTCGCCGACGGCGGATTTTTCCCGAAACTTTTGCCTTATGGAATTAATTAGCTCGCCGACGGCGAGAAAAATCTCGCTGACAACGAGAACGCTAAAAGACCTATATTTGACCGGTCAACCGACACTATTCATCATCCCCTTCCTAAAATTTTCGAAAAACCGACCTAGTGGCTTCGAGAGATCTTGGATTCGAAGCGATTTCAACACTTTTCGACACCGGATTTCATCTCCCCTTGGTAAGAGCTTCACTCCTATGCAAAAATTTTTGATTTTCACCATTGATTTCTTCTACATTGGGATATTTTGAAAAATTTTGAAATGTGAAGAAAATACTTGGAAGAATTTCATAGAAATCGATTTAAATGGATTTTAGTTGTTGTGGGAAGCCTTATTAGTAATATTTTGGAGTTTAGTTAAAATTTTGTAAATTTCACAGTATCGAAAAATGGCTCCACGACAAAAACGTCGAGTAGAGTTCGACGAAAACCGATTCATCAATGCACGAGCACAGTGCAAAATATTTTGAAAATATACAAGGAAGAAAGTGCATTGCGGATCGAGTATTCAAGAATCCAGGAGGAGAAGTAGAGCGAGTTATAAAGGAGCGAGGATGGGAAAACTTCGTTTCGTTGCCAACGTAGCAAGTTCGTAGAAGTTGTAAAGGAATTTTATACAAACTTAACACAAGAGTAAGATGCACCGGTTAAAGTTAGAGGATTTTTCGTAGATTTCAAGCTCGCTAGAATAAACGCATATTATGAAGTTCAAGACACCTGGAGCGAATATGAAACTTTTGGAACTATGGAAGGACCATTAGAAGAGGTGATCGACTTTCTCACTGATTGGAAAGGAGTCCGGAAGATAAAGCAGCAAGAACGGGTAAACTTCCCTCTTTCTATGCTAAATGCAACATCAAAAGCCTGGCATTATTTTATTTGCTCTACTTTGTTACCTACCTACCATCATAGTGAGGTAACAAGAGATGAAAGCAGCTTCGAATTTCGTATTCGGAACCGAAGAGTATTAATGTGGGAAGTGTTATATATAAAAACATATTAGCCACTCGCTAGAAATGAAAGTGGAGGAGGATTAGGACATCCTGGTCTTATCTATGCACTTTGCCAATTATCTGGGGTAGAGGCAAGAGATGATGAGGTATGGATAGAGCCTATGAAACCCCTAACTCAAGCTAATATAAAGAAATATGAATCCCACGAAAGTTGGAGATCGGAGTGAGAAGTTATTTCACTCGACCCAAGCAGAGATATACCCTCTACTAGCTATGAACCTCCCGAGTCTACCACCCCTACCCTTCAAGATCCGATGAATGAATTAACCCCGAGTAGAAAGAGTTTTGAGTTATTTGGAGAAAATATGGAAAGAAGATTCGAGCATATAGATCAAAGGATTGGAGGCTCGGAGAGAAGACACGATTATGATAGTGAATATCTCCAGCGACATTCGGAATACGAGATTGCATACTATGAAGCCGAGCGTCGCTATAGGAGTGGTGATTTAGATGTTGTCTTTCCCGAGTGCCCCCGATATTCACAAGTATCACCGCTTCGCCTTCTCACCTACAGATCGTGGAGGAGATGATATAGCCTCGGGACTTTAATGTCGAAGATTAGGACTTTATTTGTTTGTTTGTTTAATGTTAAGTTATTTTAAAAAAAAAACTTTTATATGTTTGTAATATTCAAGACTTTATGTTGTAAGACATTAGATGTTTGTTAGATTAATTTGCTTGGATTGTTATAGTAGTTTAGTTTTTGTTTTTGTGTTAGTTAATTGCATTTGTTTTTATATTAATTAGGATGTTAGTTTTCTTTAGTATGTTTTTATTTTCTATTATTCTGTATTGTTTTAAGTTTTAAAATTGTTAATCTGTTAGTTCAATTGTTTTTAATATGTTAGTGATTCATAGGTGTAATGTAGAGTTAATTTTAATTGTTGTGTTTAATACTTATCTCGCATTTTATCCCCGCATTTTTCTTGTTATATATATATGGAGAATACTAATAAGATACAAGTTCAATGAAAATGAAAAAGCTCGCAAAAATTTCAAAGAAAAAAAAAAAGAAATACCTAAACTTCAAAGGTATGATTTATTTACTCTCCCTTTTTCATTATTTAGAGTAGATATAAAAATTTAAGTTTCGGGGGGAGTAAAATACAAATTTAGTTATTAACTTGTTCTCAATTTCTATTTTCAAATTATTATAAAAATGATTTTTATAGCAAATTTTTCAATTTGATTTAATATGAATTATTTTTTTTAATTATTATAAAAGGTTAAATGAAATATTTCTAGTACTTTAATTAATTAAATAGAATAAACTATTTGGTTAAAGGGAATAAGAATATAGTAAACTATTTTTAGTAAGGAAAACTATATTCTAAAATTAAAATTCTTAAGTATTCAAGTGAAAAAGAAAAGATTGAAAATCAATGAAGTAAAAACTATGAAGTATATATAAGCTAAGAAATATTTCTAAGTTTCAAATTTAGGAAAAATGAAAATGAAGTTCAAAATTATTAACAGGCTCTCCAGATACAGTAATCCTCATTAGAAAAAAAAAAAAAAGAAAAAGAAAAAGAAAAAGAAAAAGAAAAATAAGGAGAAGCTTGAGGAGATGCCTTATCAAAAATTGGCTTCATTTGAATTAACCTAAAGGAAAAAACTTAGATATTTCCAAACTTATGTTTATGGATTAGAATTTTACCTAATAGTGTTTTCTTGAATTTCTTATCATATGAATATCTTAAGTAGTTATTCTTTTAAATATAGTCATTCCCGAAATGAATAGTAAACTAGAAATCTTAGATTCGATAACTAAATAATTTATTTCTATAAGATTAATTAAATTACATGAATTAATTTTGTTTAACTTTATTATGATATTAATTAATCTAATTCATAGATTATTTAAATTGAAAAATCTTATTATAAAACTCATTATTTTTATGTAGTACTAAAAATTACTTGAGGACAAGTAATAAGTAAGTTTGGGGGATTTTGATCGCTGAAAAATTTATTAAGAAATTCATACCTATTTTTGATGAAATTGCACTTTAAAGAAGGGTATTTTCTTTATTTTGTTGCAGGAATGAATAATTTATGTGATAAAAGCAAAAATCATAAAAAGGAGCGAATTTGGAGCAAAATCATGCAATTTAGGCCGAGTCGCCGACGGCGAGATCGAGCTCGCCGACGGCGAGGTTACAAGAAGAAAATTCTCGAAGAATTTATAACCGTCTCGCCGACGGCCGAGCCCGAGCCCACCGACGCCGAGCTAGAGCGGCTTGAAGATCTTCTAGAAGCCTCGCCGACAAGCCGAGGTATTTCGTCGCCGACGGCGAGGTAGTTCAAATGGCACGTATACATTGAACCCGGACACTTTTTGAAGGGATGCTTACACACCTCTTGGTCCTTTGCTCACCTCTATATATAGAGGCCGAAAATCGATCTTTTGTGTGCAATCTTTTAGTCTTTTGTCTAGTTTTGTGTGCAGCTTGTGTGTCTTTAGTGAGTCTTTAGTGAGTTTAGTGAGTAATTAGTGAGTCGTGTCAGACCTGGAAGGAAGAGTCAAAGGAACTACGAGGAGTCCGTTTGGGGATAAATCGAGATAAGTATTTGTATTTATTGTTTTTAACTTTAAATGAAATCCATGCTTAGTTTAGTTCCCATGCATTCGAGTAGTTTATTAGTCTTTCTCCCCGTTTATGAAATTAAGTGACTTGATGAAATTAAAATAGAGATACTTTTATATATATTAATAAATTGTGATAATTTTTACTTAAAACTTAATTTACTTTCAACCGGCCATTCGATTTGTTAAAATGTGTTGATTTACAACTATAGTAAAAATTACATCCGATATTCGGGAATTCAAAGGCCTTGGAAGGAAGGTGCAAATAAATAGGGAAATAATATCATCGGGCGTAGAATTGAGCATTTTAGTGCGACGGACTAAAATATTCAATTCGGTCCTATTGTTTGAGAGCCGAAGTGTAGATGTTAGCCCTCGAGCGAGGGAACGTGGGAGCTCGAAGTGGCGATCGGTATCCTCCCAGCACTTAGCCGCGATTTAGTAATCAAACATAGGATTAGTCAATATTCTTTACACTGGACTAAAGGGTAAAGAATAGGAATGCTCCTATTTGTCACAATACCTTAAAATTATCTATTTAAATTCATCAATCACTTAAATTTCTAAACAAGGGGAAAGATACTTTTTCTGAATAGTAAAGACTTATTTAGCAATGAGTTTAATTTCCTGCATTTTCAATACGTATTAATTTCCTACTTAGTTAAGTTACCTAATTAAAATACTCAGTTTACTTTATTGCGCTCAAATTTAGAATTCCAAATTTTCGTATACTATTTTAAAAATTATTATTATTATTTTAAATTAGTTGTTATTTAATTTTCTCTTTCCCTGTGGGATCGATAACCAGGACTCCACTAGAGCCCTGTATTACTCGATACGATACGTATACTTGCGTAGCATCCACAACATAAACAATTACAATTCTATACATATAAATAGTGGGGTCAAGTTTTTGGCGTCGTTGTAATTAAATTAAAAATATCATAATATAAAATTGTGGGTCAACTGCAGTTGGTGAACTTCATTCTCAGAAGTCGTCTCTGAGGCGGCAATACTCCTTTTAGCTCTAGACTCGGCATCAGAACTTCTCATTTCTGGCTGCTATATCGGTATATGTTCCACGACTTTAGGTCGCAACACCATCCTTTTTTAGATTGGGTGCCTAGAGCTGGATGGCTCATCAGCGGTAGGTTCGAAGGTGGTGTGCCTACTAAGATGCGGGCCAGATACCACAGCAGGTATCCTTCTGCTACTCAGTTTCCTCTTCTGTGGCGGAAGTTCCTTTTGAACGGTAAAGGGAAGTACCCTCGGTTCGAGACGTGCCTTGGTAGGTATTCTCCCCATCCTTCTTAGGATCTCAGGCACAGAGCAATTATCTTTCCTCTCCAACTTCTCGATTATCGTCCGTAATCGAGTGAACGGTGCATTTCTTGTTCTTCTTCCTTTATGCTCATCGTAATATGTTGGTCGGGGTAACGCGGTAGCGATCTTCTGAGCACTTTCTTCCTCAAGAGCGGCATAATGCGGGTAAAATCTGTTCCCTTCCAATAGGGGTGAAAGTTCTGGCAGTTTTTCTTCTTCCTCTTGAATTTCTTCAGGTATGGCAATCTCAGCGGCTTTGGCTTTAGCCGTTCTTCTGTTCTTATTCCTTCTCTAAGACTTAGTCAAGGGTTCCATCCTCGAGCTGGACCCTATCTCGAAGACTAGTGGTATCGCAGTAAAAGTCGTACCTTCCACGATAACAGGCTCATCACTGGTCTAGATTTCCTTACCCTTCCATTTAGCAGGGGTAGGTGCAGTAATGAATAGACTAGTGGGGGTAGATACAACAGTTTGGGAGGCAATCCTGTCAGCTTTGACGGCCAATCTTTTACGGGCAATGGTGTTCGCTCTAGTTGGGACCCTCTTAGGGGAGGAAACTCTTGAGTCAATTTTAAGCAGAACTCCACTATGGGTTCCATAGATTCAGGTGCCTTGGACTTCAGTAAGGCGACAGTGACGTCCCCAAACTTAATGTCCGTCTGGTCGAACCCTTGTCCGAAGCGGATGACTGCGTTGTCAGGCATTCCATCCCAGTTGATTGCCAAGTCAGTTCCAGTAGCGAAGCAAAAGATCAGCTTCGGTGCAGACATCTTCTGCAGAAAAGATTCGGGACGTCAGAGCTACCCTACACTTCCCTTATCGTCGCAACGATCTTTTGGACAAAAGAAAGAAGATTCAAGGCAAAGTCCGAACAAGTTTTTGTTAATTTCATTTTGATTTTGTTTGTTTCTTTCGTAAAGCTTTTTAGATTTCGTGGTTTTATTTCGTTCGTAGTTAATAGAGGCATTCGAGAAATAGAAATTTGATAAAGATTCGATTAAGAGTAGGATTAATCACAAGAGAGAGAAAGCTGTGGGACCCTTATCCTGAACTTAGGAAAGGTAATTCCCGTAAGAATCTCTATTCGGTAGATTGGCCTTAAACTACACCTATTGGGGGTCTCACCTCGACTCGGGAGGTGAACAGGAGGGTTCCGAAACCTGTATGTTTAGGGGTGTCTAAACAGTGGCTCCAGAATCCAAAGGAGTTGATTATACCCGTCCAAAACAAAAATGAACAAGGTACGTCAACGGAAAAATGATAGTTTGATCCACTAGGGGCATGGACTTACTATCGATTTATGAAAATAAAACCATCTGATCAAAAATGGAGAGAGGAACTATTCCCCAGTGGAGTCGCCAGAAAGTTTTCGGCATATTTTTAGGTTATGCGTTTTGAAAAAGGGGGTCGCCTGCAGAAGTTGTCGGTGAATTTTTAGATTGTAAATTTAATTTAAATATATTTATATATATAATTTAGAAAGTATCATTTGATTTTGAAAATAATTTTATGTTTAAAAATTTTAAGATATGAAATCAAACCGATCTCACATCCCAAATAGTTTTTTATAAACGAGCACCACACCACAAACCGTGTATCTATCCCGAAGAATAGACACACTACATGATGATGGGGCTCGATTAAATAAACTAGAAGATTTGTGACATCCGTTTGGTCTGCGAACCAATTTCATAAGCCGACAAGTTCCCCTGTTTAATATAAAGGAATTAAGTAGGGTTTATATTACCTGGGTTTTTAAAGTTCCCTATAAGGGCAAGCCCCTATAGTTAATTACATCTTAAATGACGGGAATCGTTTAAGAAAACTGTCGATAATGATCAGTGGTTTTGCTCTCAAGAATTTCAAAGTTTAAGGTTTCAAACAAATTGGATTTTGGAAATTTCAAACGGGATTAGCTCAAATTTGGAAGAGTTTGTTTTGAGAGTCCAAAGGAAGAGAAGTAGGGTATGTCACAGACCTGAAGTGAACTTCGGTGACTTCTCGACTATCCTATTGTTTGGCTTCATTTTGAGATTTTATTAAATGTTTCAATTCTGTCAATTATAGTTATATAGGACTTATATCCGTATGATGTAATCATACAATAGCCTCGAAGATGTGAGGGTTTATGTCGTACTAAACGACTATCTCGGAGTCCTAAGACGAGTTTAGGGCTTAAATTGCATAACATACTTATGCAAATGCCTAAAGAGAAGTGAGAATTTATGTTGCACTAGGCAAACGACCTCGAAATTTCTATTACTCGGTTATTTAATTCTAAGGAAGGAAGGTTGACAAAGTCCACCGTACTGTCCATCGCGCTTGCTCCGAGCTCCTCGGGGTTGCAGAAGGTTTACTTTTAGAAAGTGGCAATTAAGAGATGAGAGAAGTATTTTGGTTTGGAGAATGCTTAAGGTTCAAATGCCTTAACATTTTATTAGGGAAATCTTAAAATTAATTATAACAACACTGGATTCACTTAGTCCAAATGAATTTGCTATGCTCAACTGAATGAGTTCCACACTTTCATTTAGACCATGGGAAATCTCATTAGCAACACGTGGGTTACATCATCCGAGGGATTCCCGATCATCCAATGAGACGTTTTAATTTAGTTGTAATTCTAGTTTTGTTGTTCTGTTTGTGATTAAATTTTGAGTTGTCTTATATTTTGATTGTTGTGGTGATGAATTTTATCTTGTTGTGACTTTTAATTTAATTTTGGGTTTCAGTTTTATGGCTATCCAAAAAGTTTTAGTTTTCATGCAGGTTGACACTGTTGTTTAACATGCAAGTTTTGCAAGAAAGAAAGTACATCGCGGGTAAATAAATTGCAATAAAATAAAAGCGTACCTGGAAGGTCTTCTCGTCATTCCCTGCTGCACTTGAAACACATGTCAGGGCATTTAAATACTTCAAAGAGAACACCTAGGTAAAACTAAGGGAGAGGTTCTAGTTGTCTACCAGATCCTAATCCTATCACTAGTCAAATCCTAAGGTGTGTTTTATGGATGATTTTCTTCACCAAAGAACAACTATGTTCAGTTGTTCTTCTAAAACATCCCATCAGAGTGAGAAAGTGCTTAGGATGAGTCCTAAACATCTTTTTCATGCTTCTGGGATTATTTCGAGTCCAAATGAATTTCATTGTATGAATAAATTGATCATCCAAGAATTTAGTTAAGTTTTGTTTCTTGCTCAGTGAACTTGAACATTTGATTATCCGATGAGTGAAGTGACATTTCATTTGATACTTTATTTAAAGGTTATGAAGGTGGAAGCCTTCAAGGGTAAATTAGTTTATTAAAGGATTTAACCATTAAAGTTGAATCGTTGCTTCAAGACAGTTTAGTTTAGTCATAAAGTTTCAGATTGATTTTTTTTTTTAATTTTTAGATTACTTAGGTTGAAGAAGTTATTTGAATTATTTGAAAATTTTTAATGATTTGAATTTGTTTTAACTCAATTATAACATTTTAGATTGATTTTTTTATTTAATTTGATTATCATATTTTAACTGTAAATTTTTCTATGATTAGTTCTAACACCTCAAATTTGTTTTAGGTTAAGTTTTAAGTGATTTCAAATTAGCTTTAATATTTTAGGTTTATTTCAGCTTGATTATTAAATCGTTTAATGTTTTAAACTTTAATTTAATTAAGGATTGTTCTCTTTTAATCATTAATTTCAATCATCATTTTTTAGAATTAATTAAGAGTTGAATATTATTGAATTAATCCATTTAGGGACTTTAAATTAAAGAATTGACATATTCTTAAATCATATCCCTAATCTTAATAATCCAAATTTTTAATTATTCTTCCAAAATTTAAATGGTTTAATTAATTAAGATTTCACTTCGATGTTATAGGTGATTAATGGGTTTCTACCTCTTTAAGTCTCTAAGTTTCAATCATCCAAGAGAAGATTTAGAATCAAAAGTTCATCCCTTCCTTTGATTAAGCTTAAAATATTATTTAGGGTTAAAATCCCTTAATCACCTTTATGCCCTCTTAAGCATATTCACTTCATAATTCATTAAATTGAGCTCAAATGAACTTGAAATTATAAAATAAAATTGAGATGGAAAATTAGGTTTTGTATTTTTATTAAATCTCTCTGACCTCAACGAACTCAGAGAAATAAATTTTATATTTTTTTGATTTTTCTTTGAATTTTTAGAATTATTTTAGTGGGAAAGGTTGAAAAATCCATTTTTAATATTAAAAATTGCATTAAGTTTTTAAATTTCAATATCTTTACCTAGGGACTTAGGAAAAATTTTTGGTTGGTTTCTAAGTGATTAGGAGGCCAAATATGACATTTTTGTGAATTTTATTATTTTTGTGATTTTTATTATTTCTTAATTATTAAAATATTCAAAATTGGGTTAAAAATGAAAATTTTAGAAAAAATCCAATTTTAATTTTCTTAGGCTTCTCTGATCCCAGAGAGGCCTCAAAAACTAATTTGGTGAATTTTTGAAATTTTGAGTTTTATGAATTTTTAAAGTTTAAAAGTGGCTATGTGATTTGAATAATTTATTTAGTAGGTTAAATCATTTTCAATTGATTTTAATTTTTATGTGAGACTCCTCTGACCCTAAAGATTAGTGGAGAATTGATTTTGTGTTATTTTAATGAGTGGTTGTTTCAAATTAATTTAATCTTAATTTTGGGGTTTTAGCCAAATCTGGGTTCCTTTAAATGAGTTAAGCCAAGCTACAATTTTCCTAGGGTCCTCTGGTCGAGAGATACTTCCACTAATTTTTCTAGATTTTATTAATCAACATGCTAATTATTCGAATTAAATTACCAAAACAAGCACATAAACTTGGAAAATAGATAACTTGCCATAGATATAGCCTCTGGCCTTGGAAAATTCAGGGAATATCCCCAAGATCAGAGGCTACGAAAGCCCTATGATCTCATGCCATGGTGAATTGTGTGTGTAAGTGGAGAATTAAAATACTCAGAACAGTATTAAATTAATTAAAAATCAAATACTTAACAAAATAACTTAATTCTTTTTCCACATTAATCTCCTCTGTTCACTGAGCAAGAGGGTATTTTTAGTTTACTTTTAGGATTTTTCTATGCAAAGATATGGATTTTTAATGGTTATGGTATTTAATTAAATAGGAAAAGGCCCTAATTTCCTACTTAACCACGCGGCGCCACCTCAACTTAGGCAGATCTGAAGCTCCACGCGGCGCAATTTAATTCGGCGGCGCCATCTGACTCCACAGTCACGCGGCCCGTGGTTTCGTTCCACTGCTTCCTCTGGCTCTATCTCTGCCGTTCATCCGATACACGTGCGATTCGACGGCTCTAGGTCATCGTCTCCGCCTGGTGTGAACCTTCAACGACACGTTTTCTAGATCTAATATCTCCCTCAATTCTTAACCAAATCGTATGGGGTTTAATTCTATGTGCTCGTCTAAGCAAGGGCTACAAATCCATACGGCTACCATGCACCAAAATCAAATGAAATAAAATGGAAAATCGCTGCAAGCTCGGGAGCAAGAGGGGTTTCCATACCTTGGTCCAAGAGGTGAAGCCTCAATTGGATGTGCTCAGCATGTTCGTTGGAGTGCATGGAGCCTACAGATTGAGCCCCGAGCACTGGTGAAATGTCTGGCTATGAAAGTGACCAGACCCGATTTCGAGCTTTGCCCGATAGAGCAATTGGGTGGTTTAGAGAGGGGGCTTTCACTGGGGAACTCCTTATCTTAGTGCTGGGAAGGTGTGGGCGAGTTTAATTTGATTTTGTGGAGGTTCTAGGGATGTCATGTTTCTGGCCTGATTTTCGACTAAGAAATTGAGCTCAGCCAGAGGATTTCAGGGCAGGAGGATAGTGGGGATGAACTTCTCTTGGCTAGGAGGAACTCTGAGAGCAGTTTAGAGGAGTTCTATGAGTGGAGTTTCAGCACTTGATTCATGGCCAAAAGGAGGGGATTTTATAGCCATGGCCGGAGAGGGGAGCTCAGGGCCAGGCAATGAGTGGTTCTGGCCGCTCAGGGTGAGGGCAGTGTAGGCAAGGTGGCTGGTGAGGGGATTGCCTACTGTCAAGCCCAAATTTTGGGTTTCAAGGAAAAGGGGGGCTCTCGGGCGGGACTGTTCCAGTGGCTGGGGTGGCTGGCAAGGATGGTCAGGCGGCTGGGCAGGCTGAGGAGGAGTGGGTGAGAGGTTTAGTTTAATTAATTTTAGCAGAGGAGGTTGCTTAAGGGGGATTAGAGATGGGACATGGCTTTAGCCATGTGGCTTGGTCCCTTGGTCCAAAGTGGTGGACCATTGGTCCATGGCTCATGGGGCTTGGGTTGGGTCAGGTTAAACCCTCCCTAGGAGGTCTAGGGTTGGCAGCCAAGGGGTTGGTTTGATCAATTTTGGTTTAATTAAGTTCAATTTGGTTCATGTGTCCAATTGCATTCACTTGGGTTTGAGTTGGGCTAACTTGAGTTTGGGTTTGAATTGGATTAAATTGATTGATCAATATTGTGTAAATGATTATAAGGAAGATTTTTTCATGAAGACATGAAGTGGATTGGAGTTCATTTAGAGTCTCAATTTGGAAGATTTTGGAGTTTTGGTTAATTTTGGGCACCATGGGTTAGGTTGGGTTTAGGTTTGGCTAGAGTTTGGTTCAAGGCCAATTGATGGTTCAAAATGTTACAAATGATTGTTATGAAAGGTTTAGGATAGAAATTGGGTGGAAATTTTGGGTTTAGGGGATTCAATTTGGGGAATTAGGGGTAGGTGACAACTTTAGGGCAAATTTGGGGATTTTTCTTTCAAAGTGATTTTGAGTAAGGTTTGAAATTAAATTAAGGGCCAATTGATGTTGTTTTCGGTGTAGGGATGTATTAGGAAGAGTTTAGAGTTGATTTGGGGAAAAATTGAGTTGAATTGGGTTGGATTAGGGTAAGTTTGGGTCATAAGGCCAAAATTGGGGCTTTAGGTTTCAAGTTGAAATTGAATTCAAATGTGAATCAAATTGGGCTTGGATTTGGTTTAAATTGGTATTGTGGATGTTTAATTAAAGTTTAGAATTGAATTTGGGTAAAATTGAGTTCAATTGGGTTGATTTGGTTTGACATTGGGTCCACTTGGGTTAAATGAGCCAAGTTGGGATTTTGGGTTGAAAGTGGGTTAATTTGACAAAATTGGGCTATAGTATAGTTGAACAAAATGAAATTGGGAATATTTGGGATATTCTGGAATTTTTTGGGAATTTTTTGAATTTTTGAAATTTTGGGTTAAAAGGGGTATTTAGGGTATTTGGAGGTTATTTGGAGGGTATTGGGGTATTTTGGTAGATTTAAAAGGTGGAAATTGTTTTAAAATGATTTTTAGGAATTTTAGGAATTTTGGGTAATTTTTGGGAATTTTTGGATGATTTGGTGGTTGCAGGGGCAATTTAGGTATTTTTGGGTGAGTTTAGGGGACCCAATGTCAAAACCAGAAATTTTGGGAAAATGAATGGGATTTTAAATAAGGAAGAATGAGACCATTTTAGTGGGGTCAAAATTAAGTAGAAGGGATTTGAAATGGAATCAGGGTTTAGAAGCATGAGCCATGGACTTAGCCAAGTCCAACCACTTTAGGACCAAGTCTAGCTAAATGGTAACCACTTTATGATCCTTCACATATTGACCTTAGCCATCTTAATCAATGATTAGTGGCTTGGATTCAATAATGTGAGTTTCATAAAGGGTAGAAAGCTAAGGGTTCAAGGTTTGGGTTAAGTGGCTTAGGGATGTGTGTGTGTGCAAGAGAAGCTCAAGTCACCCAAGGTCACCCTAAGTCCAAACAATCCTATAGGAACTCACTATTGGTTGCCCATATGGTGGTTTTAACCTTCTAAGGTGATTTAGAGGTTTGCAACCATCCAAGTGGGGTCTCAAGAGGAGTCAAGAAGTGGCTGAATTTCTAAAATGGTGGGTCCCAATTCTAGTCCTCTAGGATAGTCAAGGAAAAGTCCTATCGCTAGATCCTAAGCACTAAGAGAAAAGAAAAGACCTCACCAAAAATGAGGTCAACAACAATTTTTATCGAATTCAAATTTTATATCTTTTTCTAAAAGATGGCATAAAGGTTTAGTAATCTTGGAAAAATCTTTATTATATCTTCTATAAAATCCAACATGTTCAAGAAAACATCTTATACCAGTTATATTAGTTGGGGGTTGCAGTACAGCAATAACTTGAATTTTTGCTTGATCAACTTCCATTCCATTTTTAGAAATTTTATGTCCCAGTAAAAATCCTTCTGTAATCATAAATTGACACTTCTCCCAATTCAGAACTAAATTTGTTTCTTGACAGCGCTTTCAAACTTTAATCAAATTATGTAAATAAGAATCAAAATAAGTTCCAAATACAGGAAAATTGTCCAGAAAAAATTTAAATCCTTTTTCGATTAAATCAGAAAAGATAGTCATCATACACCTTTGAAAAGTAGCAGGTGCATTACATAACCCAAAAGGCATTCTACGAAAAGCAAAAGTTCTATAAAGACTTGTAAACGTAGTCTTTTCTTGATCTTCAGAAGTTATATGTATTTGATGATAACCAGAATATCCATCTAAAAAATAGAAATATGAATGTCCCGCTAATCTATCCAGCATTTGATCTAAGAATGGAAGAGAAAAATGATCTTTCCTGGTGGCAGTATTTAATATTTTGTAATCAATATAGATTCGCCAACCAGTAACTTGTCTTGTTGGAATCAATCATTATTTTCATTTTCGACAACAGTCACTCCTCCTTTCTTTGGAACAAAATGAATAAGACTAACCCAAGGACTATCAAATATTAGATAAATTGTTCCAGCATCCAACCATTTTAACATTTCTTTCTTAACCACGTCTTTCATAACTTAGTCTCCTTTGAGGTTCAATACTGAGTTTACTATCATTTTCCAATAGTATTCTGTGCATACATATTGATGGGCTTATTCCTTTAATATCTGCTATTGTCCATCCAAAAGCTTTTTTATATCAATTTCATCTCTTGTTCTGTAGTTAATTTAGAAGATATAATAACAAGTAAAGTTAATGAAATCCCAAAAAAGACATACTTTAAATGAGAGGGTAATTCCTTTAATTCCAATTTAGGAGCCTTTTCAATTGATGGTTTGAATTCATTACTTTCAGTTGTATCCAATATTTCCAAATTTTCATTTATATAATCAATATATTTTATATCTTCTTCAGAATCATTTTCATCACTTAAATCTTCAGGATCTAAGAACTCTTCTTCTTTAGAAATGATCTGACATTTTTCTTAATAGCGTTGTGTTATCATATAATCAAAAATATCCATTCTATAACACTTCTCCTTGTTATGATACCGCATTAATTTAAGAACATTGAATGTTACTTCTTTATCATTAAATCTCATGGTTAGCTCCCCTTTTTGTACATCTATCATAGCACATCCAGTAGCAATGAAAGGTCTTCCTAAAATAATAGGAATCTCTTCATCTTCTTCCATATCCAGAATTATAAAATCTACAGGGAAAATAAATTTATCCACTTTTACCAAAACGTCTTCTATCGTTCCGCTTGAGTGAGTAGTAGATTAGTCTACTAATTGTAAGGTTACAGTAGTAAGAGATATTTCTCCCAAATCCAACCTTTTAAAAATAGATAAAGGCATGATGTTAATACTTGCTCCTAAATCGCATAAAGCTTTTCGTTGAAATCTATCTCCTATAGCACAAGGTATAGTAAAAATTTCAGGATCTTTAAGCTTCTAAGGTAGTTTTTCTGAATAATTGCACTACATTCTTCGCTTAATGTAACCATTTCAAAAGCTTCAAATTTTTTTTTCTTGTTAAGAATATCTTTCATAAATTTAGCATACTTAGGCATTTGTTCCAAAGTTTCAACAAATGAAATATTAATAGTAAGCTTTTTGAATACCTCAAAAAATTTCATAAATTGTTGATCCAATTTCTACTATCAGTCTTTGTGGAAATGGGGGTGGAGGTTTTTCAAATTCATCATGAGATTGTTTTTCTTTTTCAGTAATTATTTCCTTAGGTTTCTCAACTTCTATGACTTCGGTCTCTTTTTGAATTTTATTTTCCTTTCCATCCCTTGGTTCTTTTCCACTTCTAAGTAATATAGCTTTAATCGGCTCTTGATCTTTTCTATTTTCTCTTGGATTTACTTCAACAGTACTTGGAAGTGTTCCCTGTGGTCTGTTGTTAATTACATTTGCAATTTGCCCCATTTGATTTTCAATATTTCTTATCGCACATTTTGACTTTGTAACTGACTACCCATTTGTAAAATTAATTCTTTTATAGACGGTTTCTTTTCCTTAAATTGCTGGTTATTAAAATCAGGAGGATAAGAAGGTCGATAATTAAAATTTCCTTGATTATTCCAATTTCCAATTTGGTTAGGTTGGTTATCGCCCTAATGTGGATTTGCATTATTCAAATTTAAGTTAGAGTGATTCTTCCAACCTGGATTATAGTAATTGGAATAAGGGTTATTAGTTTTGCTAGCGATAGCTTGCAATGTCTCTAAAGTTTGAGATTCATCAGTACTTCCAGTTTTATCATTACTTAAATGCGATAATTGAGACAAACTATCTAATTTCTTAGATATTGCAGCAACTTGAGATACTAAAATAGAAAAGCTTAATTTTCTTGTATACCAACCACTCTTTTAGTATTTATTCTATCAGAAGGCCATTAAAAATTGGTAGCCATTTCTTCTATTAAAGCATAAGCTTCATCAAATGATTTAGCCATTAAGGAACCTCCAGCAGCGGCATCTACAATAGATCTAAGAGAACTCATTAACCCATTATAAAATGTTTGTATAATTAGTCAGTCTGGTAAAGCATGATGTGGACATTTCCTAAGAAGTTTTTTAAATCGTTCTCATGCTTCATAAATAGTTTCTCCTTCAAATTGAGTAAATGGAGTTATATCATTTCTAAGTTTTACAGTTTTGGAAGGCGAAAAATATTTAGCTAGAAATTTTTGCGCCATTTCTCCCCAAGTTTTAATAGATCCAGAAGCTAATGAATTTAACCACGTCTTAGCCTTATCCCTTAAAGAGAAAGGAAAAAGCTTAAGCCTAATAGTATCATCAGAAATATTATCATACTTGAAAGTAGCACAAAGTTCTAGAAAACTAGCAAGGTGTAAATTAGGATCTTCAGTAGGAGATCCTCCAAACTGATTATTTTGGATCATTTGTATAATTGCAGGTTTAAGTTCAAATGAGTTTGTTGCTATAACAGGGATTTGAATGCTTAAATGACTTTCATCAGCTGTAGGGTTAGCATACTCTCTTAAAGGTCTATGATTTTCCTTTTCTGTAATATTTTGTTGCATATTATTGTGAGGTATATTATCAATTTCTAGGAAATTATGAATTCTTCTTTCTTTTCTAATTCTTCTTATAGTGCGTTCTAATTCAGAATTAAAAGGTATTAATCCTTCAGATCCTGAACTTCACATAAAAGAAATTAGAAAACATTATTTAATTATTTAATAAATTTAAAATATAAATATTATATATAAAATAATTTTTTTATCTTTCCTTAATTATTTAAGTTTTAGTGCTTATATTTGATATCTTCCCCGGCAACGGCGCCAAAAACTTGACCCAACCACAATTACGCAAGTAAAATAGCTTTTCAAATTATGACCAAACTTGACCCCAAATCTGATTAAGTGGCTAATGTACGATAATTAAAGATTAAAGTTTTTATAAATAAATATAAATCGCACGCTAGGGGTACTACGCAAGTATACGTATCATTTCAAGTAATATAGGACTTTCTAATTAAGCCTTAGATATTGATCCCATGGGGAATGTTAAGTACAAATAAATAAGAAAAGAAAGATGAAAAATCTATTTATAAACTAATCAATTTTCAAGTAAGAATATGCAAGTTATTTAAAGTAGCAGTTGGAAATAAAATAGTAGTTTAAATTCTTCAACACAATAAACAAATATTCTTTCCCCATACGAAATATTTAATGATTAGTAAACATCTAATTTAGTTTGAGAACTTAAATAATGTGGTAATGTAACGAATATGAGCATAATTATTCTTTACCCTTATTACAACATCTAAATAACATCGGCTAGTTTTAAAAGATAGGATCAGGATGTATTATTAGTAGTAAGGGATGAAGTTCTAGGCTCTCACTTCTAGTTTCCCCCCATGGGTGCCTATGGTCGGGCCTACTAGTGACCCGTCACCTCCTCTTAAACCAAATTGATAGAATTTAGCCTGTCACTCTAAAAGCCTATTCAATTCTATGCCCTTCAAAGATTATCTCCATATCTATTCGCACCTCCCAATTTAAGGATTTACCAACTACCTTTCTAAGGGAGATCTGATACTTACAAGTTAAGAATTCTTAGCCCACGGTCAGGTCTTAAGAACTCTCCATAGATTTTAACATTACAAGTGATCAAATTGTAGTGTAAATGAAAATCAAGTAAAGTACCATCACAACTTATTAATGAAGAAAAATAAGTTCTCAAAACTAAATTAAAATTTTATTTTAATCATTTCATATTCGTAGGGAGAAAGATAAAAAGACTACTCAGAAAGCATAGGATTCACACCACAAACCATATTTATATAATTTAAATTCAAAGTACAAAACTTAAGAACTAAATTATAAATACTTATTTGGAATGATATCCAAGCAATCCTTTGAAGTTTCTCTGACTTTGACTGACTTCCACAAGACTCCAACACTCTGAACTCTCACTAAGGAAAAGTAAATAACACAAAACATTCTTTTTCTAAATGAAGTGGCACACCCCTTTCACTCTTATAACACTTACACACTCCAAACGACCACACGTTGCTGTAGAATTTTCCTCTATTTATAGAGCTTCAAAAATGACCAGAGGTTGCTTCAGGAACCTTTTCAAAATTCATCCAAATTCGTTGAATATTCTAGAATGTAACTGTGGCGCCTAGGCGCTAGTCTTCTGCGCGAATGGATGCATCCCTTCAGGTTTTGAGTTCATTAAATAACTGATTCCCTATGTTTAAATTCATTGTATCTTGTTTATAACAAATGGGAAATTATCGAGAGGCTTCTAAATTGATTCTAAGTCATCAATAACTACCACAAAATCGTCTACAAGTGCTATAGAATTCTCTGCTGAGTCTGGCACCTGAGCGCCACATCTGGCGCCTAGGCGCCAGAGTCAGCCCTTTTCTCTTCTTTTCTTCTTTTCTTCTTTTACTCCTTTTTTTTTATTTTTTTCTTCATAAACTTATTTTCTTGTACTTGCAACCAAAAACATAAGAAATATCTTTCATTAAAGCGTAATATCCTTAAAATATTAGTTAATAATGATATAAAAATTTAGGTAATTTTAAGGGTGATCAATGACAAACTGCATAATGGCCAAAATCAACTGTTAGTTGTGGGTACCAGAAACCTTATTTTCTCTAAGTTTTGATGTACTCTCTTATGTGAATCTTGAGATGAAGTGTTGAAGCAATTTTTTTTTATTCTTGATAGTATTAAATAATCATATGCTATTTGGGACTTTCTAAATGTTCTAAATAATTGAGATCTGGTGGGTATTATGAATGTCTTTAGCTTTTTTTATTAGATAAAAAGGATCATTCTGGAGAGAGACTGAAGTATTTAACCATCATCCTAAAGCAAATAAATAAATAATAAAATAAATAAGATGCTTCTAAATGTCAATTGGGAACTTGCGTGTGAGTAAAGTATGATTGACATTTTTTAGGAGGGAATTACAGAAGAATGTTTGTGAAGATCTTAGGGTGCATTTGAGGCAGTGGTGTGGTGTTGTACCGCAGTTTTTTCTATTTGATAAAATTTGTTTTTGTTTGCATTCTCAAAAAGTTGCAACTAAAAGTTATGTTTTCCCACCATATCTAACTACCTACGGTGGTTGATACAAAGCTGTAGTCTGTCTCCAATATCTTTATCACTACAGAAGATAAATATTCTTTATGTTTCTGAATTGGATCTATTTATCAAAAATCTAGAGAGATGCGTATTTTCTTTCCTCGACAACCATTCAGGTTTACGTCAAACTTCATTTTTTTTTTACAATGCCTATTGAAATCAAATTAGATGCTTGTTAGTATTCATCATATTTGTTTTGTTAAGATGTTATGCTTTTAAATTATTCAAAGATATTAGTATTCACAGATGCTCTTCTCCTTTATGTTGGTTGGGCCTTGTCTACCAGCCACATACATTAATAAAACAGGGTGGGATTTACATATATATGACACAATTGTTTTGTATTTACATATCTAATGCCTATAATATAATATTTACTAAGACTCTCAAATCCTTAACATCACATATACATCTCTAATATTAATTTATACACATTTTTATACATATTTTTAGATCTTTATACTCAATATTAAGCTTTGGGTATAAAATATGTAAGTATATTTAAATTATATGGTACGTATTTTAATCTCCCTAAAAATAACAATTAGTTTAATCAAATGCAGGAATGCAGCGACAGCGGAATACCACCAGCTCAAGCCATGGAAGCACTTGAGCATGCAGCCAGAGACTTGAACCCTCAATGCTCTGAAAACCTCCACATCTACAGGGAAATAGAGGAACTTGTAAGCATCATTAAGACTCAAGTCTTGTCTCTAGCAAGATCACCTGCTTCAAAATTACTAATGTAATTTTACTTTGCCAATCCAAGCAGAAAAAGCTTCTCAGGTTTTTTCTTTCCTTACCTCAATAAGCAAATACAACAGGGATGATTGGCATTTTTTTTATGCTATACTTGTACAAGGTTTGTAACCATCCTTGCACTTCTATCCCAAAGTGGGTTGTTCTTTTTAGATTTATACATAGTATATTTATAAATACCATTGGTGCTATCGAGCAGTACACGTTTGTAGTAATCGAGCTATTTTTTTCCTAATTTATGAAGTTTGGCAGTTGCCACATTAGAAAGTAGGTTCGTGAACACTTGCCCTCTTGCTATTCTATTTACATGATTGCATGCCAGTAATAACAAATTGGAGGATTTACATACATACTACATAATTCTCATGTATTTAACATATAGATTTTTATATTTATTTTTATAATACTTTCGTGCATAAACCTATGTATGAACTATTTATTTGTTAAAAAAAATGATTAATGATGGTAGTATTTGTTAAGTGATATTAATGATGAGTGCTATTTTTATAAATATGAAAGTTCTAAGTGCTAGACATGTAAATATATATGAATTGTGTGGTATGCATTTAAATGCACCAAAATTGCAGTAGAAAAACAATCTCCATTTAGAAAATTTGAACATGTTATGAATTATAATAGGAAATAATTTATTCCTGCAATAAAATATTTCCTCATATCAAGAAGATATTTTATGTTTAATTCCTTAGATTAGGAATTACTTATTTTCCCGTTTTGTATTATTTCATATATCTCCTAATAATTAAAATTAATTGATTATTGGAGATATTGAGAGATATATTTTTCCTTTCATATCATTTCCTTTTATTATTTTTCCTATTATAGGATTCTTGTAAGGGTTATTTATACCCCCGTTCATATTAATGAAATAATCAAGTATTCCGCATTATTCTAAATCTCAACATGGTATCAGAGCCAAATTTTTGTCCTAACGACAGATAATCCTTGGAGAGGACCTCAAGACTCCCTTCCCGCCGGCCTTCTTGCGGGAAGGGAGGAATCCCACATTCGTCTTCGTCTGCTTGTCGGGAGCTTTCCTCTGTCCCCTTATTTGAGTTATGCGGCATCTTCACCCGCCTTCATCTTCTTCGTAAGCGGCATCTTCGACTACGGCGCCTTCAGATCGCTTCATCGCATCCGAAGCTCGTCGACCCTTTGGTCCTCGCCGACCCTTCGATCATCGACGGCCCTTCGGTTCTCGCCGGCCATTCGGTCCTCGCCGGCCCTTCGATCCTCGCCGGCCCTTCGATCCTCGCCGGCCATTCAGTCCTTGTCGGCCCTTCGGTTCTCGCCAGCCATTCAGTCCCCGGCAATTCGATCCTAGCCGGCCCTTCAGTCCTCGCCGATCATTTGATCCTCGCCGGCCCTTTGATCCTCGTCTCGTCGGCTCTTCAGTCCTCGCCGACCCTTCAGTCTTCGCCGGTCATTCGGTTCAGCCAAGCCTGAATCCAACAAAGCTCAAAATTTAGCCAAGCCTGAATCCAACAAAGTTCAAAATTCAGCCAAGCCTGAATCCAACAAACTCAAAATTCAGCCAAGCCTGAATTTAACAAAACTCAAGATTCAGCCAAGCCTGAATCTAACAAAACTCAAGATTCAGCCAAGCCTGAATCTACTTTCTCTCTATGCCAAAACATATGGCAGACAAACTCAAAATTCAGCCAAGCCTGAATTTAGCAAAACTCAAGATTCAACCAAGCCTGAATCTAACAAAACTCAAGATTCAGCCAAGCCTGAATCTACTTTCTCTCTATGCCAAAACACATGACAGACAAAACTCAAAATTCAGCCAAGCCTGAATTTAACTAAACTCTTCTCAATTCTCGATACTACTCAACAAGTTAGGAATTATTAACATACATTCCAAACTTGAGGGGGAGTGTTAGGAATTATAATAGGAAATAATTTATTCCTGCAATAAATTATTTCCTCATATCAAGAAGATATTTTATATTTAATTCCTTAGATTAGGAATTACTTATTTTCCTGTTTTGTATTATCTCATATATCTCATAATAATTAAAATTAATTGATTATTGGAGATATTGAGAGATATATTTTTTCTTTCATATCATTTCCTTTTATTATTTTTCCTATTATAGGATTCTTGTAAGGGTTATTTATACCCCCATTCATATTAATGAAATAATCACGTATTCCGCATTATTCTAAATCTCAACAAACATCAGATAACTCATCCATGACCTCATTTTGCTCATTCATGTCAGAACCCAACTGTGAGTTCAGCCAGATTCTTTCATCATGATCTATAAGCTAATTATTCAGTTGCGTTATACAATAGCAAACTAACGCCTCTATTTCTAGTAAAGGGGCTCTTATTTATGAAAACTTAACACTAACCTATCTACTTAGCAAGAAAAATATGAATTGAAGGAGCAATGATCGGTTGATGAATTCCTAAAGTCGAAAGAACCATCAGAAGAAGATGAAGAAAGCATCACACTGCAAGCAGACGCTAAGAGGCGTCAAAATTCATCAACATTCTGCCATTCAATCTCAAACACTTTTTTATGTTTCTCATTACAAAATATTTTTGGTTTTCCAGCAATATAAATATTTTTCATCTTGATTTATTTTGTTGATTTTTTAAAACTTTTTATAAATATTATTTTCTAGCTTATATGTGAGCTTCCTTCTTTTTAGATATGTGTTTTTGTTTTCCATTTTTTTTTCTTTTTTTTCTTTTTTTTTTTTTGGGCTGTACCTAAGAGAGACAATGGAAGATAAGAGTGCGAACAAGCCAAGCTTGAACAAGTTCAAATATTATTTGGTTCAGCTAGTTACACAAATGTGTCTAATGCTGTGTGTTAAGCTTGTTAAGTTATTATGTAGAGCAAGAATTTTTCACAGTAAAAATTCAATTTAAAAGTCAATTGTAAAGTATATAATAAACTTTGGATGTTAGATGTGCAAATACAAACGAATTGTATCATATGTATGTTTATGATTATTAAGTAGGAAAATTTTCGTGCATACTACACAATTCTAATGTATTTACATATCTAACATGTAAAGTTTGATATTTACACTTAGCCTTGAGGTCATTTATATATACTTTTTCCTTAAATTGAAATATAAGAAGACCAACATGCTATTTTTAAAGTTGATATCATTAAAATTATATAATACATTATAGATGTGATTTATTAAATTTCTTAGATTTTACATCTCCAATATATATTTTAAAGTTATAACATATAAGCTTCTGATTATTAATTGAGCCCATATGATAGAATCATCTAGGTATCCTCTCTTAATTGTATTACCCTTACTTAGTATTAGGATTTTAATCAAGCATCTTATCACCCATAGGAAGTATTGGGACTTGCTTATTTCAACCTACAACCCATTAGTGGCATTGAGATGGAATTAATTTGCTTTGTCACACCATTCAATGCCTTTGGAGGAGAGTTGATCAACAAAGATTGAATCATCCTTATCTTTTCCGAATCTCAACTTGGATGACTCGGGTTCGCTAATGACTAATTTAAGCCTAAACTAAGCCTTTATGACTTACCTTTGTCAATCTGTTCAACTAGGCAAATTTCTCAAGAAATTAGGATTATTGGCCCAATAGAGGATCTATTATGACTACAACTTTTTAAAAAATATGTCTCACCTAGTACAATTTTGCTTGACAATGTAACCCTTAGCAAAGATTAACCAACCCTAGAGAAGTGCGATTAATTAAATGCAGTGATTAACCCACTCTTAACTCTTGGCCTTTTTTATTATCTAATTAGGAAGAAAATCCATCAAATGCTCGCATGACCTAAGTGAAACAACGCCTTGTCAGCTTAAACCATACGTGACTTAGCTTGTAGATTGCCCATTTAGGCATTTGGATCCATAGGTTCCTACTTAATCCACTAGTTAATCTAGAATCTTCCCTTTGATCTTAGTTTTGTCATTTTTTTGAGCTAAAACAATTGTTGACCCATCCTAGCCCGAGTTGATTAACTTGAACCATTTAAGTGATATATCTACAATTGGACTCATTGAGGTAAATTAACGTTCAAATTTGTTTATAGATGTCGTTATAGTTTTTAAATCCAAATTAACCCCCATATCTTGTTGGAACTTTTGCCTTGTAGAAAAAAATCCTTAAATAAGCTCAGTATTTTTTTTTCAACTATTTCACCAACCATAAGTTTTCTCGAGGTAATCTGAGTTGACTCACTTTGGTTAATTCGGTTCAATATTCCTAAGAGTGCTTGTATTGACCTCACCATAGTGACATAGGTGCACTAGAACCTATTTGAATGAATTGGCTTAGTTTAACATGACTAACTCACATTAGCTTTGACTATAACATAAATTGACTTGTACCAATTCCCTTTGGATTGGCCCAAACCATGAATCCACCTAATTAGCCTTAACCTAGCCAAGTTAACCCTTACCACCCTAGAAACATCACCCACTCCTAAGGGTTAATTTATGTTTTCTAAGATGGCAATCCAAAGAACTTATTAGAATTACTTTACTCGTATTTTGATCCCTTCATCCTTTATCCAAAATTTACCTCTAATGACAATAACCACTTATATAGGTTATTATAGGTTATTATAACCAATTGGAACAACGATAAAAGACCAACAAAAGATCGTCAAAGGAGTTTGATCTTTACATATCTCCTTAAAATGCCCCACCAAGGGATTCACATTTATTCGCTAACTTTTAGTACAAGTTTGGAGTACTAGTGCCTTTGTCTTACCCTCTTAATAAACTAAGACCCTTGTTCATCCCAATCCACCATAAATCACTGAAGATGAATGTTAAGAACCATAAATGACTAGCTAAAGGTTATAGATAGTAGATTAATGATTCACAAGTGTGATATTTTATCATGCATTTATCCATAATTATAATGATCACGACGATCTATTTAAGGATATCAAACTATACCATAAAATCTATGCAACTCAAAGAAAAGCATCTTTGATTATTTGAAGGCCAAATGAAGGACATTGTATTAAAAATGAAGAGCTTCGAAGTTCTTAAAAATTCATTTCATGTCAAAATTAGATCAAACAAATTTCTAAATTTTTTAGGCATAGGGCTGCAATAAAAAACTATAAACCAAAATTTGAGAATGAGAAAAAACCATGTCATTTTTTAAGACAAAAAGTTTCAAAACTCATAATATTTTAAAAATTATTAATAATATTTTCACAATAATTATAGTGTTTTGAGCCTCTATCCAAAATTTATAGGGGTTTGAAATGTCTAAATCACTTTGGATGATTTCTATACTTCATTTACAAATTTATAGGGGTATTTAAAAACTCCTAATACTTTATGGTTAGTGTGAATATGTGTTTGGGTGTTTTAAAAGAGATTTTAAACACTTGAGAAAATATTAATCTCACTATATTTGGTGTTTAACTCATATAAACCAATTTTAATCTATCATTGATTATTTTACTAATTATTCTAAGTGGTTTTTACAAACATGACACCTAAAACATTCATATTTACATATCTCACACCCAAACCTTCATATTTACTTATAAAGCACCTACAACTATCTAATAAACTCTATGTTATCTTCTCTCCTACACACGGGAAAGCCAAGCACATTGCTCCATTTCCTTAACCTTAAAGGGATGTTTGGTTGCAAGTAGGATTTAATTTGAATAGAATTTAGTAAATCATGTAAATCCGACTTTACTTTAAGTTTTCTAAATCTCGTAAATCTAGCTTCCTATGTGATTTGATAAATCCTATATTTAATGGAAAATAGAGGAAAAAATAAGATTTAAGAACCTATAGAATTTATGTATGCCTTTTTTTGCCGTTTGATATGATAAAATCTTGTATAGATTCTGCTTAAAATCGACTACCAAACAGCCCCTAAAAAATGAAAAAAGAAAAAAAATGCAGTCAGCTTTTCCTTTACTCCACCGATTGGCGAACTTGTGGCGACAGTATGCTTTCTTGGTTTCTTCTTCTCATCTCACATGGTAAATAAGAAGATAATATTGTTTTAGAAAATTGATAATGGTGGGGCGTCACGTGTCAAGTTGGACTATAATGTTAACACTGACCAATGTCAATGCATTAAGATGTGGCCCACTTGACACATGGGGCCCCACCATTAGACTTCAGACGCAAATTACGCCGGATAGGGCAACACTAGATGGCAATGAATGAAGCGGAGTGCTTGGGCTTGCCCGCATGACACCAAGAGAAAAAGATAACTGAGGAGATCAGGAGAGTTGTTTTTGTGTTTATTAGATAGCTTTAGGTGTTTTATAGTAACATAAAGGTTTGTGTGTGAGATGAGAAAATATGAATTTTCAGATGTCCTCTACAGAAAAATTACTAATTTTGAAGAGTGAAAATTATGAAATTTTATGACAATTAATGATTCTAAAATTCTCTAGGCTAATCTCACCTTTGGGTATGGATCATATGTCCTTTTAAATATTTCAACATTATTAGATCCCTTTTTAATATTAAAATTTATTAAAGACAATAATTTTTGAAATGGCTAACTAATCTTCATTCATTAAAATATATATAAGTGAAGTAATAAAAAAGTTTTGGTATTACATCTTACCACATAATGTGAAAAAAGATTTAGCATAACTCGATATAAATAATATCAACAGGGTTTAAATATTATTCGATCAACCTTGATTAGTAAGATAAATGAATAATTTAAATTAAATAATCTTAAGGTAAATACAATAGTTTTTAATCTCTATTTATATTATTTATATTAAGATCTCCTGACATAATTTTTCTCTAAAATTAGACTCTCACATCATTAAGTTATATAGCCCTAAATATATAATATTTAAACTTATGGCCTCTGAATTGTTTTTATTCTTTTTTTTTTTTTTTTTTGGAATTTGAATTAGGCCTTAGAATGGAATTGTCCACCTTTGAATTATTCTTATTCATCCTTGTTGGGTTCTTTATTAAGTATTTAAGTTAAAATTAATCCTATTTAACAAACTTGACTTTTATTCACACTTTATGAATTAAAATTAGTTGATTATTAACACTGGCTTAAGACACTATATAATATACCTTTAAGTTTCCTAAGACAACGTCTAGATAGGAAGGAATATTTTAATATATTATTTTTATTACACTGTTTTAGTGTAATTATTTCATAAAATTAGGCATATATCATTTGTCAGTTCTTTATTTGTGCAAGTTCCCTACAATGTACTAAAGGCTACAACACAATAATGCATATAGCAATTAAAATCTAGAGACATTATATTTGGACATGGCTATTGATCGATATTTATTTTATTTTCTCTTTTATATTTTTAGTGTAGGAAAACAAAATGGGCATGTTAAGTGACTCAAATTGATAGAAGCATACGAGTGTACTAAGAGGAACTTAGTTTAAAGACCCAACATGATGACATTATTCATGTATAGACTTAGGTCAAGCCAAGTAAAAAATTTTATTTTTTTTAATTTCGTAGGTGTACAAAAAAAAAAATCAATTTCACTTATATTATAATCATTGATTATTTTGTTCTATTGATATTTATCACCACTAAATTTTACTTTTTTAAGCAAAAAGATTGCCTCAATTAATGTTAGGCTCTAGGAATTAATTATTCTAAGATAATATATAAATAGCCCCAAATTAATTATAGAGTATACTTTCAAATAAAATTATTACACGGTTGTCTATAAATTCTATTCAAAACTAAACAATAAACACTTTCTTTGCGTTTCTAGGGGACTATAAACAATGATTTTTCCAATCATACCATTCACAAAGGGTACCTTTTTCATTATTAATAAATAATTAATACTCATCATCTAAATGCTTTGTGAGTCTCATATAAGATATATCATTAACTCAAGTTAGGGCCATATAATAAAATGAAATTTGCATATTTATGCACATTTCACGACCTAAGTGGGCAAGTCGCCTTTTCTTTAGTATAAAGCTCTTGCGCCATACTTGAGATATCTTAGCCTATTTTTGGTTTAGGTTTTAAGTTTAATCCACTACCGATCTTTATTTTAAGCCTAATTTGGTTCATGTTAGACCATTTTTGATATTATTGGGTCTGCCTCATCGAGCCGGTCAGTTTGACTGTAAGATTGTTTAAATCGAAGCTCTAAATAACTCTTAATTGAAGTTTGAATATGTATTGCTCAGAATATTTTTTTGAGATTCGTGTTATGCCTCAAGATTTATGATAAGTAGTTCCTACTATAACGCAAGTAGTGAGCTAGTTCCTATTATAACATAGAAGCCTAACATTCCTTATTAGTGTATTAATTCCTATTATAATAAGATTTGGAATGTAAGGATCTAGCATCAATGTTACGCTTTGTTTGTCATTGGCTAGGTGTTCAGAGAATGAGCTAGTGATGAGTAGTTCTTTCTTTATACGATTTCAAATAATGACATGCAAGAATAATAGTGATGATAGATGATGAGTTTATTATTTGAAGCAAAATTAGTTAGTTCTTGCATATTTAAGTAGTTAGACTACCTCTCACAAGAGATGCAATATTTTTTAGGAAAAAAAATACTAAGAGAGACCCACAGGCCTAGCCTAAATGAAATAATTTTAATATATAAGTATTAAGTTATAATAATTTACCATATTTAGTTGCAAGAGAATTTGAGATTATAAGACTCTCAATGTAAGAGGGATCTTCACAAAGGAGACGAAGAACATATTAAATGGAGAAGGGCATTGTTGCTAATTAGTAATGGACATAAATTTTGAGCAATTACATGTGATGATGGATTGGTGAAAATGGGCATTGGTCGACGACAAACAATGAATATTGATGTTGGTCGGTGGAATGTTTCGACAGTATTGGTGATGTGTGACAATATTGTTGACAACGAAGTTGGTGGAGCCTGACAACATATGCCAATAAATTTCAATAGTGGTTGCTGATGATTAACAATAAACATCGATGATAGCTTGCAGTGGGAGTGAATGATGAAAAGTGTCGGCCATCAATGACGATTGTTAACAAATGCTAATATTGATGGACAGGAGCTCTCGAGTTCTCCAAGTTCTAAAATTCTATATTTTGAAGAATCTCTTTAATGTGTAAAAAAAACTTGTGTACAAATTTCTGATCATGATCATTAAACAGTTTAAACTAATTTTTATTATTATTTAATATTCTTAAATATCAATGATCTCAAAATTAGATAATCACGAGCTTATTAAGTTTCTTTTGTCTAAATATTACTTTTAATTTTAAAAATGGAAGATGCATAACACTGTAAATAATATTGAAAAATTTATAACTACATTTTCAAATAATTCAAAATCCAAGTTACATTAACATTGCTACTTGATCATGCCCTTATTAGCATTATTATTTTCCTTATGGCCGATCCTTATATCTTATTTGAATTGTTTACCCGGTCGAAACTGATCATTTGAACGTGTATATCTTATTTTCCGAACTATCGGATGGAAAGACCGGGCACGGCCAACAAACTGCCAGATGCCTATTATCCCACGGGCCACTGGAACACTCCGACTCTTATAAATCGCGCGCCATTACGGCCTGAAAACTTCCACCGAAAGTTGCAAGCAAGAGTTCTCGATGGGTAACAGCACTGCTCCCAATCGCTTTCCGTTCATGATTACTGCAGAGCAAAACTTTCTTAATCGCTCTCGCCGCCCTCCACTCTTCGGTTCGTCGGAGGAGAAGACCCTTCTGGTGGCTCCGCCGACGAAGGCAGATCATCTATTCCCTTCTATATTTTTGTTTTCTTTCTTTTCTTAAGCAATGTTCCTTTGGATCATCCATTGAGACAGAGGTTTAGTGTCCTGCTGGATTCTCTATTAGGCGTTTCTTCATTACATTTAGCTTTGGGCTGTTTCTTCTTCCTTACCAATGAACAATAAAGATTTTATGGGAATTTATGAAAACTAGCATGCCTTCTGCAGAAAAGGAAATTGAGCGAGACAGAAAATGCGGTATGTAATGAGAGAGAGTTGAAGAAGTCGTTCAGCAAACTTGCGGGGGAGGATCAGAAGAAGGTTTTTTTTCTTTCGTTTCCCTCATTGCGTGCATTATTTGGTCGATAAGTTGCATCTTTGATACCATTTCAAAATCCATTCTTATGCTTTATTTTTATTTGTTTCGATATGCTGATTAATATAAGTTTCAGGTTCTTGAAGTAGCAGGAGGAAGATCGCAGGATGTGAATGTAGCTTTTTATAATACAAGTGATGTGACTTTACTTGAGAAGAAAGACGTGAAGACTGAAGAAGTAGGAAATGGATTCCAAACCTTGTTTTTGGATTCATTACCGCTGATCTGTAGAAAGTGACATTTTTTTTTTCTTGGCTTGCTCTTCAATGTTGTTCGATCATGACAGAAGTTATCAAAATCTGAGTTATAACTTTGTGTAATGCTTGATCCCAACTGGACGACAGGTTCTGGGAATTTTTTTAGGGGCCAAAATTAAAGCCAATATATTTTTTGGTGTACAATTGCCAACATAAAAAATTTAGGCAATAGAAAACTGGACTTATACTTGTCGTGGCCCTATTTCCACTCTCATCTTTAACTTACCACAAATTTTGCAGAATGAATTTTAATAAAAGTGACCAAATGCGGCCTTGAAAAGACTTATCTGGGTAATGTTGTAAGTTACATTGTGTATTAAAATCCATGTTGATGCAATAGTATATTCATCAGTTGATTGGAAATTTCAAATTTAGCATTCATGTATCCAAATTATGTGGCATCTAAGTTAATCGACATGTTACTCAAATCTTGAAGATTTTCAAAATATCTACTTGTATGTGTTCATGCACTTTTGCTGCCTTTTACCATTGTTTTCCTTTTTTTTTTCTTAGGATCGTTGTTTGATTTTATTATTCTTTTTTTTCTCATTTCTTTACTTGTAGGTCTCAGATTTTCAATCTAATATAGAATTTTAACCTTCACAAATAGATTATAAAGTTTCCTCTTTAGTTTAGTTATACAATTTTGTTGTCTGTTTGATACGGTTGTTTAAATCTTATAGGTTTGGACTGATCAGCAAGGAACCAAAGGCAATCCGCAAACTTGTCGTAGCTATATAGAGAATGTTAAAGAAGATAAGACTAAAGCACCTTATGCTTCTCATCAGGAGTACTTCAAGGATAGACCAAAGAAGTCAAACAACCAGTCCTCCCCTTTATTAAAGATGAAAAATCTTAAAGGTTTGTATATGCTTCATTATTTTTTTCTCAAATCCGATAAGAACATCTGTAGGCCATATATGAAAAATTAATTCTCTCATGAAAGTATTTGTAAGAATGCAAGCCATGTTATTTCTAATAACTTTAAAAGAAAGGAAGTAATATTTTCTATTGTTAGTGATTCTCTTGGGAACTCTCAATAATAATAAACTTTTGTATTTTGATTATGCACAAGGTTGTCCTGGCTTTCGTATGAATAAAGATTTCTAAAAGTATGAGTTTTAGTTAGGTTGTCGGGCCTAATATTTGGAAACTTGTGGTAAGATTAATGATGATGGGTTTCCACTGGGTTTTGCTTGTGTGAAAAAAATTGCCTTTCTATCCAAGCCTGATCTTAAAATAGTTTTAGCTACAATTGACAATGTAACACCACCAAGCCTTAATACTCTTCCTAGACTTGCAATGATTTTGAGAAGGTTAATTTAGTGAAGTTCATGCCCAATTTTTCATAACTAGAGAAACTAAGGATAATTTCTACTGCGAAAAGAGAAAAAGCTTACAAAATTTATATTAACCACTTAATTATTTAGTTGTACCATAATATTTTGAAGTTTTATTCCTTTTGTACTATCTCTTGGTTCAAATTTCTTCTTCCTCCATCTTATTTGCTTTTGGGCTTTGGAATTTCATTCAAGTTGTAACTTATTAAGAAATGTTCACTTCTTCATCGAAGTTGCATATTCTAATGCCACTTCTAAACCATATCATGTTTGATAAAATATCCACATAACACAATATCCTAGTTAATTAGATCTTTAGATGTTAGTAATTTTACCTTCTTTTTTACCAGTTACTCTTTTGTTGAAATTTTGTTAGTTTTATTTTATAATATTTTTTATGATGCATTGAATTTCGTAATTTTTTTCAGGTCTAATACCTAGTTGCAAATTCCATTATGCCAGAAAAAGGACGTCATTTTCATGCAAAATAGAGCATAAAAATACTAATGCTAGTTTACCTTTACCGAAGGAGCATGATTCGGAACCAAAGATTGATGTTGCTGCCAATAGGAGAACCGATTTGGCTATACCAATATCAATGGAAGCTGCTCAAATTGAAAATATTCCATTAGTCTCTCAATTTTTAGAAAGAACAACGAATAAAAGTGAACCTATTCCTGTTTCTCAAGTTGAAAGAACGGTGAGATTCTTTGTCCCATCATGTTCCTGTTGTGAATGTTCTTCTTGTGCCTACTGTGTTATTCCTATGGAAATTGAAATTGTGCTTAATTCAACTTAGTTTCCTTACTCTATTTCACGTATCCAGCATTCTGACAATGAGACACATGATAGAGATTTCAAAGGTTCGGTAGGGACTATGCGAGGTTTGGAAGTAAGAAAAAAAATCACAAAAACATATGTGAGGAAGAAGTATCAGAAACCTTTCATCAAAGGTACACCTGCCTCCTTTTCACACCAGTGCTCATCTCTCTCTCTCTCTCTCTCTCTAAGTATGTGTTTGTGTGTGTGTAGACACAAGTATTTAGTGGACATAACTTTTATATCATAATTTGTACATAATATTTGATTAATTGAAATTAACTTCAATTAAAATATGTTGAGCATGATATATCTACTTGTTAGACAATGGTTGGAAAAAATGTGATTTTAAATTGTTATGATTTTAATTTCATCATGTATCTTTAGGATCTTTTTGTGAGTAAATTTGATCTGATAAGTATTAAAAAGGCCATCCCAAGTCTTCAAATGAGTATTCAAATTCAATTAAACTTACCTTTTGGGGCTGTAGTGAGCAAACTAGAATTGTTTTTGGTTGCATTTTATAGATTTGTGTAGGGTAGTGATGCCCATGAATTTGGCCTAAGGTCCGAATCATCTCATGTTAGGAAGTGGCGTCTGTGCACTCAGTTTTCAATTATAATTAGTAAATAGGAAAGGAAAATATTAGTTATATATTTCTAACTTGTTCCACATTCAATGATCATAATCCTGATTCTCCTTAACATGAAATGTTTGTCTTGGGCTTTTTCCTTTAAACTTTATTCATGGATAATCAGATATTTCATTTTTTTATTTTTATTTTAGTAATGCTTTGCTTTCCATATTAATTCTCTTTTATCTTTCTAATTAATCTAACTTGGCTAAAAAAATTGATTTCCTTGTTTATCCTCTACAGCTGAGATGCTTGATCATAATGGTTTGCATCTCTCGCGTATACAGCTACGAACGTTGGATCAGGTCCGACCTTTCTTCTAAGTTTTTCCTATTCTTTATTTCTTTAGATACATTTTAATTGAAAGGTTACGTTGCTATTTCCAGTCATCTTTGTATTCATTGCATGTTTTTTGTCCCTTCACATCTTGAGATTCATTCTTTGGTGTTTCATTTCAAAGGTACTTGTTTTGGTTTCTTATTAACTTATATTATTCATGTTAAATATTTTTCCTTCCTTCGTGAACTCTTATTACTTGATCACATTTTTATCTTTATATATACAACTATTGTTATTCTCATGGTTTTAACTTAATTATGCAATTTGCTCCCTAGTGAACATCCTACAACTTTTGACTCTGGTTTTGGTTCTAGCAAGTTTGCCTTTAAAGGGAAAGGGTGGGTTATTTGGAGAAAGTTACAAACGAGATGCACCTGATTGCAAGCTGTCAATTTTTTGGTTTTCCATATTAGAACTAATGTCAACTCTCTCTGAGCTACAACCCAAGCTTTTTGTTTTTTATTTATGATGTTGCAATCTACTCTTTTTATAATTTTACATATTTTTTATCCCTTTCTCAACTCTTGAGATTCATGATGTTGCACTTGAGGTAAATTAATTGACACTGATTTATTTTTCTTGAATTTTCTGGCGATATAGCTATAGTAATACGATAATAAATTTAAGTTGATTCAATATATTTCAGTCATATTTAGCCATTTTGAACAAATCTTCCCTTGATGATAGGCTTAAACTACTTTACACTTTCCTTAAGCAATTTGTACCTTATTTTCTGTTCGCGAACAACAAGCCATTTTGACAACCTTGTTTTTGTTAGAGAGCTCCTGAATTGTCGAATGGAAAGACCGGGCAATCCCAACAAACTGCCAGATGGCTCATTATCCCACTCCGATTCATATAAACTGAGCGCCATTGCAGCTTGAAAACTTCCAACGAAAATTGCAAGCAAGAGCTCTGGATGAGTAACAATACTGCTCCCAATCGCATTCCGCTCATGTGTACTGCAGAGCAAAACTTTCTTAATGTCTCTCACCGCCCTCCACTCTTTGGTTCACCGGAGGAGATGACCTTGCTGGTGGCTCCGCCGACGAAGGTAAATCGGCTCTTCCCTTTTTTGTTTTCTTTCTTTTCTTAAACCGTATTCCTTTTGTTCATCGATTGAGATAGAGGACTAGTGTCTTGCTGCTGAATTCTCTTTTAGGCACATCTTCATTCCATTTAGCTATGGGCTGTTTCTTCTTCATTACCAATGGAGAATAAAGCTTTTATGGGAATTTATGAAAAATAGCATGTCTTCTGCAGAAAAGGAAATTGAGCAAGACTGAAAATGCGGTATGTAATGAGACAGTGTTGAAGAGGTCTTTCTGCAAACTTGGGGATGATCAGAAGAAGGTTTTTTTTCTTTTGTTTTCCTCATTGCATGCATTATTTGGTCGATAAGTTGGATCTTTGAAAGTATGTCAAAATCCATTCATATGCTTTATTTTTATTTGTTCCCATATGCTGATTAATTTAATTTTCAAATTCTTGATGTAGCAGGAGGAAGATTGCGAGATGTGAGTGTGGCCTTTTATAATGCAAGTGATGTGACTTTAAGTGAAAAGAAAGAGGTGAAAATTGAAGAAGTGAAATGAATTCTGAATCTTGTTTTTGGATTCCTTTACGCTGATATGTAGAATTGTGTGGCGGGCTTTTTTATTTCTTAGCTTGCTCCACCAAAACGATGGTTTTTAAAGCCAACTATTATATCCACGAAAAGAATGAAAAATCCTCTTTTTGACGTTATCCAAGCCAAAAATGAAAAAATATTTATAGTGAGGTAATTTTATGCATCAAAGATATTTTAACACTAGGAGAAATCAGACAAGGTGTTCATGCGCCTCTGCGCACATGACGACATTGTCTGGTTTCTCTTAATGTTAAAATATCTTTGATGCATACAATTACCTCACTATAAATTTTTTTTCATTCTTGGCTTGGATAACATCTAAAAGAGGCTTTTTCATTCCTTACTTGGATAACATTGAAAAGGCTTCATTTATTATTAAATAGCTTTTTTTGAACCCACTGTTGAAGGATCTGTTATAGAAACTTATCACCATTGTCCAGTCACTTAAAAAAGTGAAAACAATAACACGCCATGGAAGGTAGTGACTCACTATCTATTGTGTATGTTTCATGCTTAGCTTGATGTAAGCATTGCACATCATTAATCTTTAATGAAGTTGATGTGGAACTTGCACTAATACGAGGCATCTCTTTTTCTGTAGCGTATTCGTGTGCCATATTGTATTTGCATTCGTCTCATGTTAATGAAATTGGTAGAATGTTCAACTTGTTAAGAGGGTGGATCTCCGAGGTCCTAAGTTGTCTTATATACAATTGCTTATGTACCCATCAACCCAAAAGCTTAAGCTAATGGGTAAACGTCACTACTAGTATATTAGGAACTCCAATCCTATTTTTACTCTTGATTTTGGGACCTTATTCATTCTCATATTACCTTTACCATATCTCATTATCATTAACTGTCAAATGCTAGCTTTTTAATACCATCAAATGTAATTAACCAAGATCCAACTCAACTCCATGGAGCCCTCGTTAGATTCACTTGCTCCTAAATGTTGTTTGATTAAGATAGAAGTCATCAAAATCTATGAGTTGCAAACTTTGTGTATTGCTTGATCTCAACTAGGTGACGTGACTCGGGAATTTTTACCCTTCACCACCGGATTGTAAAATTTCCACTTTAGTTTAGTGTTATAATTTTGTTGTCTGTTTGATATGGTTGTTTGAATATTATAGGTTTGGAGTGATCATAAGCAAGGAACGAGAGGTAATCTACAAACTTGTCGTAGCTATATAAAGAAATTTAAAGAAGATAAGAATAAAGCACCTTACGCTTCTCATCATGAATACTTCAAGGATAGACTAAAGCAATCAAACAACCAGTCCTCCTCTTTATTCAAGATGAAAAATCTTAAAGGTTTGTATATGCTACATTATTTTCTTCTCAAATTTTATAAAAAGATCTGTAAGCCATGTATGGCAAATTATTTCTCTCATGAAAGTATTTGTAAGAATGCAACTAATAACTTTGAAAAGAAGGAAATAATATTTTCTATTTTTAGTGAATCTCTTGGAACTCTTAATAATAATAAACATTGGTATTTTGATCCTACACAAGGATGTTCTGGCTTTTATATGAATAATGATTTCTAAAATTATGAGTATTAGTTAGGTAGTCGGGGCTAAATATTTGGAAAACTTGGGGTAAGATAATGATGATGGGTGTCGGTTGGGTTTTGCTTATTGAAAAAAATTGCCTTTCTATCCAAGCCTGATCATAAAATAGATTTAGCTACAATTGAAAATGTAACACCACCATCCCTTAATACTATTCCTAGACTTGCGAAGATTTTGAGAAGGTTAATTTAACGAAGTTCATGCCCAATTTTTTATAACTAGAGAAACTAAGGATAATTCCAACTGCACAATGAAAAAAGCTTACAGGATTTTGTTAACCACTTAATTATTTAGTTTTCCCATAATATTTCAAATTTTTTTTCCTTTTGTCCTATCTCTTGATTCAAATTTCTTCTTCCTCCATCTTAATTTCTTTTGGGCTTTGGAAATTCATTCAGGTTGTAACTCACTGAGAAATGTTCACTTCTTCATAGAAGTTTCTTATACTAATGCCATTTCTAAATCATATCCGGGTTGATAAAATATTATCATACCATAGTATGCTAGTTATTTATATTTTTAGATGTTATTAATTTTACCTTCTTCTTTACCATTTAATTTTTTGTTGAATTTTTGTTAGTTTTATTTTATAATTTATTTTTTTTGATGCACTGAAGTTTGTAATTTTTTCAGGTCTAATACCTAGTAGCAAATTCCATTATATCATAAGGACATCATTTTCATGCAAAATTGAGCATAAAAATACTGATGCTAGTTTATATTTACCAAAAGAGCATGATTCAGAACCAAAGGTTGATGTTGCTGCCAACAAGAGAACCTATATGGCTATACCATTATCAATGGAAGCTGCTCAAATTGGAACTATTCCATTCGTCTCTCAAATTTTGGAGAGAACAACAACTAAAAGTGAACCTTCTCTTGTTTCTCGAGTTGAAAGAAAGGTGAGATTCATTGCCCATCATGTTCTTGTTGGAATGTTCTTCTTGTGTCTGTTGTGTTATTTCTATGAAAGTTGAAATTTTGTTTAATTCAACTTGGTTACCTTAATCTATTTCACAGATGCAGCATTCCGACAATGGGACACAAGATATAGATTTCAAAGGCTCAATAGGGACTATATGTGATTTGGAACTAAGAAAAAAAATCACAAAAATATATGTGGGAATTAAGTTCTAGAAACCTCTATTCAAAGGTATGCTTGCCTCATTTTCACATCATTGCTTATTATTTTTTTTTTTTTTGTCATTGGGACTCATAATATAGATTTCGAAGGCTCAATAGTGACTGTATGGGATTTGGAAGTAAGTCAAAAAATCACAAAAATATATGTGAAAAATAACTATCGGAAACCTTTCTTCCAAGGTGCGCCTGTCTTATTTTCACACTATTGATTATATTTTTCTATTTCTCTCTCTGAGTATGTATGCATATTCAAAGAGAGAGGGACAACTATAATTAATTGTGTGAAAATGAGGCAGGTGCACCTTGGAAGAAAGGTTTTCGATACTTATTTCTCACATATGTTCTATGATTTTTTGACTTACTTCCAAATCTCGTACAGTCCCTATTGAGCCTTTGAAATTTATATTATGGGTCCCAATGTCAAAAAAAAATAAGTAATGATGTGAAAAAGAGGCAAGTATACACTTGAATAGAGGCTTCCGGTACTTATTTCTCACATACATTTTTGTGATTTTTTTTCTTCTAAATCTCGTATTGGAAGTACGTCAAAAATCACAAAAACATATGCGAGAAATAAGTATCGGAATCCTTTCTTCAAAGGTGCACCTGCCTCATTTTTACAACACTGATTATATTTGTTTCTCTCTCTGAATATGTATGTGTGTGTGTGTGTGTATGCGTGCACACACACACACACACACACACACAACTTATTAGTGGACATAACTTTTATTTCACAATTTATAGATAATATTTGATTAATTGAAATTAACTTCAATGACAGTATGTTGAGAATGATACATCTAATTGTTAGGCAATGGTTGGCAAAAATGTGATTTTAATATGTTATGATTTTAATTTCATCATGTTACTTTAGATTTTTTTGTGAGCAAATTTGATCTAATAAGTATTAAAATGACCATCTCAAGTTTTCAAATGAGTGTTCAAATTTGATCAAACTTACCTTTTTGGGCTGCAGTGAGCAAACTAAGCTGTTTTGGGTTGCATTTTCTAGACTGGTGTAGGGTGGTGATGCCCATGAATTTGGTTTAAGGTCCGAATCACCTCATGTTGATTGAGTAGGACAAAAATTTCTTCTTGAATTAAATGTGTTGTATGCTAGTGATGACAATACTTTTACAGCCATATTCAGCTGACTCCAAAAGAACTTCAAAAGACTTCTCAAATAAAACATGTACCTCTACAAAATTGAAGAGTTAGGAAGTGGCATCTGTGCACTCAGTTTTCAATTATAATTAGTAAAAGAGAAAAGATAATATTAGTTATATTTCTAACTTGATCCACTTTCTATGATCATAATCCTGATTCTCCTTAACATGAAATGTTTGTCTTGAGCTTTTTCCTTTAAATCCTATTCATTGATTCTCAAATATATCTTTTTTGTTTATTTTAGTAATGCTTTTCTTTCCATATTACTTCTCTTTTATCTTTATAATTAATCTAACTTGACTAAAAAATTTTATTTCTTTATTTATCCTCTACAGTTGAGATGCTTGATCTTGATGCTCTGCATCTCCTGGCAAATATGGCTTTGAATCTTAGATCAGGTCTGACCTTTCTTCTATAGTTTTTTCTTATTCTTTATAGTTTTAGATACATTTTATGTGCAAGGTTATGTTGATATCTCCAGTCATCTTTGTATTCATTGCTTATTTTTTATCCCTTTCTCAAATCTTGAGATTCATTCATTGGTGTTTCATTTCCAAGCTACCTATTTTGGTTTCTTTTATTAACTTATATTATTCATATTAAATATTTTTTTCTTCCTTCACGAGCTCTTATTACTCGATCATGTTTTTATCTTTGTATATCCAACCGCGGTTATTTTCATGTTTATAACTTAATTATGTAATTTGCTCCCTAGTGAACATTCTACAACTTTTGACTCTAGTTTTGGTTCTAGAAAGTTTGCCTTAAGGGGAAAGGGTTACTTGGACAAAGTTACAGGCGCAATGCACCTGATTGCAAACTGTCAATTTTTTTGTTTTCCAAATTAGAACTAATGTCAACTATCTTTGAGCTACAATCTAATCTTTTTTTGCTTTTTATTCCTGATGTTGCAGTCTACTCTTTTTGTAGTCATTGAATATTTTTTACCCTTTCTCAACTCTAGAGATTCATTCTTTGGTATTTTATTTTCAAGATACTTGTTTTGGTTTCTGTAATTAACTTATAATCTTCATATAAAATATTTTTTCTTCGTTCATGAACTCTTATTGCTCGATCATGTTTTTATCTTTGTAAATCCAACTATGATTATATTCATGTTTTTAACTTAATTATACAATTTGCCCCCTAGTGAACATCCTACAGCTTTTGACTCTGGTTTTGGTTCTAGCAGCTTTTCCTTTAAGGGGAAAGGTTTATTTGCAGAAAGTTACAAACGAGATGCACCTGATTGCAAGTTGTCATTTTTTTTCCAAATTAGAACTAATGTCAACTTTCTTTGAGCTAACATAATCTTTTTTTATTTTTATTCATGATGTTGCAGTCTACTCTTTTTGTACTTATTTCTAATTATAGTGTAGATTTTCCTCAATACACTCTATTCACATACAATCTTTAAAATTGCACAATTTAGTACTAAAGCTTTTTTGTTCATTGAGTAAGGCAAAAGCTTCAAGTCTTTTTGAGACCTAAGTCTCAAATTTAATACATAACTTGAGAAATATTGTATAAACTATAATTGTTAGGCAAGAAATAATATTTCAATATTCTAATTTATTAAGATTTTGAAAAGTAATATAAAAATATTTTATTTAAGTAAAAAGTAATTAATTGTGTAAAATTAAAAGCAAAATGTTAATATCCTAATATTAAATTATAAATAAGATTGGCCATACAAATAATAAACTATCAAAGAAAACTACCGTATTAAAATAAAATACTAAAATATCAAACATAACAATCACAATAAATTCAACATTAACTTTTATATCACACTCAATACAAAACTTAAACAAGAATATAATAATTCATAAACTTCTAAATTTTTAATTTATAAATCTTTATTATTACTCACCAATTAATTTTCATTAAAGTTATTAACATAAAATGTTTTCTTTCACCATATCTTTAGTCATTTTGTATTTTTCCATCATTATTATATTTAATCACAATTATTTTTTATTATTTAATGCCTAATCATAAAAAAAATATATTAATTGCAATAATGGTTATATTGATATTTAATTTAAAATTTAAACTACATAAATTTTAATGGATTTTCTTTTAAATTTATTGTTATTTAGTGTGTGAATTGTGAGATTTAATAAATGAGGTATATTAATATTACTTCTAGTTTTGTTTAATAAAATTCCGAATAGTCTTAGAAATTTGAGGCGAGGGACTTCTCAGCATGGGTGAGATGTATTCCCCATTTTTGGACAACGAAGCATTAGCCTCCTTGCAAATTTTTGTAAAAAATATTGAGTTGGATCTCATAGCATCCCTCATGCACTTTTAAATAGTGCTCACATACATAATTTGAAATGTTGGGCTTGTTGATGATTATTTCTTTTCAAAGCAAAGTACTTATATAAATTTTTATGTAGTTGACCGACAAATTTGATGTAGAACTAGAGCTATGAGTGAACTTCTTTGAGAAACATAAGAAGAGAATTATATAGCTAATTGCGTCGTAAACGATTAAAAAAGTCTTTTGGTTGAAAAATAGTGCTTTTTGGCTTGGTTAACTACCTGAATATTGAGGGTTTTGTTTTTGTAGATGAACTAAAGAAACTAATGAATGCCATGTATAGCTTCAATAGTGAAAATGAGAATGTCATCGACAAATGGAAAGGTAAGATCCAGGGGTAAATTTGAGGGAGATGTAAGATTTCACCTTACTAGATGCATAAAAAAGAGATAATTTACTAGACAAGACTTCAACATGTATGATGAATGAATGGACTAGAGAAGAGGGGATCATATGACAAAGTCCTTAAGAGGAGTGGAGGAAATTATTATATTTCCCAACTGGACAATGAACTAATAATTTGTATTCATGATTAGATGAATCTATTGGAAAAAGAAGCTTGAACTTTGATGTCTTTGAATATAAAGATCCAACTCACATCATAGAAAGGCTTAGCCAAGCCAAGTTTTATATGCTACCACCTCTTATTATTTAGGAGATGGATTGGCATAGAATATCAACTTGATTTTAACGAAGTTAGAATATTCATCACAATCAGCATAGGAAAGAGATCCATCACAAATAGCTCAAGAAAATACCTAGTTCAAACAACAGCCCAAATTAATTGCATTTTTTATTTAAATTTAAAATTTTAGATTTAAAAATTTTCATTTTAAGTGCAAATTCAAGCATATCATTTTTTTTTCTTTTTCAACCAAGCTTGGAACATGACGTGTTCGTCCTGTGTCTTTGGAATGGATAAATTATAAATATTTATATGTTATTCATCCATTTTATGTGGCTAGCCCCCATCTCCCTTCATTTCAAAATTTAGATGTTTTTCTTAATGATGAAAGTATAAGAGTTGGTGTATACTTAGAATAATTATTTATATGTAATGCAAATATTTAAGTTTGGATGACATTAACACTTGAAAAAAGTTATTTAATTTTTTGTTTTGTAATTGGTGGTAGGCCATTGACCTGCCTTTGTGGGAGAGATTTGTTATCCTTCGGCGTATGTTGTTTTCCTTATAACATCTTTTTTAAATATCGCCAACATCTCTCTCTATATTTTAACCATATGAAGAGCAATCATCATATCATTAGAAGTCTTAAACAAGCTCTCAATCTAGATTAGGTTAACCCTTACCTAATCTTGTTCCCCTTCCTTGAACAAGCCCTTAAGACACTTGAAACTTTACCAAAGCTCCAAATCATAACTTCATATTCTAAGCAAGCCCTCCACAATCATTTTCTCCCATTTAGCCATCCCATAAAAACATTCCTAAAAGAGACAAACGAAGTTAGACAAACTAGATCCATATGAGATAGTCTTTGTTTTCGCACCTTAAATTACCTTGAAGGTCACCCTTTTCCATTATGGACTCTACACGTCCTCATCATAACATAATCTTTCATAGCCCTCCTACCTAGCCATTACCTAACTTATTAAACGTCCCATCGCCAACATGGATTGGACCACTTTGTGACTTGGTGGACAATATAATGATGGGGGATTTACATACATAGCACTCAAAATTTTATATTTACTATATTTCACATTTAAACTTTATCATTTTCGTTTAAAGCACCCAAAATATTATTTAAAAAAAATAGAACATTTATGTTAAAACATTACCCATTAACAATTTACCATCATGTTCTCGCCGATCAAGGATAGGTGCGCTAGATGCTGCAATAGTTGGGAAGGCAACGACGGAATTGCGGCGTACAAAGACCTTCAAACTCCCATATTTATCCTCCTGCCCTGTTCCTAGTTGAAACCATTGAGGATGGTAACACTTGTGTTCCCCTACTTTCTTCCCACCACCATTTACGAGCTTCAGCTTCTCTACAACCAATAAATTTTCCTTCCAAAGGGATTAACTAAATCCTACATTTAAGCCGAAGCTGACAAAAAATGGGATTTAAGAAGCAGTAGGTTTAAAAAGCTGAACAATATTTTTGTATGAATTTATATTTTAGTAGAGTTGGTTATAAAAAGCTGCTTCTCACTATAAAAAAAATTAAAAAAAAAAAACAGAGAAAGCAATATTTACTAAAAATTGTGGTAATTGTTTAGAACGTTGCAAAAAATTACTTCAAAAATTTGACAATAATAATCTCACTAAAAAAAAAATTTAAAGAGTGGCAATAAAAAATTGACACCATCGTGTAATATTTGCTTAGACATCTTTTTAAATATTTATTCTAGCAAAGAAATAACCATTACTTGAGGTAGCACAATAGCAGGATTTAATAACAGACTTCCAATTGTGTATGTTATTTGAACTTAATTGTGCACAATAATTAAAATCGAGACATGTAAATTTGGGTTATTAAAGAACTCAACACTTGGACCTGCTCAACACTTTGAACTTGACTAACTTGGCCCTTGGAACTTGGTCTTTAAAACTCGGCTAACTAAGGATTTGGAATTTAGAACATAGCCATCAGTACTCGGAGATCGGCGCTTGAAAATCAACCCTATAGACTTTGCCTTTGAACTTGGCCCTTGGAATTTGTTCAACTCAGCTTTTAGAAGCCAGTCAATTGGACAGGCTACCCTAGCAGTATATATTTAGTTTCTATTTGTTAATAGTAAGATTAAATTATAATAAATTAATAAATACTATATATATATATGATTATATGGGTCTATTTGAGAAAAGATGATAGAACATATACGCAAGAGAATCATCTGAGATCAATATGAGTTCTTTTACTTTTAATTTTTGGAGTATTTTATTTATTCTATACAAATTGCATTAATAATTACTTATATTTGTTAAGACTAGTTGCATAATTTTATTCTAATCTATATATATATTTAATTATTAGTTATGTTGTTGTAAAAGTAATATATTTTAACAATACTTACGAATGCACTTTATTTAAAAATATGTAGATTATATTGAATTAAATGATATGGATAATATTATATAATTTACTTTCATATGCATGTTGAATATGATAGAGTTTACTTCTTATACTACTAGTTAAAAATGCTAAGGTACTCATGCATGTATATTAGAAATGTTATTATTGATGTACTTTAATAGGGACAAAATTTATACATTGTTCCTATGACTGTTGTAAATGATAATATATAAATAAATTCAAATTAAATATTCTACAATATGATGATATCAACCTTCTTAAATGCGTACAATTGATTAAAAAATTGTCATTTAATTTACACTGATATACTTTAAATAGCTAACATTTGTATTATTTTCTTATCCATTATATTATTGTTGTATAAAGATAGGAGTATTCATTAGCTATTTATAGCTCATTATGTTTCAAATTAACATCTTCATTTTGATTAGGATAAAATGTGTATAGAAGGTGAAGGCAAGAAATAGAAAGGTAAATTTATAAGTTTATTAATTTATTATTAATTTTTTTGTCGTAACTTTCACTTATTTTTGTATGATTAATTGCTAGTACTGGAAAATAAAAATTGAAAATTTAATTTCATCGTTTGAATGTCTGTTCTCGACTTGAAAATTCCAAGCAGCTGGGTCAAGCTGTGACAATTAACACAATCAAAATCTCTCATTTAAGTGGCCATATAACTTTCTTTGCCCAAACAAATCCTAAGCTATTGTGTGGAAGTGAACATAGCTTCTAAAGATTGTTTTGCTTTTGACTTACTTTTTAAAGTCTATTAATTTTTAGTGAATTTTATTGCGGCGGGCCTTGGGAATTCCTTTTTTTCGAAATTTTCTCATCATTGCTAAAACCAATGAAAAAATATAAGTGAACTTTGTTTCCTTTTTGGTTTTGCTCATTGTATTCTTATGTTGAGGAAATCACCAGGTTTCTTTATAATCAAATATATACAATGACGCACAAATGATGTCCAATACATATATTATTTTTTGTTCATTAAGTTTTTCCCAATTAGTCTATGTGCATTTGTATTATTTGTATTAAATTGATCCAACTAGAAGTTGTCTAATCTCTTATATAACTGTCAAGAAATTCAAATTGTACTTCACATCCTCGCCTTATTTGATGACTTAATATTTTTTAAGAAAATAATTTCATGGCCATTATTAATCAGAATATTGATCAAGTTTCTATCTTGATGTTAGATCATCATTCAAAGGTAATCGTCACTCCAGTCTGATTAAAAGTTCTCCTAGTCTTCTCAAAGATTCCTTCATTGTTATTTAGTCGTTCTTTCAACACTCAAGTTCTCAAATCATATATATATGACAGTTCTAGGCTTCGATCATAAGAACTTGTGAAATGAAAAATAAGAGAGGGAGCTTGCAACATTATAAAGAATGGTATTATCATAAAATAATCTTTCAAGATCCAGATAGACACATCTGTTTGGCTCTCTAGTATTTTTATTAGACATTCTATTGTCATTTCTCGCATCATCTCTTTCATCCTTCACACTTAGACAAAATGCGAAACAAATCTATCCGTGAAAGGGTTGATGTTGCTCTAGTGGCAGAGAAGATTAGAGAGAGTCATTTTAAATGGCCTGTTCACATTAAATGTCGACTATCTGATAATCCGGTTAGGAGAGTAGATGTTTTAGATTTGACTTATGTTAAAAAAGGCAGAAGTAGACCAAGAAAGTCTTGGGCATAATTTATAAAAAATTATCTTAACCTATTAGAATTAAATGAAAATATCACACTCAATAGCACACAATAGAGAAAAAGATTCATATAGCCAACCCTACTTAGTGGAATAAACACTTGTTGTTTTTGAAGGTCGTTTTGTTTCTCTACATGATATTTGTGGCAAAGAAGATATGAAAACTTTGACATTGAGCCCCATTCCATAATAAAAATTAACACAATTTTATTGTATAACTATCATTGTGCTAAATATTTTGACATGGTGAGCTTCTTCATATATGGAAATGTCTCCTCTTTCACTACCTTAGGTACCTTGACAATGAGCCAATATTTTTGTGAGAGCAAGCAAAATGCTAGTTCTTTTTTATAATGGCCCTTTGAACATGTGTTTTGTTATAATCACTTCTAATATATGTCTTTTCATTCTCTCCAATATCAAATTGTACATTATGCCTCAATTTCAAGCTTTTTCTTTTCGAGTTTCTCATTTATTCCAACTATTTCTCACAAAATCCTAGAATGAAAATTTTGATTTAAAAAAATTGAAATATGCTAATGTTAAAATAACAAAATAATAATAATAATAATAAATATACAATTTAAAGAAAGTAGATTGGGAAAGAAAATTAAAATTATGGGTTAAGGATTGTTACCGGATGAAGTGTAGATATTGGTGGAGGAAAAAGAGTTAAGAGGAGATTTTGGCTGGTAAGAGGTGGTGATGGTGACTACAGAGAAGGGCAAAGCGAAGGCAGTCGCCACCAATGTTGGTGGCTTTGAAAAAGGCCTATGGGTTTGTTCAGTCTAGTAGGAGGTGTGAGTAGTTAGTCTGAGAGTTTGGCGCAGGGGCATGGGGGCATGAGGGTTAAGTGGATTTTATCATTTATAAAAAGTAAAATAGAATAACCCTAATTTGGCACTATGCACGCCTCATCTAGTGAGGCGCGGTGTGAGTAAACATATAAGGCATTCGCCTGACACATGTCCAATAAAGTGTAAGTCTCACAGCATTGTTTGGGAAAAAGTACTGAGTTGCATCTCAAATTTTGCAATTTTATACATTAATTGCCTGTATGTTTTAAGATTGATTCACAAACAAGTCCATTTTGAAATTTAGTGAACCAAAAGTCAAGCTTTTGAAACCTATAAATAACAATGTACAAGGTCTAACCCTTAATGACCTACAATCTTCTCTTAAAGATAGATATCCTAAAATAAATTAGGGTGAGAAGCTTTGAAAAACTTTATTGTAATGCCACTTTGGGAGATTCATACGTTGTCTGTGGTTTGTGGATCCCTTTTGGCAATTATTAAATGTTTGAATGTAAATTTATTGATAGGACACATTTGGTGTTTTAGCATCACTTTGCGATGTTGTGTTGAGTTTCTCTTTTGTTTTAAAATGTGTCTCATACGAAAATCTACACTACCTATAATCCACAAGTTTGTTTGATGTTTCCCTTGGTGGAGAATTATACGAATGGAATATGAATCTTTATGGTGGGATTCCCAAGTCAATCAAATCATGATTGGGTTTTCAAATAAAGATGTTGCTTAATAAGTAGTCGCCCAATGTGCATTATGTGTCATTTATGGCCATGTTTAATGTTGTTTTTTATTCTATTTTTATCTTGTTTTGTTTTCATTTTTTTTTGGGTTTGGTTGCTCATAAAATAAAAGACTTATTTGATGTAAATGTGATATGAAATGTAGTAAATATGATAAAATTATGTCGAAACTTGTTAAAATGGAGTTAAAACTTAAATTAGCAATCGTTATTGAACGAGGTTTCAAATAGCCAAATCCTCCTCCAACAACCACAGTAGGGCTAAGAATGACAACGAACATGGCATTGAGAAATATCTTTGAATTATTATATGCTTGGTTATCAGGAAAACTTGTCTAATGATAGAGATTCGCTTAACCCAACAAAACAAGCACTTCATTGAGGCTACAAAGACCTAGTTTTCTTATGCCTATGAATTTCATGTACAAATTGTGCTAATCATATTTTTGTCTGATAAGAAAAAGCAAACACTCTATATTAAAAGTTGCTTCTAGCCATTTGTTAACCAAGACATCTATTCGTAGTATAATAATTTCTAAAACCTAGTGATTCTAATTTTGTTATCTTCATTCTGGAGTCGATCCTTCATGTTCAATTTCAAAAATAAGAAGGTAAATCTAAGCATGGCCTTAATGAGCATGAACCATTAATAATCCACATCAAGAATTAACCCTCCAAAGTCAATGTTGAAAGAAATGGAGGGTAGGAATCAACATTAGTAGCCGCTTTTGTTATTCAATGTGATTTGCAATCAGATGATGATTCCTTTAACGTAGTTGTTTCTCCTGAAGTAAATTATTTAATTTGTATATCTATCATTGAGAACAGAATTTCAATCAGGAATTGAAGAAAGGGAATAAGGAATAAGTATAGTTAGTTTGATTGAAAACAATGGTTTTCCAAACACTTGACTTTTCTTTTATTTTTTTTTTTTTTTTTGAACATTTTGTGATTATTTTTTTCTTTTCATTTACCTTTTGCAGACTTCAAAAAAAAAATTTCAGTATCAATTCACATATGGCAGTATTCCAGGTCGCCAAGGTATTTAATGCTCGATTATCATAAACTTTGTTTTTCTTAAATATTATTGTTAATTATCTGACATCCTAGATTCACTGTTAGCTTTTACCTTTTTATTTACATATGTTTCTTTGTTGCGTTTGAGATACAATTTATTTTAATTGCATATGAATCAAAATGAACTATTTCTAATAGAATATTCTTCTGATGATAGTTCAATCAGTGTAGTGATGTCTGCTACAAATTAGGATGTATATTATGTTATATTGTGAAGGTGATAAAGAAATGTATGCTGTAATCATGGAAAATTAATGTTCTGTTCATTTTGTTAAAATGAAGAGTATGTTTCTAAGCATTATATTTCAGAACTAGTTTCTAGAGCATCTATCTGCAAACCTACAAAGAAATATCTTAAAATGAGTGTCCTTACAGCTTCAGTATATATAAAAGTTCACATGTCAACCTTAATTTTCTTTACCTTAATTTATGTGGAAAATCGTGCCCTTTTCTGCCTCAGATTATATCATGGTCATGAAGGTATTGTCTATTAAGATGAGTCATTTGATTTCATCTTTGTTAATAAACCTCACCGTATGCTTGGCATTTCAGATTTTGTAACTAGATTTCTTGTTGAGGTTGGGTGGATATTCTTATAAATTATTTTATTACACGAAATTAGCCCAAATTGATTGAGAGAGATGTACAAAATTTGGCTTATCACAAGAAAATTTTAACTCCATTTAATTTAATGCTCATTCTATGACCATGTTTTTTATATTATCCCACGTAGATTTAGCTTCTTCATGAACGTCGTAATCTTGAAAATTTGAAATTTATTCATATAAATAATTTATTTATTTTTTAATTGTTTCAGTCTAATTCTATGACAATGTTTCATTTTATTATTTATCTTTCTACTCTTCATCTTAAATTTCAGAACTAATAATAGATGTTGAGTACTTAAATTTTTATTTAGAATGACTTTACAATTTTTATATTCCCGACGATCTATTTTTCTCTTAAGAAAATCAATTTGTGTTTTATTATATCTATTTTTATAAGCAATAATTTGCTCGTCTTTCTTTTAAATAAAGTATTGGCAACAACAAATTCATCTGCTTAAGCAAAATCTAATATGATTCTACCTTCTTCGTTAATCATTTCAAAATCGTAGCCACTATGAATATTTATAAAATCTTCTACCACTTTACCAACATGTTCATTTAAATTTCCTCCAATAAAAATTATTTTTTCATGAGGTATCATTTTTATCAATTCTTCCAAGTCTTTCCAAAATTTTTCTCTCAAATCTATATTTAAACCTACTTGAGGAGTATAAGCATTTATAACACAAAATCTTAGTATCAAAAACAATTTTTTCGGTTATAATTTTATCTCTAATTGTATTAATTTTAATAATATTATCTTTTAAACACTCATCTATAATTGCACCTGCATTATTTTTAGTGCAACTCCTACCTGCATGCTATAATCCAAAACCTAAGCTATTAATTTCTTTACCATCTTTTTCGGTTCATTTAGTTTCTTGAATGTATAAGATATTAACACTGCCGTTGCCGGTCCCAAGCCCGGATGTGAAAAGTGGAGGGTTGCGTTAGGTAGTCGACAGCCAGCGTAAAACTTGTCGAAAAAAAAATCATGACATGAATCCTTTTGATCATTGTGTAAGTGCTAGGGCGTCCCCTAGAAGCGACGCGGCTTGTATGGCTCGAATACGGTGGAAAGTGTGCGAGGGCCGCTACACGGCGCCGGGTGTAGTGTCGAAGTAAGCGAGGGTTCCCACATCACGGACGGATGCGGGTAAAGAAGTTAGTCCATGATACTTAGTATTAGGATAGGATCTTGGAATATAGGTACTCTCGATGGTAAATTAATGGAATTGGTTGATATTATGATCCATAGAAAGATAAATATCCTATGTATTCAAGAAACTAAATGGGTTGGAGAAAAAGCTAAGGAAATTGATAACTTAGGTTTTAAAGCTATGGTATTCGGTAAGAGTCGTATCTAGAAATGGTGTAGGTATAATTATAGATAAAAGTTTGAAAGATAATGTTGTTAAAATTAATAGAGTTGGAGATAGAATTATAGCGACTTAAGATTATTATTGATACCAAGATTTTTAATATTATAAGTGTTTATGCTTCCTCGATTTGGTTTAGATATAGACTCTAAAGATAAATTCTGGAATGATTTAGAAGACTTAATACACTGATACCCCTGAAGAAAAAATTTTTATTGGAGGAGATTTAAATGGACATGTCGGTAGAGTGGTAGAAGATTTCGAAATATTCATGGTGGCTATGGTTATGGAGCGATTAATGAAGAAGGTAGAGCCATTTTAGATTTTCTTTAGCGTATGATATGATTATTACTAATACTTTATTCAAGAAAAGAGATGAGCATCTTATTACTTATAAGAATGGATCTAATAAAACACAAATTGATTATTTTCTTATGAGAAGAAGAGATCGTCGAGATTGTAAGGATTGTAAGGTCATTCCAAGTGAGCGATTAAGTACCCGACATCGATTATTAGTTCTAGATTTTAAGATGAAGAGTTGTAAAATAAAGAATACTAGGATTCGACATCGTAGAATAAGATGGGGGCATCTAAAAGACACAAATAAAATTATTTTTATGAGTAAAATTCAAGATTTAAATATTTGGGATGCTCATGAAGACGCGAATGTTATGTGGGAAAAATTAACTAATACTTATTAAACAAGTGGCTAAAGATGTACTTGGAGAATCAAAAGAAAAAGTTTCTATAAATAAAAATAGTTGGTGGTGGAATAATAATGTGCGAAAAGATAAAATATAAGAAGTTATGTTATAAAAATTGGTTTAAATGTAAAAGCGTAGAGAATTGGGAAAATTATAAAATGGCCGCGAGGAGTGTAAAAGAATAATTTGTGACGCTAAAAGTTCGCTTTTAGTGATCTTTATAACATGTTAGATACTTAAGGAAGGTGAAAAATATATGTATAAACTAGCCAAACAAAGAGAAAAGAAAAGTAAAGATTTAACTCGAAGTAAAGTGTATTAAAGATGAAAATCGAAAAGTGCTTTTCTTAGAAAAAGATATTCAACATAGGTGGGTGAGTTATTTTGATAAACTTTTTAATGATGCTTGAAAGTACGATCGACCTTAGTGATCTTAATATTGTTAATAATAATAAAACTTTTCACTTTTACCGTCGCATTAGTAATAAAGAAGTTGATGAGGCTTTAAAGAAAACCAAGGGGGAAAGTCACGTAGGACTCGATGATATCCGAATTGAAGTGTGGAAATGTTTAGGTGATTTGGGGGTTTCTGGCTTACTAAACTTTTTAATATTATTTTAAAAACAAAAAAGATGCTCGAGGAGTGGAGAAAGAGCATTTTGGTCCCCATTTTTAAGAATAAAGGAGATGCACAAGAGTGTGCAAATTATAGAGGAATTAAATTGATGTGTCATACTTTAAAGTTATGGGAGAGGGTAATTGAACATAGGTTAAGACGTATTACGAAGATTTCTCATAATCAATTTGGATTTATGCCGGGCAGTGTCTACCATGGAAGCTATACATTTATTAAGAGGTTTGATGGAGAGGTACGAGAGATAATAAGGAGGATCAACATTTGATTTTTATTGATTTAGCAAAAGCTTACGATAAGGTTCCAAGAGAAGTTCATTGAAGAGTTCTAGAAAAGAAAGGTATTGATTTGACTTATATTCAAGTCATTAAAGATATGTATGCTAGAAGTCGTTACATGTGTTCGAGCCGAAGGAGGATTGACCAAGTATTTTACTATTTACGTTGGTTTACATCAAGGATCGGCTTTAAGCCCATATCTTTTTGCTTTATTTATGGATGGTCTTACTGGCCATTTACAAGAGGATGTACCTTGGTGTATGCTTTTTGCTGATGATATCCTCCTCGGTGGATAAGACAAGAGAAAAAGTCCAGGAAAAACTTGAATTATGGAGGTCTACATTGGAGTCTAAAGGTCTTCGTTTGAGTAGAACTAAAGCTGAATACATGGAATGTAATTTTAGTAATAGTAGGTCTAGTGACTGAAGTGTAACTTTGGGTGATCAAATTATTAAAAGGTGTGAACGATTTAGATATCTTGGGTCCATTGTTCAAAGCGATGGTGATATAGATGGGGATGTTAATAGTAGAATTCGGGTTGGTTGGTTGAAGTGGAGGAATGCGTCCGGCCTATTGTGTGATAGAAAAGTACCGCTTAGATCGAAAGGAAAATTTTATAAGATGGTGGTGAGACCTTCGATGCTCTATGGTGCTGAATGTTGGCCTTTAAAAGAGAAGCATAATGTTAAGTTAAGTGTTGCGAGATGAGAATGATTAGATGGATGAGTGGCTTTACACTTAGAGACAAAATGCGAAATGAATATATCCGTAATAGGGTTGGAGTTGCACCGGTGTCGGATAAAATTAGAGAGAGTCGCCTTAGATGGTTTGGTCACATTAAACGTCGACCACCCGATGATCCGATTAGGAGAGTAGATGTTTTAAATACAACTTATGTTAAGAAAGGCGAGAGGCGAGACCTAGGAAAACTTGGGCTTATTGCATAAAAAATGATCTTAATCTATTAGAATTAAACGAAAATTTGACACTAAATAGGACTCAATGGAGAAAAAGGATTCATGTAGCCGACCCCACTTAGTGGGATTAAGGCTTTGTTGTTGTTGTTGTTGTTGTTGTATAGATCTACTAATTCCATTAATTTACTTGTGAGAGTACTTATTTTTCAAGCTTCTATCCTAATATTAGTATGAATTAACTTCTTTGTGTGTATTCATTTATAATTTAGGAACCCTGATTTATTTAATATTATACCCGGGCGCCGATGTAGCGGTCCTCTCACACTTTTCACTGTATTCAAGCCATATAGTGTGCTGCTTCCAAAGGACGTTTTATTGTTTACATAATGATTTAAAAGATTCATGTCATGATTTTTTCGACAAAAGTTATGAGTCAACAGTCGACAATCTAACACAACTCTCATCTTTTCACATTTGGAGGTTGGGACTTGACAGAAGGGCAGCAATGTTTAAAGTTACAATAATAAAATTATTTAAATACACTGTTGGCACTTTCTGTAACGGCTTACTAAAAACATTTTAAGATGCTGCTTGTACGTGCAGTTTCGCTGATCTACGACAGCATTTGATTTTTATGCTATTCACGTATGTGGAACTGATGGTTTTCTTTTGCGGTTATGAATAATGTATGTACATGCCACTGATATGTCTAAAGGCATATACTTAAAAAAGTATATTTGGTTGCAGCATCGCCAACATTAAAAAATATGGTCACCAAATGGTTTCAACTGTCTTTTGATGTTGTTCAGCTTTGTAATACTAACATTGCTATTCAGGGAATAGTAAAATGTTCAAAAATATATCTTTTCTTATGCTTTTGTAAGATGTGGAATAGCGTAAGTACATGCCAGTGATATGTCTAAAGGCATATACTTAAAAATATATATTTGGTTGCAGCATCGGCAAACATTAAAAAATATGATCACCAAATGGTTCCAACTGTCTTTTGATGTTGTCCAGCTTTGTAATACTAGCATTTGCTATTTAGGGAATGGTAAAATGTTCAAAAATATATCTTTTCTTATGCTTTTGTGATGTTTGATTTTAATGTGGGATGCAAGAACAATGCTGTAATGTGAAGGAATCACCTTGCGCCAGGCCAAATCAGATTTCATTGCTTTATGAAGCAAAGAAACGTTTTCACATGTAGGCTTTTTAAACAACTCAAATATTTTTGTTGTAGTCCGTTGTTTATTGCAGAATGCTTAGATTTCGTTTGATTATGATCACGACTCCATGATTTAGTCATCCCATTGATAGTGGTTTGCTGTTGGAGTTTGAGATAAATTGAAAATTTTATATTTCATTTGAAGCTTGACACTGCTAGCTTCTCCTTTCCCTTCTATGAAAAAGATACTATTGGGGAAAAGAAATAAATGACTTTATTGTTCATTCGGTGTTATTTAGTAGGAATTTTTTATCACCTGTTAATTGCACACTATATTTCAACTGTTCAAACATATCATCTCATATCTACTAAGATAGTCTTTCTAGTTTTCATCCTGTGTCAAAATCTGAAATGGATAATTCACTAGAATAGCAGATTTATATTATGTGGAAAGGCTTAAGCCTGGTTACACCCTTTTTACTAGTCTTTTATTCTGCTTCACCAGATCAGCAGTTGCTATGAGTTTCAGCAGATGATTTTTATTGTGATATGTATAGCTTATTAATGTTTATTTTATTTACGGGGATTCAGAGGCATAATTTTTTATTTTTTTATTATTTTTTTTAGTTTAGTTAATAATGGATTTCTTCAAAATTATATCACTTTGCTCATGATGCTGTACTAATTTTCTGTTGATTTCATACAATGATTTTAGCTAGGAAAGTAACACAGAAAAATCTTTCCCTATACAGCATCGTTTTTGTGTAATATATCTTTCTTTATAATGATTTGATAGGACACCTTTCTTTGTGAACAAAGAGAAAGAATTGATAAAACCATCGCTGAAAAAGATGATTTATACTTGAAAGGAGACTCTGAATGTCTTAGGGAACAGAGTTCGGTGTTTGCCCCATTGGAACCCATTTGCCATGATAAGGTGAGGTTACGAGTGTGATTACATATGCAAATCATTTGATTCTTTCATTTCATTGTTGATACTCGATTATTATATATGCTATAATGGTTGGCTTGATTTACAGGTTTTTTCTGCTTCGCACAAACTAGAGCCATGCAGCACCTACCGTGAAAATTCTCAACCTAGACTTTTGACATGCATAAAAACACCATAAAAGTTAGGGATGTCCTAGTTCCTCCACTGACATTAGCTTCTTCCATAGAAATCTTGAAGATTCGATACACTCTAAGGGTCTTCCTAGCTCCTTTAATACCACTAAATTTAGAAATCAAAGTTCTTGTTATCGCGTGAGAGAAATAGTGCAGAGTTCCAAATTGAAAGCAACTAGTATGGTTGATGTGGCTATAAAGGTTAGCTTCAAGAATGTAGTCTGCTTATGATATTTTTATTTTCAAAGTTCTTAAAAGGATTTAATCGCTTTTCATCTCATTCTTAAGGTCATTTATGTTGTTTCACTTCTGATGTAGCTCTTTAAAAATATGATCTAGTTAATTAACTAAACATGAGCCTTTATGAAATTTTTTCACTCTAAGGGTCATTTATGCAGTATTGACACAATCAATAACTTCGCACATATTTTCGAATTTGGTCATGTGGACGTTTAGTGTGTTCTGTAACAACGCTGAAGTCTCATTTTCCTTTACAGGTAATGTCATCAATAAAAGTATGAGAAGATGCTTATGCAATGATTGGAGAAGTCTTAGAATCAACAGGGATTCGAAAGGTTGGTGTTCATTCCAGAATATCAAGATTAAAACATTGCTCTTATCAACAACATGGGGGTCCACAAAACTGTCATCAAGATTTATTATGCAACCCTACGGAGGTAGCATCAATAGTTCATTCCATCAATTCAACGGTTCCAACATTCTCCCAGAATTCGTATTCCTCCAAAGCTGATCTCAGCCTGTGTTGCTGATGTGCTAATGATTCAGGTATATTGTTGTGCATCATTGAAACAAAATAATTTGTTACTTACATATGCTAGATTAGTAATTTTTCAGTTTACTAGTCAGTTTGTTTAAATTTATTTTTCCATTTCTGCGTATGCAAACTTTAATTATTGTGAAACTTGCATTATTCATTTTTCAGCAAAACTTGTTACAACACGCTTTTCATTATATTCCTACATTAACTTGAACAGAACCATCATAGAAACTGTAATTCTTATTTTGAACATGTGCTTACAAACCATCAGAGAAATTGTAGATTCTCCTTACTCTGTGTACTTCTCTATCAAACGTCTTAATAATATATAGCTTCCATAGTAGACCTCCTCGGCATAAATCCAAATTAATTATGAAAAATCGTTGTATTAGGTCTTACCCTATATTCAATTACCCTATCCCATAATTTTAAAGTATGAAACATCAAGTTAATTCCTCTATTATTTGTACACTGTTGTGCATCTCTTTTATTCCTAAATATGGGGACCAAAATACACTTCTTCCACTTTTCTGACATCTTTTTAGTTGTTAAAATAATATTAAGAGTTTAGTAAGCCAAGAACCTTCCAATCTCTTAAATATTTTCACACTTCACATGAGATATCATCAGATCTTACTGATTTTCTATCCTTAGTTATTTTTAAAGCCTCCTTAACTTTTTTTTTACTAATGCGATGGTAAAAATAAAATGTTTTATTATTATTAGCAAAATTAAGATCACTAAGATGTATTGTTCAAAGCGATGGTGATATAGATGGGGATTTAATAGTAGAATTCAGGTTGGTTGGTTGAAGTGGAGGAATGCGTCCGGTCTATTGTGTGATAGAAAAGTACCGCTTAGACTGAAAGGAAAATTTTATAAGATGGTGGTGAGACCTTCAATGCTCTATGGTGCTGAATGTTGGCCTTTAAAAGAGAAGCATAAGGTTAAGTGTTGCCGAGATGAGAATGATTAGGTGGATGAGTGACTTTACACTTAGAGACAAAATGCGAAATGAATATATCCGTAATAGGGTTGGTGTTGCATCAGTGACGGATAGAATTAGAGAGAGTCGCCTTAGATGGTTTGGTCATATTAAACGTCGACCACCTGATGATTCGATTAGGAGAGTAGATGTTTTAAATACAACTTATGTTAAGAAAGGCAGAGGTAGACCTAGGAAACTTGGGCTTATTGCATAAAAAATGATTTTAATTTATTAGAATTAAACAAAAATTTGACACTAAATAGGACACAATGGAGAAAAAGGATTCATGTAGCCGACCCCACTTAGTGGGATTAAGGCTTTGTTGTTTTTGTAAGATCACTAAGGTCGATTGTATTTTCAGAAACTTCATTGAAAAGTTTATTAAAATAGCTTACCCACCTTTATTGAAGATCTTTCTCTAAGAAAAACACTTTTTGATTTGTAACTTTAATACACTTGAATTAAATTTTTACTTTTCATTTTTCTTTCTTTGACTAGTTTATACTTGTATATTTGAACTCTCTTTAGTTTTTAATATATTATAAAGATCACTAAAAATAGAATTTTTAGCATCACAGATTGTGCTCTTAGACTCCTACGGGTTCTCTTATATTTTTCTCTGTTCTCTAAGCTTTTACAGTTAACACAACTTATAATTTATCTTTTTTTGCACATCATTATTCCACCACCAACTATTTTTATTTATAAAAACTTTTTCTTTTGATTATCCAATTACATCTTTTGTCACTTATTTAATAGTGTTTGTTACTTTATCTCACATAGAATTAACTTCTTCATGAACTCCCAAATATTGAAATATAGAAGTTTACTTATAAAAGTAGATTTATTTGTTAAGAAAGATAGAGGTAGCTCTAAAAAAACTTGGGCTTATTGAATAAAAAATGATCTTAATATATTAGTATTAAATAAGAATATGACATTCAGTAGGATGCATCGGAGAAAAATAATTCATATAGCAGACCCCACTTAGTGGGAAATACTTGTTGTTATTATTAATAAAGATGTAATTTTTAATTAAAATATAAACAAAATAAAATAGAAAATAAAATATAAAATTTGTCCTAAATGGCCTCTAAGTACACTTTTTTCATTAATATAAAGAAAAGAGAACAAAATAGAGTTGCCTAATAAAGAGTTGATTAAAAAATGAAAATATTACTCAAAAAAGAAGTTAAAAAATAACTTTTAAAAAGATTTAGATGCTGGTATGACGTGTTTGGAGCTCTGTTTTCTCTTAAGATTTGATGCACTTTACCTAGACTCCATTAATAATAACTTGAGATAAAGCGTTGAAGCAATTTTTTTATATTCTTGGCAGTATTAACGTCTTTAGACTTTTTATTTGATAAAAATATCTATTCATAAAGGGAAGAGCTAGAGGGAGTATTTGATCATCACCCTAAAGGAACAGAAAAAAGAAGAACAACAAGAAGAAGATAAGATGCATTTAAATGTCGATTGAGAATATGCAAAAAAAAATGCGAAAAACATCTTTTAGGAGGGAGGTACAGAAGACTGTTTGTATAGACCTTCAAATGTAAATGAAGAGGAAAGATTTGGTAGGAATTTTTCTCAAAATAACACTTTGCCCAAGGAAAGCAATCCAAAGTGGCCATAATTTATGCAAATATAGAATAAAGGGCAATTATACCATCATGCATTTTGAAAGAATATATGAAACTATCCAAGAAAGTGTCTCTAGGAGAGAGCAACCACTTTGTGGAGTCAATTTGTAAATTCAACCTCCTCCAATTCAGGTCACAATAAAGCATTGAAAAATCATTGATTAGATCTAAAGGAATAAAGATTCCAGCTAGAAAAAAGGAGAAAAAAGACATCACCAAACAATTAGGATTCCAAGAAATCTGAAAAAGGTTATGGTAATGCTTGGCTGAAGGCAAATTATGGATCTAAACAACATTCCAAATTTGATTTTAGCATCAAAATTTGATCGTATCATCATCATTGATATTAAAAGAGATAAAATGAAAGAATTACAAATGCTTTCTTGGCATCCTTATAAAACGATAGGATTGCCTTTTTCCCTCGAAAAGTTCGTACAAATGTTTTTTCAAGTTCTTGATCTGAGGTCTATCAATTGATTCAAACAATCATCATGAGAGAACATTAACTTCACCATGCCTTAAAACCTAATTTTACTAGTTTTTTCTCCCTTAACACTTTTAGTATGTTTTGTGCATCCAGAAATATGACTACATGGAGAAGAATGAATCTTCATGTAGCATTGTGTGATGTGCACGATGCATACAATACATTAGCATCTTCTTAATCGGATAAAATCGCATTTTGTAGGCGTTAACCTGTTATTCTTTTCTTCTCTTTTGCCCATTGTTTTAGTAGGAAAGCATTCCTTTTCTGTCTCAAATGTCTCTAGCATAATGTAAGATAAATTTTATTTACATTTCTGGCTGGGACCTATCTATCAAAAACTTAGAGAGATGCATTTCTTTCTTAGCCAGCAATTTAAGCTTTGGCTCAAACTTCAATTTTATTTTTTTTTTTATTTTTATTTTCATTTCAATGCTTACTGAAATCTAATTAAATCCTTGTTGATATTCATTATATTTGTTCTGCTAATATGCTATGATTTTAAGCTATGCAAAAGAATTTGTAGTCGCA